>VZSR01003282.1:16710953-16838892 GCA_013398615.1 Brachypodius melanocephalos | reverse complement strand
TTAAATAGGAATGCACTTCTACACTTCTGTGTACGGGAGGGCAAACACGGAACTTTGAAAAGTGAGATATTATAAGAATGATCCACTAAATTTGAGTTCTTTTTTTTTTCTTTTCTTCCTACCAAAAATATGATGGGAAATATGATTAGGGCCATTTCCCCAGAGGTATCTTTTCCTGACAATGCCAGGTTTAATTGCTAACTGCCAAGATGTTGAAACAGATCAGTAATCCATCTTTAGGCGTATAGTCCTCTAAATTCTCGTAAAGAACTTGAGAAAGATGTAGTTGAAATGCCAGTGAAAACGTTGTAACCACTGTTTCAAAATCAGAGGCTGTCCTTGAGGGCAGGAAATGCCATATATAGTTGTGCTGAGGAGCAGCCGCGTCGCTGCAGAGCTGTCCTTGCGCGGCGGCGAGGCAAGGGCCGATGCCACAAGGGGGCAGAGGACACGGGCCGGGCCACACCGGATGGGTGTGAGCTCCGGAGACACCCTCCCTCGGTGTTCTGGTCTCTTGCAAAATTAGCAACTTTATAGATAAAGCATATATCTCTATGGCATTCCCCATTTCTTTAATCAGATTAGAGACGCATATTTATAATGAATTCAAACTTTCCCACTTCATGCGTATTTTCCCAATCAAATGAAAATTCTTCCACATTACTTTCTCTGTGCTTGTTGTTAGCTGTCCAATTTTAGTATATTTTGCTCTCACACTTCTCTATTGGCTTGCTACAGACAATTATCAAGCAATAAGCCCAACGAGCACTAAGCATTCCAGGAGCAATAGATCATCTCCAAGACTGCAGGAGTGTAAATTACCACAATGAAAGATTTTCTGATGTCACCTATTGCTCCTGTAGTTATTACAACCCATCATTCTTGTGAATTCGTTCCCTGCTACAAACCACATTTCAGATCTTGTCTTTCAGCAGCAGTTACCTTGCTTTGACTGGAGTCATCTTGATCAGTTCTAAACCAACCAACCAAGGTGGATAAAAAGGAAAAAAAAAAAAAAAAAAAAGAGGACTATGATGTACATTCACATAATCAACATCGAAGTTCAAGTTACCATCAGGAGACAGAACAGAAAAGATTTTCCGGAGTCATGGAGTTCTGGTGCCTTCAGTTTCCAGGCAAGCATAGTGTGACTCTCAAATTTAACATGAAAGAGATGGGGCTTCAGGGAAATTTTAATTTTTAAATGGATTCCTTTTATTAATTTGTTGGGGATTTTTCCTTTCCAGACAGGCATCTAAAGCACTGGACTCTGGACTCTACTGGCCTGTAGTTGATGTAGTTTGCTATTAATTTTTGAATACTATAAGCAAACACAGATTGTTGAGTAAAGGTCAGTTTTATTGTGATTATTTCCTATTGTTGTTACAGATATATTGAAGTGACCTTTTTAATGTAAAAATGAGAATGATGTCACTGATGGCCATTATGACTTGACTAAATGTTAGGCATTATAGAAAGTGTTAAAATAAATACGTTTCTCTTCACTTTCTACTACTCTCTTTGGAAACTTGAATACGTTTTCAGAGAAATATATGTTTTTTCATTATGACAATGTGCCATAAGAGAAAAATTCAACTTGAAGACTTATCCACTGTCCAAAGGAAAGAGATTTTTGAGAGTTTGTTTTTTTTTTTCTCTAGTGTCTATCAGAGTAAAAAAACGACTTCTCCAAACATTATCACATAAAAGGATATTTTTCCCTTTATTCATACCTCTGAATATAGAGATTTTAACATTTTTCTGCAAATAAGCAAGGCTCACTTCCTAAGTTTGATTACATATCTGATTATATATCTGTTAATGTAGCTGAAGCCTTGTAATTAGTACACAGTCAATTACCAAGGAGCCATCTTAATACAGTTTATGTATATACAAATTTTATTTTCAGACACCATTCACCGTTGTGCAAATCCAGGATGAGTCCACCGAGACTAAATTAAAATAGTCTAGAAATGCACCCTCATACTCAACAGACTGTGCCCCACCTCTGATAAATATAGGGGATGACACACGGTAACAGTGACACAAAGGCCACACCTCTGAAAAGCTCCCGGGAATAAGGAAACACCTGTTTGTGCTGTGGAAGAACAGGTGGGAAGCGGTGGTTTGCCGGCTCAATATCCTGTGCTTGCGATTACAAAGAATGGTGCTCAGGTGCCTCTCTTTTTTTTTTCTTTTTTTTTTTTTTTTTCCCTATGAGTTTATTAAGAAGCTGCCGGTGCTTTTCACTACCCTAGAGATGCTTTTCCAGCATCGCATGGCTGCCCCCATCTCCCTCCTCGTGTCACCTCGCCGAGCCGTGCTGAACGCACACCGTTCTGCCTGCTGGGTAGTGCAGGAAGCCTTAATTACAGCCTGAAAATAATACCCGCTTCCCCCAGGAGCCTCCCTAGCTATTCCTGTGGGATGGGGGAAGCTGAGAGGAAGGAGCCAGGTGCGGGGAGGCTGGCGCTCCCCGGGCCCGAGCACGGGCAGCGGCGCCTCCGTGCGCGCCGGCGAGGCGGCCCCAGCACCACGGCCAGCTCCGAGCGGCCGGCGCGCCCCGACGCGGACGCGGCCCCGGCCCCGGCCCCGGGGCGGAGCGCGGGCCCGGGCAGCGGCCCAGAGACGGGGCGGCCCCGGCACCCGCTCGGTGCCGCCGCAGGCCGGGCGAAGGCTCCCTGCCGAGCTCAGCACCCGCACCCGCGGGACCCGGCGCGCCCTCCGCGCCGCCCGCTCGGCCCCGAGCGGAGCCCGGCACCTGCTCGGCAGCCCGAGGGCAGCGTTCGGCGCCGGGGGAATCCCCCTTCCTCCCACGAGGTGGTCGTGTGGCGAGGGGAAGCCCTCGCCTGGGTCACGCTGCGTAGGAGGGGGCGATCCCTTCCACCGGGGAGAGGAAGGATGCCGAGGGCTCCGGTGGTCCCTTCCCCCGCTCCCCTCTCGCTCCGCATCGACCCCTACTCGCACCGCCCCCCGCCCCAGACGGGGCGTGTACCAACTTCCCTCCCTCCCCCGGCCCTGCCAGCGCCTGGGGCTCCCCGGCGGGCCACGCTCAGGGGCCGCGAAGGGGCCGGCGGTGCCGGGAGGGCGGGGACGCCGGGGCTACCGGAGGTGGCGGGGCCCCCCACCCTCGCCATCGCCATCGCCCTCGGTCCCCGCTGACCCCTGCAGCCGCCGCGGTGGGGGATGTGGCACGTCGCGGTGCTGCTGGGGTGCAGCTTATTCCTGATGCCGCTGTTTGTCGCCGAGTTTTGAAGAGATTTATTGGCTGGCTCTTACTAAACCACGCTTGAGTAATCCGAGCTGCTGCGCGCCGTGGTGAAGCCCGGAGGGGGGGAACGTCACTCCCTCTGGCAGCGGAGAAACATTAGTCTTCCAGCCCTCAAACCACCACTACAGCGTCGGAAACTGCCGGGTCACAGCCATTTGCTTTGGAAAATTGGCGATGTTTGGTGCTAGAGATCGATTACCCTTGTAATCTTTCCCCACCCGCCTTCTCCTCCTGCTTACCCCACCCCTACCCGCCCCAGACAATAGCGTCCGAGCTCCTCCAGGAAAAAAAAATAGAAAAGAAAGCAAGGAGAGAAAGAAAGAAAGAAAAAGAAAGAAAGAAACTGGGGGATGAATCTGACTCCAATAGGAAAAGCGTGTCTCTAGAAGTGGTGCTAATGGGAAGAGATTTCCGAGCTCCAGAGGACGATGATTTGTCACAAAGGGTAGCTGGCTCGGTGCTTTGGGCTGGAGCCGAGTAGGAGATCCTTGGAGAAGTCATTGTGCTCAGAAAACCGAAGACCTGTACAAACATGCCTGTTCGCAGAGGTCATGTGGCACCACAAAATACATTTTTGGGTACAATCATACGAAAATTTGAAGGGCAAAGTAAGTTCTCGCTTTCTATCTATTTTTCTATAGTAGTTTTATTCTGCTTGTGACTAAATGGACAGCAGCTCCAGACTATTTTTAAGTTTGTAGCTTGCAAAGAAAACCCCGGAGGTAAGGAGGGGATCCCTGGCAGAAGTAGCAATGTTTTTGATCTAGAATACAGATTACCAACTTCAATTATTGACTGGTGGGCTTGTTTGGGTTTGAGTTTGGGATTTGGGGGGGAGGGGGAGTTGGGGCTATTTTCCCACACTATTTCAAGGAATAGTTTTTATTGTTGGCTGTATCCATATTGTACAGCAATAGAAGTTATACCTCTTACCTTCTTCAGAACCAGTGAGATGGCTGTAAAAGCAGAATGTAGAATCTTACTGTCTTTGCAGTATCTAAAATATAGGCTAGATTTATTATTATTATGATTGTTAATGCTGTTAATAATAATTGCCTTTTTGAAATAAAACAGAACTTCAGACTTTGATTTAGAGGAAACAGAAAATACACAGAGGAGTTATTAAAGAGGAAATACTCTTACCTTGTTGTCATGACTGTATTTTGATATAGCTGTCAAATGTCTCTCTTTTGTTTATGTAAGTCTAAAATATCTATCAAACCAGTGCAAATGCATCCTCAGGGAGAGTCTGTGAGATCTTTTCCAATGCAGCAGTTTACTACCTGTCGAGGAGGCTGAAGCTGAAGTGTTTTTTCCTGGCCAGAATTCTGGTTTTCTATTAGCTGTAAGAAGGAACACTTGATGCTTAAAATGAATTTAATTTAGAACAGTAGTTTGATGTATGTACATTGATTTAAATATTTAGCATAATTTTAGTATCAGTCTGGTGTGAACCCTTACAGGTAATTCCAGTTCATATACTTCCATATACTTAAACCCATATTAGCATGTGTGATATTTATATTTTTGAGAAAAAAATAAAAACAGTGCTAGTTGTAATTTATCTATATGCTAAGTCAGTATTGCTACTCCAAGTTTTTATGTAGTGAAGTGTATTTTTTGACACTAATAATGCACTAGCTACTAAATAGGCAAGTGATAGTGAAAGCTCAGCGTGACTGAGAGCAGAAAAAGTAAGAATGAAATCTCCAAATATGTTGCTGTGTTCAAAGACGGACATTTAAAATTTTAAAGCCTACCACTGTTTACTTGGTGTCATGTAAGAAATCTTTTATTTAAAAAAAAAAGCAATTGCCCTATGAATTTAAGTAACTAAAAATTAATATTAGCAGTAAGTGTATCAAAGTTGCACACTTATAATTACGATGGGAATAGTGTGTTAAAAAGGTAAACAGAAACAAACGAAGGGTTAGAAACTTTTGAACCTATCTTTGAGGTGAGAGTTTGGGAAAGGAGGATGGATGGAAGCACAGAACTTCAATGAAATTTGCAAAATATTTCAAACATAACAATCATTTCATGTACCCCCTTTTATTGTTTTTAGGAACTTTCTTTTCCTCTGTTACTTTCTAGATAGATTTGTTAAAATACTGACTATAAATTCACTGTGATTCATCTCAGTGAAAATCCCTATAGAGTAGATTGAGATGGACCTTACATCAGGAAGCCCTTCACTTGAGTAGAATCCCCTTCCCAAGGCTCTACTTTTCCCCAGAAGAAGCTACTAACTTTTCAAGGACTTTCCTGGAGTTGTGACTGATGGGATGGCACTCATCGCTTGGGCTTCAGTGAAGCCTGAAACAGACAGAATTTTGAAGTCAAAAGGAGATTTACAGAGATATGTATAATGTGGTTTTATTTCCTTAAAAATCTATTATATTCATCTTTAATGTATTCTAAATTAATTGAAGTTTCTTTAAAAGCTATGGATCAAATTATCTTCATTAAATGACTGAAAATCTCTGTATTTCAGGCATTCCCATGAAAAGAAGGGTTGTTCAGCATTCATCTCTGCAATCGACCCTATAAGAAATGTTGAAAGAGTACTAAAAAATGCATCACTTTCTTTTATTGCAGATAAAAAATTCATCATTGCTAATGCTAGAGTGCAGAATTGTGCTATCATCTACTGCAATGATGGGTTCTGTGAGATGACCGGGTTCTCCAGGCCAGATGTCATGCAGAAACCTTGCACCTGTGATTTTCTTCATGGGCCAGAGACCAAAAGACATCATATTGCCCAAATTGCTCAAGCCCTGCTGGGGTCAGAGGAGAGGAAAGTAGAAGTTACCTATTATCACAAAGATGGTAAAGTCCGGTTTTATTTTCAAAGCTTTTCGTGTGTTTGGTTAGCAGTTGATTGGTAAAAGCAGTGTGTATGTTGTACTGGCCAGCCCCTTTGCTGGAGAGGTTGTCATTTCTCTGAAGTCCAGTGCAATATATTTGTGTGTATCAGTAAGGGAATCTGCCCTGACAGTTGTGGGTGTATGGAGCGTATCACTGTACACTCACTCTGCCAGCTGAATGAAGCCAGCACAGTGTTTGCAACTCTGGAACACAAGTTCTCCTCTCGGTTGGTTGGAAGAATGTGTAAATCACTTAAAGTAGTCAGCATAGAGGAAACGTACCTTGATTTAAATGCAGTATTTTACCGCAAAATTAAAAGTAGAAAAAAGCACCCCATAAGAAAGAAAGCATTAGCTTATAAAGAAAGGGACAAGTCTTTTTCAGAGCTGACATATTGTGAAGTACCTGCAGTTGAACTACTGATATCATCCTGGTATTGCCAGAGTGAAAATTTGGGTTTGCCTAGACTATGAACTATTCCCTGTTATTCAGTAAAGACTCAATACCCGCAGAATGGCTGAATCTGCTAAAACTTTTTTTCCTGTTAAGAGCAAAAAATGAATAAATGTATTTACAGATCTAAAAATGCATACGCATGAGAAGTAATTATGATACATAATAGTTATATGTAGAGTTTTGTTGTTTCTTGGGTTTTTTTTTAATTACTCAGAGTTATTTACAGAAACATCCATCTTTCAAATGAATTCAAGTAATTGATAATTGTGGAGTACCTTATTTTGTCTCTTGCTGTGTACACTCTTGGGAGAAGGAAAAGGAAATTAATATTCAAATGCTGAGCTTAAATTAGTTCTGGAGAAGTGCCAGTGTGTTGTTTACATCAATTTTAGAATCACATGCAATGTGCTCTCTCATTTTAAAGTCCCAGAGTTAAATCCTGTTCACAATAATTCTGTTGGTATCTTGGAGAGACTTAAGTAATATTATTTTTAGCTTAGGCTGGTATAACTCTACATAGGAGTCAGGCCAACCATTCTACCCACGCTACCAATATTTAAGCATACCCTTCGTAGCAGATTCTCAGTAGAGCCCTTTATTCTTAGATCTGGGTTGGAGGTCTGGAGCAGATTTTGGTCAAGATTTGTTGTTGTAGCTGTGCCTTGGATGTAGTTTTCTCAGGAGACCTGACACTGTTTGTCTTTTACACATCTACCTTGTGTTTGCGTTAACTTGGCATGTGTTAAAAATAATATTGCAAAAGGAGAATGTCATTGCTAACTTTCACAGCCATCAGCCTGGGGCACCGTTTGGAGATGTGGTAGTTTAAAAGTCCTAAAGCCTCTCAAAACATTAGGAGGGAGGGAAAGGCATTTGAGAGTACTGCTTATCTGTCAATTACCAGAGATAGATATGTAGATAGGTAGGTAGATAGATAGATCCTTTTCTAAAGTGCTGAATTCTGAAATCATGCAACACACCATAATCTGTTTGAGACAAACCAAAGAAATACTGTCCATAAAAATTGTCATATCTTTCATAAATAGTTTTGAATACTGAGTTACAGATTATTCAGTGTAAACAATCTTATGCATAAGTGTTTTCAGTAACTTCACTTCTGTGAAGTTTCTTTAATTGGCTCAATATTTTACTTATCTAAATGTGAGCAGGATTCACCATGTGAACTGTATGATCTGCTAAATTTAAACAAACACAGGTCAATCAGGCAAAAATCGTCAAAATATAAGATAGGTCTGACACTCAAATGCATGGCTATCTGTCAGCTTGATTTTCAAATTTGATTTTTCCATATATAGCAAATATACATATACCAATATATAACATAGTCTGTATATTGTAACAATATACAGAATAGTGATACTTATCAAAGACTTCTCTCACAAAGTTGTAAAATAAAGTAAATTTCAAGAGTTTTCTGAAAATGTGAGAGTTTAGTGCCTGGTTAGTGGCTTGTTTTGCATTTGTGCTCTGAGTGAGTATGAGACTTGAGGTCAATTTCAGCAATTTGCAATTTTCAGAGGTCAATTCTAGCACAGTCAGAAATGTAACTTTATACATGTGAGTAACCCAGGTTACTCCAATGAACTATCCACTGCTTAAAAGTTTAATTTGACACTGTATTTCATGGCAAGCCATTGTATGATATTTAACGTAATACTAAGCATACGGAGGAGGAAGACACCTCAAGAAGGTGTGAATTGCTTGAGGTTCCAGTGATGGGAGGTTCTGAAGACCAGATTACACACTCCTGACTAAATGCCCAGTGAATTGCAGATAAAACCTTATTCCACATCACACTGTCATTTACTCTACATAAGCCACTGATTGTATTAAAAATTATTTTAATATTTTGAAGTAAAGCAAATGTCAGTGGGATCACTTATAAAGCTAATCTGTCATCAGAATTCCAGCAATGCAGATATCAGAAAGAGAATCACTCTATAAATAATGATTTTTCTTTTTGATTCTAAATACCACCTCATATAATTTTAAAATGTCACAGCTTTGAAGCTCAGCTTAAAAGAAAATTCTTGCTATAGAAAAATGGTATTGGACATGTACAGAATTAGGATTCTGATGTTCTCTACTGGTCTATAGTCCATTTTTCTAGATGAAAGTGCAGGATCTCGAGTTTTAAACATCTTGATGATGCAAAACTGAAAGCTGCTGTTTGTTCACTGCTTTAATCTTTTGGCCAAATTACACCCTCAAAGAAGACGGGATAGAAGGATGGGAAAAAGATTTTGTAGCAAGTTGATATTCAGAAAATGGCAGTTTCTTGAATCTACACTGCTTTAAACATGACAGAAAGAAGACAGAGTGGTCAAAGGAGAAAAAAAATCTATGTATGATGGTTTTATAAACGAGTAACCTGGATGGAGCCTGTTTCCCTTTTCACCGTGCGGTGTGGGGAGGGTGGAGTGTGAGGAGGGTGCAGAGAAGCATCGAATGCTTGTGCTAGCTTTGTGTAATTGTTTAGATGGCCTGGACTTGGGCACCCAGCATGACCTGGGCATGCAGCGGGCTCTGTCCCAACCTCACCAGTGCTGTCTTCACAGCAGTTTTTAACATTTGCAGCTGAAAGCCTTACTAGCTGCTCTCGGACTACTTCTATCAGAATATAGCTTGCTTTTGGTTTTAATTTCTCCTCACTTTTTTTCCTTTTAGAAGGGTATTTACACAATCCTAGCAAAGTTCTAGTCCTCTGTCCTCTTCAAGTAGTGCTACAATAGGCAATTACATAGCTATCAAAACAGTTAATTACAGAGAAAAATGGTTAATGGGAACAGATGGTGCCAAAACTAAAGGTCCAAATTTACAGGTTCTCATATCACAAGTAGCTCCACAATTGTCACTGGATGTACTCATGGGATTTAAGACACAGTAAATTTTTTTAAAGTGTAAATACCTCTTTTTAAAAGAACAATAGATAAATACGAGTCATAAGAACTATTATTTTGAAACTTTTTTTTTTCCCTCCAGGATCGCCCATTAGGCATTAGCATCTGCTTAATTACAAAATTATACTCTGATATCAAAACAACAATATCATAAAATCCTTACTATCTCACATTTTTTTCACTAATCTTATAGCTATATGATCTGAATTATACTTGAAGGCAAGATATTGTTTATACAGGATATCAGTTCTTATTTTAATAAAGTTATTTATGGTGAAAATGTTTGACAGTTCTTCCTTTGAGGACTCCATTTTGCAGTTTAAGTCATTATTGCATAAATCATTCTTGACAGATGTAAAATATTGCTTGAGGTAGTAAAGCTTCAAAACTTTTGAGATGAAAAGTATAATTATTTTGGGATTGAGAATGGATATATAATAATCAGAAAGTATTGTAGCACACAGAATACATTTTTAGTTCTTACCGTATGCTTTGTGGGCAATAATGGGATATGTCTAAGCTTGCAGATGATTTCTGTTAAAGGAAGGTAGGATCATTTAAGCTTAGCTTATATGCAGCAGATATTCTAGGGTTGAGAAAGAACTGAGGTAGAGTACAGATTTGAGGAAAGATAACATCAAGTAATATGCAGAGTGTGTACAAGCTTCAAAAACTACTTGCCATTTACTCAGTTTCAGAAAAATAATTTGCCCCAACTGACTGCAAATTAAACATATTTGCATTTTCAATGCACATTTCCAAACAAATATCTTAAGGCCTTTTCAACTCTTTTTTGAGGATAGGAAAATAAAAATTGTGCAAACATACTGACAAAATAAAGTGAAAATGGTATTAAGGGTTCTTAAATAGAAATATCAGGACTTCATTTAGAAGCTCATCATCTAGACTTCAGCCAGCACAGGCGTTTTGCCACATATTTGTGTGAACCTCCCAATCAATAAAAAATACAAGTGAGAAGAAAGCTGCTTTCATGTGTGTCAAGTCCCCTTAGATTAGCTCTAGCATGAGGGTCAGCAGCTGCAGTCTTGACCATTGTTTCAGTGCCTTATCCAGAACTGTTGAGATAGGTCAATGAATCCAATCTGATATCCTACTGGTGTAGGACTCCTTGATACTATCTGACTGCATTTTCATAAAGAAAATGTTGTCCTCCACAAAAACCTGTTAAAAAAATCTTTCTTACTGCAGGGCTTTTTTTTCCCAGACATTCTTAAAATACCCCTTGGGTGAAATCCAGAACATTATTGAAGGCACTGAAGTATTGGACATGAATGAGGACATCCATTCTTATGTCTGTAGTGCAGTGTTTCTATCTTAGGCTTTAATGCTTGTCAAGAAGAAAGCATCCCTTGCCCCATTCAATATTGCTGATTTTACAGCAAGGAGAACGATCAGCAGGGAGACAATACCTCAGGGGTCCAAATATCTCATTTACCCATCCCTGTTCGGATACTGCTCCTATGTCTGTTCAGAACTGTGGGTCACTTCTTATTCACATTTCTTGTAGGATACCTAATGATTATGATAAAGCATCTCTTAGATATCCTAAGAAAACTTATTTATAGGTCAATTTCAATCTTATTTTTCAACTCTTTGACTTTCTAATATATTCCTTTTTCTTTCCAGGTAAAGACAAATTGACTTTAAATAAGGAGGGGACTTTTACAAAAAGAAATAGTATCTGAATAAACAGAACAACAATTAAATTTGCTTCTGAATTATTCTCTTTCTCAGTGTTTAAGGTCAGAATGGTATAAGTAGATATATATAATTGTAATAAGTAATGAAGAATACAGTTGCTGTTATTGTAGGTACTGCATCTTTAACAGAAAAAAAATCTTAATTTGGAAAAATCCATTCTGACAGTTTTGAGTTCCTCCATGGCACAAATAAAAAACCTGCAGGCTAGTGGTTCAGGAGTCTTTCATGTCAGTACACTGTTAACATGGAACTCTTACACTGGACTTCCATAGGATAATTTAATGTCAGTATTCAGAATGTCACAGGGCAAATTTACTCCTATCAAGGAGTCCAAATTTTCCTAGTCTAAGCTAAAAAAATGATTGCTGACTTTCAGAAAGTGTGCTGTAGTGGTAAGAAAGGTGACACATTCTGGAGTAAAATGGTAATATAAGGTTAGGATGTGATACACATCCTCAAAGGAGTTTCATTTTTTAATTAGGCATTGCTGACAAAATTTTTTATCTGCTTTGAATATGCTCATTTTAGTTGTAGTGAAAGCTATTTTGGTTTTGGGTTATGAGACAAAAAGAACAGATGCTGTCAGTCTATTTTTGGTGTGGTTTCACATGATTTATTGTGTCCTCTTTCCATCTTTATCGTGCATCCTTTCTAATGTTACATTATGATAGGAGAGTTATTGCATACTTCTTATTTGTGTTATTGATTGGTTCTTTTCCTTCTCCACGGAATTGGCCCATATATCAAAAAGAGATGCAGAGAGCAAATCAGACATCATACCTTGCAACAGACACCGGGGAAGAGCCACTGCTTTTCTAATAGCAGCCTTTTGCATATTTGATATGCAATAAATTTCAAAACATGGCACTTCAGATAACACCAGTGTTGACATTTCTGTTCCCTCTGCTTCCAAGCAATGGGAAGAAGACAGTGATGTGGGTTAGATTTTATGTTAGTGGTTTCAAGTCCAGTTTTAAAGTGTTTCCTACATGCTCGACTTAGTGTATGACTCAGTCTATGTGCTAGGTAGTCCCAGCTAAGTATGGAAAAAGCTTAATCAGGCAGTATAGGATACAGAGTAGCAAGACAGAGCTGACTATGGAAATTGCTAATTGACTCTGGAAACTGCATATCTCAAAAGCAATCAGAACTGTAGCTGTGAACCTCAATCCAGGCAGAGCGGATAAATGACAATGACAGTGGGGTATTGTGGCTCTATAGTTACTCGCTCGTTTCACATTGTCTGCAGCTCTGAAAGTTCACATCTCTGAGGTGGGAACTATTTGTCTTATGACTTTGTGCAGTTGAACTTTTTAGTCTAGCATACTGTTTTTTCTTAAAAGGAAATAACATGCATATTTGAATAATTTCTTGGAAAGTAAACTAAAATTTCATTTTGAAAGCAGAATTATAGCCATAGCTAGTCACAAAATGCTTTTTGACCTCCACAATTTCCAGAGATATGCAATTTTAAGCTTCTTCACCAACTTTCTCGATACAGCCTTTTCATTTCTCATTTTGTTAATTCTTTAATACTGAAATCACAGTGAAATCTCATCAGGAAAGATCACCACCAAAATTCAATCTGAACAAAAGTCAGAGTAAACAGTATAAAGGGAAGGTCTTGTCTTTTTCTGTTTCATTAACTGAATTCCAACTATAGATCTTATTATACCTAGTTTTGATACTGCCTTCAATTATAGCACTGAAGTGTTATCCACACAAAGAATATATTCCAGCTTATTTGTTAACAAAGAGCCATAATATCATCAAAACCTAAAGATGGTATTTGAGTGTCACCATTATTAACTGTTTCATTACCGATAGTGAGTGGAAATGACCAGAAGAAAACTTAGGCTGGAAATCACGGTTGCATTCAGTACTTGACTACCTGGTGAAATTTCTTGCTTTCCTGTTCTTATTCCTCCATAACAACACAATAATAAAATAAAAAATACTTTCTTTTACATTTTGCCATTACCTCATTTAAACCTCTGATTTGCCAAATTAGACTGCAGTGGAAACCACAGTGTCTTGCCTAAATGGTCAGATCAGAGAAACAAGAATTTCCTTCAAATACTTGGAAATTAGGATTTGTCACAATATCTGAATACTGATCCTTGACAGTACCAGCTTATGAAATCTTGGCCTTTTTTTGAGCAAATGCACAGGACTACTTGGCAACAGGTTGTTTCTGTGGCCAGAAACACTCCAAAAGAGCAAGATATCAATGCCTACTGACACAAGAATTAATTTGCACATCAAGAGCTTTCACAGAATGAAATTGCAAAGTTTCATTTTTGTTACTCTAAGAAATCCTGGTCTTTAGGCATTGGAGCACTGCTCATATAGATAATATACCTTCACTAACCAGTATTAGCTGAATCTCTGTTGCTGACAACAAATTATGAAAAAACATGCGAAACACAGACAAAACTTTCCTCCATTTTTATCCACACATTAGACAGGCAGAGAACTTCAGAACAAGGACATATTAGGGGTTTTTGTCTTTGTCTTATACCTAGGCTACTTGAAAAGCTGTTAATCATCATGTAAATGTGTTTCATCACTAACATGCATGTGCTAAAGCACTTATTCCCAGCTGTTGTCAGACTTTGGAGTCTGCCCTTTTGGGATTATTTTTTTAGAGCATTCTTTGCTGATTTTCATTCAAATCAATGCAAGTGGATCTCTGAAAATAGCTTGCAAATTTCCTCCTTTCAAAACTCATTTATGTCAATCTGCTTTACTCCTTCCTCTCTGGAAAAAATGCCAGATAATCTCATTAGTATTTTGCATGTTTATGGCATTTCTTTTTATACTTTCAGAAGAACATGAAACTCATTAGTCCACAAATCCTATTGTCATGGCAGTTAAGGTAAAACACTTTTGCAATTCTGTCTACTTGCTAAAAAAAAATCAAGAAAGAAAAAAAGAACCTGAAGTCCATGCCATTTTAAATAATGACAATAAAAGAAAGGAAAATGTGTTCCATTTTTTTCCATTTTAAGTGCCCTGTGTTATTTTTGCTTGATAAAATATACGAGGGATCAATTTAACACCAAAGTCTATGCAACAGAAAGAACAACTCTTCCTAGAAGGACTGTTTCTGGAGTCATGGACAACATAACCATAACCATGTGAAAGAGTAGTAACAGCCTTGAAGTACCTATTAATAAATATTTATTCTTGAAGTATCTATTAACCAGGTATCTATTAATCAACCTCTGAGCCTTCTCTGTGGATTAATGGACCAGCTCATAAGCTGGTATGAAAGCCTGTGTATAATGTCAATCCTGAGCCAGTCCATGCTGGGTCGCTGTTCAGAGCATCCTTTGCAGTGCATCCTTAGTCTTTCTGTAACTTACACTGATTGTTTATGGCAACAAAAATGTCGGCACATAATGCACAGAAGCATATTCAGTGTTTTACCCACAGAGTTTTAAAAAAAATTTTGTTGTTTTTGAGATAAAGAAGAATTTCAGTACCGCTTGTGGATGACCACAAAACTGTAATAAAACCTTGTTACTCTTTATCCTGAAACTTGCAAATCCCTTCTCCTGTCAGGATTAGAAGTAGGATCTAAGGACCTGCTCCCAAAAGCCTAAAAAGTTAATTAAAAACTATTCACTGCTGCTGCATCTACATGCAGAATTAGCATCTGATTTGTGAGCTGTTTGTAGATCAGGGCCTGGGTGCGGGTGGCTTCCCTCTCCTGTGCTCACGGCTACTTAAAGAGAGGAAAAGAGGAAGGAATGCATGGTTCACAGACTGCTCTTCTTCCTAGCTGATGGGTAGGCAAGGCTATTTTATAGAAACAACTAGACAGACTAAGAACATTGCAGCTAAGGGGGCT
This sequence comes from Brachypodius melanocephalos, assembly GCA_013398615.1. Taxonomy (NCBI): domain Eukaryota; kingdom Metazoa; phylum Chordata; class Aves; order Passeriformes; family Pycnonotidae; genus Brachypodius; species Brachypodius melanocephalos. Next base: position 16,823,798 of record VZSR01003282.1, on the reverse strand, counting down.
ATTCCACAGACCATGCAGATCTATTTACATTCATTTTTGGTTGTCTTTTGACCTCATTTGTAAAAAAAACCTCAGATCCTGCAGTAGCAGAATTACCAGAAGCATCACTGTCTCTGCAGAACTCAACATATGCAAAGCATAATTATTAGCCAGACAAATATATCGTGTGTGGCTCTTGAATTTCAAACATAATCTCTTAACATTTGAATGTGCAAGTGCATTTGTCCCTGCTTCATGGGAATCTATTGCATTGTTTGCCTTCTAAATAATATTTTATTCTTAATGCCTTTTCACCTTGGGATATTTTTTTCTGTAATTAAAAAAAATAAAGGACTTTTCCTCACTTTCTGAGGAATATCTGAGGAAAAGATGTCAACTTTTTTTTTTTAAATTATGGAGAAGCAATTCTACACATTTAATCTCAATTATTACCTGGAAAGTAGATTATCTAAATGGGAGGGGGAGGGGGGGAGGTGTTAGGGGGTGGTTCCCCTTAGATCCCACAGGCACTAAAATATCAGATATAAGTCATCATAGCTATGAAGAGCACATTGAGGTTGAGTTACTGCCAGTGAAATGACTAACCTGAAGTTTTACACGTAAAACCAAATTAAAGAATAGATTTCCAATTACATGTATATATTATAATATATACTATAAAAGAGCATTTCTCCATCTCAAAAAGTTTAAGAACCACTTTGAGGAGCTGCCAAAATTACTTGCTACCCCATCATAGAATACAAATATTCTATAGTTCCCAACAGTTTTGCTAATAAAGCACTTTTCTTATTAAATACATTCAATCACAGGAAATTTGAACTGAACAGCAAATTCAAGGGGCTCCTAATGAGCTGATTGACTAATGCAGTGAGTCTTTTACCTCAAATGATGTATTATTCTAGAAAAGCTCACTGTTTCGAAACATCCTTCTCTACTGCATTTTCACACTGTCCTCTTCTCTTTTTGAATACAGTATGCCAAAGTTGCGTTGTAATATTTCCCAGTGTACATATATATATAAATGCCACAAAAAATCCCCAACATGATCAAGTCTAAAAAATGGACAACAGAGTGAGAATATAAAATGATATTACAGGGTATAGTTCTGTAAAACTACCTTTAACAGGGATTGTACTTAACAGGGATTATTCTTATATGAGCATCTCAGACCACGGGTCAGGTCCAAGATGACACCCTAGGTAATGCAGTTGTGTACTGTCTCTCTGCTGTCATAACAAACAATAATTTCCAGAGAAATTACTTCTTGTCTTAGGTTACACATGACCCTGAAGTGCCAGACTGGGGTTAGAGACAGCTGGAGGTTGTACTGAATGGCAAAAGTGTCCAAACTGTTTCCTTCTCTTGACATAGAGTTAAAAGAACACAAAGGTGGAATCAACTCCTCTGTCAACTTCAGCCCTCAACTTTTCCAAATTTGATATAGAAAATAGAACTGCCAAATAAGTGACAAAGGAAAAATACAGCAGGCATGGTTAAGAAAGTTCGGTGGCTGCTAAATTCATGCTTTTTTCAAACAGAAAAAATTACCATCTGCCAGTCTCATATTGAACTTCGTTGTGAAAATTGTAACACATATTCGGGTGCTACCACAGGTCAGTTGTACAGAGCCTCATTATTTCAAAATAATGTACAGTGCATTATTTTTAAAAAAAGGCAAAACTTCTATGAATATTGTTTGTGTTTAACTGATGCTTCATGTATTATGCAATAAATGGGGGTTTATTTTCTCCTAAAAACAAAAAAAAACTTCCAAAGACTTTTCAAACTTTTAAAGAATTGAAATTTCACCAGGCTCTAACTTGATTCAGCTTTTTAGGTGTCCATGTTGGATTCTGATCTTTATGATCCTGAATACTTGTGAGATCTACGTAAAGTTACCAATGGGAAAAAATGACATTTCTGCAGGATATAATGTATCTGATTAGATTCAACCAACGTATCTCTAAAATTTATTATGAACCAGGGATATCCTCATAGCCTAGTTTAGATTGTAACTTATTCCTCTCTTGGACTTCTTGTTTGTATCTTGTTTTTTAGATACTGGCACAATCTGTGTTACAAGTAATGCTTTGTATCACGTGGGAATCATTAAATAGCAATCATTCTGATGTATTTGCTTTGAGAAAGCATTCTGTTAGCATGGCACATACTCTAATATATAGCATTTTACCATTCCAGTATAGCTAAGAATCCTTTTTTTTTTTTGATTGGTCTTTTATAGCCATCGTATTTTCATAGAATTCAGAAGCATTTAGGTCAGGAGGAAAATTGGGAGCTCATCCAGTTCAGTCTTCTTCCAAAAGCAGGAGCAACATAGAAGTCAGAGTAAGTTACTTAGGACTTTTCCAACTGGATACCAGGATGGAGCCTCTCTGGGCAACCTGTTTCAGTATCCTCATATTGAAACTGGTTTTTCTTTATACCAGTTTAAAGCATTGTCTCTCATTCTTTTTCCATGCACCTCAGTAAAAGACCTGCCTCTATCTCCTGGTAATTTCCTCAGACCTATTGAACAACTGTTATTAAGTCACTTGGAGCTGTCACTATTCTAGGCTCACAACCACTGCCAGTTTCCTCAAACACTCCTCAAAGGGCATGTGCCCCAAGTCCACATCCATCTTGGTGGCCTCTGTTGGCCTCATTCAAGTTTATCAGCATTTCTCTTGTACTAGGTTTCCAAAGTTGGATTCACCATTCCATTCAACTGAGCACTGAGTAAAAGGGAAGTATCACTTTCCTCAATCTACTGGCAAAGCTCTTGATGATATAACCCAGTATGTTTTATCCTGGACACATGTGGACTCAGATTTGTCTATAGATCACTGTCTCAGTCCTCTTCCACTACCTCAAGATTCAAACCTTTCCCTGACTGAGGCGGTGAATGTTTAAAGTACCTCAATTTTATCTACATCCACAGTCACTAAATCACTCTCCCCACTCGTTAGCAGACTCAAGTTATACTTGTCCATTCTTTTACTGCTAACATACTAGCAACACAAGCGCTTCTTGTTGCCCTCAATATCCCAAGAGCTTCAAATCTAGCTCAGCTTTTCCTTTTCCAAAGCCATCCCAGAATGCCTGGGCAGTGTTTTGATATTCCTGTCTTGTAGCCTGCCCTTGCTCTCACCTCTTTTAAATATCCTTTTTGTTGGGGGTGTTTTGCGGTTGTTTTTTCTAATTTCTTTTCCCTGCTCTAGCTCAGTCATGAGTTCTCTGCACAGCCAACTGGTATTTGAATACATTTATTCATTTTTCTGAGTGTTTGAATGGACTGAGAAAGCATTTGAGCAATACCCACTGTAATGTTTGAAGAACTAATGAGTTAGATACCATACTTCTTTTATTTTTCCTCTCAATTCAGTAGCATATATGTGGATATTTTACATATATTTTATTATACTAAGTGGCATCTATGCTACTTTAATGTATTATTCTTATTCTTTCTTCAGTAGTTCAGTATTATGTCAAGTTTTAGACATTAAATTTTGCATAACTTAGATACACTTATTCACATATTAGGAGATCATTTTACATTACACGTACAAGATGGTTGAAATTGCAGCCTAGATATGTCTTGATGGAAGACCTTTTCCAAATATCGTTACTGATGTGCTACATGGTATAAATTCCATGTTGCTACACATTTTATTATGAAGGAATCAGTGTTTTCCTGTAATAGAGGTCAATTCACCTGGCTGTTAGGCAGCTGCCTGGTTTTCTTTGGTAGATTTTTTAATACAAAGGTGAATTTAGAAGAAAAAATACATCCTAATGCTTATTTTGCTGTGGATTACAGTCATCCAAACTGACTTAATGCTAAAGAAAGTTGCAATGGAGTACTAAGCTTTAGAACAGCTAATCAATTGTCTTACACTAGAAGATAAATGCAACAGCACTGGCAACTAGCCAAAGCATCCCTGGTACACATTATTGAGCACTTCATTCTCATCACTAAAGATAGGAAAAAATCAGATCTTCTAAGAGAGAAATATTTTTTCACACTTAGTTGAATTCTTTCAGTAACTTTCAGTAGTGAGGTAACATTATTGAAAAACCGTCTCATCTCAGAAGAAGTTTATTGCTAACATTTTCTTATCTAGGTAGTGCAAAAGACAACATTTTCTTCTCCATTTCTCTTCTGCCATTTTTAGTTTCGTATTTCCTTCTAAAAACTATAGATTTGTCCTGCATGCTTTCATCCAGGTTAGTGGGGGAGATAGAAGTCTGCTGTTTTCTTCAAGGGTTAATACCAGCTTTTTCCTTTAGGACAATGCCAACTTCCCTTCCCTACCCTGTGGAACACTGCCATGGAAGTGTGCTACCTCCCAACAGGGGCTCAGCACCTCTGCCTACTGGCATTGATGGCACTCAGCATCCTGCTGGAGCTGGCCCCTAACACAGAGCACAGCAGCAGAGCATTGGGAATCCTGCACCTTGTGTGCCACTGCAGTGAGTTCAGACCCATGGGTTTAAGCAGTACCTCTTCAAATACCCATCATTTAAGGATGTAGTTACACCTGAGGATATTAAAAAAGATAACTGAGACATAATCCTACTGATTTAAGATACTCCAACTGGGAGGACTGACAGCCTATTCCAATTTGCAACCCATTTCATATTTTCTCTCAGTTCTTTATCTATAGACAAGGACTGTTAAACAAGCAAAATGTGACAGACCATATTTAATGAATATTATTAATGATGAGTTCAAATGCTGCTTGAAAGTGTTGATAAGCTTCATCAGATATACTTCCACTGACTAAACCAGTACTGAAAAAAATTTAAATTTTATTATTAAAATATTTTCTCTCCATATTGCATGCATATTTAACACTTTTAGATATCTCTCTTTCATGCTGGATTTTATTTTTAGTCATTCTAACATGATGATTGAAAGTTCCTCAATAAAACCTGCTTTATTGATGCCCTAAAAGGCACTTTCTTTTACTCTTTACCCACGTGACAGATAAAAGTATCTTGAGGGTGTACAACAGGAGCTCCTGGCATTACATTAGAAATACTGGTTGCCCCTACATCAGTTAATTTTATGATGCAGGAGAGAACACATCTAGCATATGCATTGAAATATAATATTATGCAAGGATTTTTCAATTTGTAACTTTTTATTTCAGTGTGCTTTTATTTCAGCTCAGATGCAAAGCCATTTCTATGTATAAGGTCATCAGTGAGAGATTCACACACTGAGGTTTTAATTCCACTCATTTCTGCATGCAATAGATATAGTACAGTGTTCAGGATAGCTACTTGTACGTGCTTTATTTCTGCATAGGATTAATTTAGTGTGCATAGTGCTGGGACATCTGTCTTATTTTTAATTGAAAGGAATGAAATTATACAAATCATTTCTCATTCTTGGACTGAACCAAATATTCCTTGTCAGATTGCCCGTGACAAGCCGATGGCAAATGTTGACTTGTTTTTGTCAAGAACGGTTAAAGATACGTGGCCCTACAAGGCTCGAGTAAAGTCAGAATGTGAGCAAGAGCCAAAAGGATGGCTTTTCTAGCCTTGTTTCTGATACTGTGCTTTGCAGAAAAACACAGTTGTCTTTACACACAGATGTTACAAAGCAAGTTTCCCTTGACTAACATAACTTTCAAAATTGTGTTTACATCCCATTTATTTATGGTCTTTATCTTAAACAAAAGAATTGTAAACCAAACCTCTCAAAGAAGTTAAATTTAATTTCTAAGGTTTTTGAATAACTGAAAAGCTTTTATGTTTTTTTTCAGGAGTTGAAATGCTTGAAATGATTCAATAGTTACATATTTGATAAAGGTTTTACAAATATATGCTTTTTTGTGACTTAGTTCAACACATAACCCTTTTAATTACAAGCAAGTCATTGTTTTTTAGATACACAATATATTATAATGTAAAATTTGCAAGCAATTATGAGAGCAAAATAACATGGAGGTATTTTAAAACAGAGACATTCTCATACTAGCTTCAGTCCTAATCTTTAGGGTTATGGCATATTTATTCTTTGAAATTTTTATCCTGGTACCCAGGATAATCATAAGAAATTTTAGAGATCAGGGCAGTGAGCTGAACCACTCGCCTCATGTCTATTTGCTGGGAAAAAAATAGGGTCTTATTTTAAAGTGTTAATGCTAAATAGGAACCTTTTTTGAGTACAGGATTGATGGTTCCATTTAGTCTACCTAACCAGCCTTTCTGAAGCGCAACAAAAAGGGTAAGCAGAACCTCTGGCGAAAGAGGTACCTTGCATCACCACAACGTGCTTTTTCCAAAGCCTGCAATGGTAAATTCAGCTTTCCCTTTGGTATTTTAGGGGGTATAGAGGCCTTCACACATATCTTTGTTGGAGTTTGTTAGTGTTTTACATTTTATAGAAATAAAATGTCACAATTGTGATGCCTAACTCAGATCAGCAATCAAAGTTAACATTCTATCTCTGAGATATTATCTGTAAAGGAAACTTCTAAAAGGGAAATTTTAATAATATATAATATCTTCATAAGAATTGTAAAGAAAGTTCATTATTACCTGTCATGGACATAACGTCTATGTATTGTGGAAGAAAAAAAAAGTACTAAAGAAAAAAAACAAAGCAAAAAAAAAGCCCCCAAAACAAAATGAAAGGGTTTTGAGTCTGTTTGTCCTGTGCCATCAATACTTGCAGCAAATTGATAATGTTCTTATGTAACAGCAGTTTACAAAGGAAAATTTTGAAAGGATTGAGTCAAGTTAAAATCTGTTTTAGTTTTGCTAAGTGTGTCAGCCTTCAATCAGTGATAGTCAAATCAAAACTATTTTGGTAAATTTTAGACTCTGAGGGCTAGAGTCATTGAGAAGTTTAAGCAAGTGAGAGAAAAGCAGGCAAAAACCAGTTAGTTCCATACATAAAGCTCATTTCACCTTTAACATTACTGTAATTTTGAGTGGGGAGAAGAAGAAAAATGTGAATTCTCAAGAGTACCTAGAATTACATATTTTCTTCTATTGAAATTATCATTTAGCTCCAGTAAAGCCTTTGGCGTGGTCACACTGAAGATGAATCGGATGAGCACACCTAACAAGTAGCTGTTTGCTCAGTTCTGTGGTAATCTTTGCCAGTTAGCAAGAATCACACTGTCTTTCTTTACAAAGGTACCCACAGTTTTAACCCTGTAATTTTTTTTCAAACTATAAGGTATCTTCATCTTTCCTTCAGATTTTCAAGAAAAGTTTACTGATGGAGCTCTTTTTGAGGATTTCGGTTGTTTATTTGGTATGAAAATAATGGCCTGCATTCTGTCCCTATGTAAGAACTATTCTGAAAATCTAGTCTGAGCTATGAATTTAGGAAAGCAATAACTCTGATTTGTTGAAGAGCTCACTGATGCTTTTCTTATTATATCATAGAGGATATATCTTCAGCAATTGTAAAATTCAGCATCCAGTAATATCTTCAAACAAGAATATAGAATAATAATGTAAATATATCTGTAAATATAGAATAATGATATAAAAGTACTATTGATACATGTTTCATTGCTTCTACTTATGCTTATTTGCACTTGTTTTTCCTGTTACTGCTAAAATAAATATCAGAGTGTGGTGAAACACAGAAGGGAGAAATTACAAACTCACTGCTTTCCACAGCTTTTTTCTGCAGAGCAACTAGCAAAATCCAGCAGCAAATATTCCCTGGTTTTGGTAGCAATGTTGATTTTTAGCTTTAATACAGTTTATGGGAAATACAGTAACTAGCTTCAGATATATTTGCTATGGTGGTTGTAATCACTCATAATTATATAATTGGATGCTTAACACTGTTTATCAAAAATATAGTAAACATTACACATGAAATTGGCTTGGTTCTGTATTAAAGTGAAAAAGTCAAACAGAAAACTCGATGTACCCCTTGAACTGGAGCCCTGGTCAGATTTCAGGAGTGAGGATCCTTTGGAGAGGCTGTATGTTACAGGCCACCCAAAAGGAAAGAAAGCAAATCTAGGTTCTCTAAGAAATACATAAGCATAGGAAGAAAACTTGTGCATAAATGACTGTACAAGACTGCATGAAATAATTTGGTTTTTGGCCAAACTAGAGAGTAAACACAATAGAATTAATTTTTTTCAAGCTCCACCCTAGTAACTTCTCAGGTCATGATTCAACTCAATCATTTTTCCAAATGCTGAATTTCTCTGTGGAAGCTTGGGAAAAAGTGAGCTTTATTTCAGCACACAGCAAAGGTTGTGATATCTAATAAGCCCAAAAGCTTGGCTTCAAACTGCCAAAACAAGAATTGAATATGACTACAATTTAAAAAATTTAGGATGAAAGCTTTTACTTAAAGTTTGATCTTCTGGGCAGGAAAAAAACAATCAAACAAACAATGAAGAAAGACTGACATATATATTATTAAAATATCACTTTAATCTAATTAACTACTAATGGAAAATATGAGTAGTCCCATTGTATAAGTCTCATTAATATCAACAATTAATAAAGTTTTATGAAATGTGCAAAGATGAATATAAATAACTCAAACACTGATCTCAAACATCCTATAATCAAAAAAATGGACATAGAGTTTCTTTAACAAAACATTCTTAAAAAGTCTCAAGTTTCAAACTTATAATGGTTTTGAAATCTGAAATGTTGAAAGTGAATTCTCTTTAAGATCTATTTTATATTCTTAAAATGTTCACTCTAAAGCAGTGGAGCACTTTTGTGAGTGACAGAAGAAAACTTGTAAAAAAAGCTTTTGACCTAACATATTTAGCCTCAGATTCTCTGAAATTCAATAAATTATAATATCTGATATATAATTAGAGATCAAATTTGCATTTTTGATGTTTATTTTTTACACATAATATCTTCATATGATTTCTAATATATCTTATAAGGAATACTAAAAATACTTATAAAATAGGGTCTGTGATGTACTTATTTTAAGATCCTGTACTATCCTTTGTATTACATAGAAATCAAGAAAAAACAATCTATGATGTTTTAATTTAATACATATATTTATAAAGGGGGCAGACAAAAAATTATTTACCTATCCATCATTATTTTATTATATCATTCTAAAAAAATGAATAACAACTTTTTGGAAGTTTTAGAAAACTTAAATGTCTGCCTTATTTCAAAAGAGACACCATGCTGGTTTTATAATTCTTCAATGTCTACGCCATACTTTAAATTTCTTTATCTAAGTGAAGGTACTGATACCTCATATTCCTAAAGGTGTTGTTTGTGCTGCAAGCAGCAGACCAATTTCCAACTACCTTTTCTAGTTCTCTCTGTCTGCTTAATGCTCCCCTCTCCAATCTGTCACTTGTTGTCATTTGTTTAGTTGCATTTTGTTTTAATACAGCCAGAAAAGAAACGAGATTTTCCTAATTGTAGAGCCGTACAGGCTAGCACTGGGAAAATAGATATTTGATAGTTTAATTGGAAACTAGATTACAATTCCCATTATAAAACTAGTTTTTATTGCTTGACGCACTATTTTGGCCACTGCCCCTGAACTCTATGCTCTGAGGCACAATACACATTAGTCTACAAGGGAAACATCATCTCAGGACAAATCTCTGACCTGTTAATAAATACTGAAGACATGAATTGGTCATTAGAGAACTTTATGAACGAGCTGCAAAACCAGAATAGGTCAAGCCCAACAAAATTAAGTCATGATCAGCTGTAGTACTTATTTCATCAGAACTTACAAGAACAGTCATGTTTTGGAAAACATAAAATAGCCAGTATTTGACCATGTCCTTCCTACTACAAAATTTCAGACAAAATTTTTCACTTACAATTAAAACAAGATCAATTGTAGTTCCAAATATAAATTTCCTTACAAATAATCTATCCATTATGCCTTAAATTATTTCATTGAATAAAAGCATTTCATGCCATACTTAGGCAAATAAGCAGGTGGTGGAAGTTGAGCAGACAACAGATTAAAAACAAGATCTGTATGAAGCATCCAGATACTTTAGGAACAAGGGCAAAATCTAACTAGTTACCCATATATATGCTAATTGATTTTCCAGTCTTCCACTCATGTAAAATGAGTAGGTGGAAAATTCAAGAATCTTTATCCTTTGCATCCTTATGCAAGACTTGGTGAATGGTAATACAAGCTTTCCTATTTATCAACACAGTGCTTCATGTTTTACCAATTTCAAAGATGGCAGAACTTTTACTGCCATGCCCCAGATCACCAGAACTCTTTGAACAGTCACTTCAGTGCACATTTTTTCCTAAAACCTCAACAGCCCAGAGAGAGTGTTGGAAGTGAAAAACCAGAATGTGACCTGATACATTTATCCTCATCTCTGAGTACTTCCCAAAATAGGAACATACCTATCGGATGTGTAAAAGAACAACTACTGTGTGCTTACAAACAGCTTGTAAGAGAATTTTTGCATTCTGAGTAGGAGGAGAAATGACAGCTGACCAGGAAATAGGGTTATTATATGTTCTTTTTTAAAAGCATCATTTTGAACCATTTCCACAAAACCACTACTCAAGGTTAATGAAGCAAACACAAACTTATCACCTCGTCCTAAAGAACGAATATCAAATGCAGTATTATCTCTAATACTGCATTGCGGTATCACTTCTGGGTTTCTGTCCAAGTCTTGGTGTGGGACTTCAGCTCATGGTTTTCTGGCCAGCTTAAAAACCTACTGTGAGCTCAACCATAAAGGCATTCACCCTTCTTTGAATTATGCAGAAAAATACTATTGTAGCACAAATAGTAGGAGTGTGATACAAATAAGTGAAACTTTATAGAAATAATCATAAAATATAAAAGTAAACAAGGCCCTAAATATTAAAGAAAGACTTATATATACTGCATTAAGTAATTTTATTTCTCTTAAAAATATTTGTTGTATTTCTACAGCAAGATAAATAGATACTAAATTACAGTGCTCTGTGTTGTTATATCACTTGAGCAATTTCTTCCAGCTTGTTGCAGAAATAGGACTAGACTCATTAAGCTAATCATCTTATTGAAATTGCATTACTAATATTTAATTTAATGCTTATTTTAAAATGTAGCAGCCCTCCTTCAAGAGCTAAATATTCATGTGGATGGCACAATATGTTATCTTGGTACTTCACTTGTAGCATGTAGCTAAATTGTGGAATTCTGTTTGTAGTAAAGGTGACTGGTTTGAATTCTACAGAGATTGTTATGACTGCAAACAGCTACTTAAATCCAGAGATACAATTTTGCTCTGCATCCCAGCATCCAAATGAAAACAAGAGAAGACAACTGAGGAAAGAAATTTTGACTAAGGATACATATAACGTAATGGCTCATTTCACCATAATGTTAGAACATAGAGGGAGCAGCCAACATTAGTGCAGTTTCTACCAAAAGCTACCACTGGTAACTCTCATAATCATCCTTTTTTGAAAGCTGCTCCAGAAGCTTTCAAAAGCTTGCTGATATATACAACATTATTAGAGAGAAACACCATAGTATCTCTGGATCCCATTGCAGTGTTAACCACTAAGGTTGGGAATGAATGAGTGTGAATCACTCATATTATGAACGAGTAACCACGATTTGGTGGTTCTTTTATTTGGTGAACTGAAAACTGGAGAGAAAGAAAAGCTGCTCTGAGTCAAACAAAAGAACAGAGTTGGGCTGGGGGAAAGAGATAGCGAGTCATAAAGAAATATAAAGTGAAGGAGAAAAAAAATCCAGAACTACTGCTACACAGTGGGAAAATTGTCAAAAGAAATCTTGCTAGCCACAAAATGCCTCATCAAGGGTGCAATTTACAATTTCATACCATGAAGCTGTCTCAAGGAAATTTATCAACTTTTAAAAATTTACCTCCATTTTCTTTGACTGAAAATTTCCCCAAATAAATGCAAAGTCATAAATAGTTTCTGGGTTCATTCTGCATTTACTATTTATTTTTGTTTAAAATAATAAATGTCATAAATTTAATCTAAAGGCTTCTTATATTGAACTTTAGAAACGTTTTTGGCTTAAGCGAAATACATATACACTTTTTGTAATGATATATATATAGTAATAGCAAAACAAACAGCTTGATAGTATTCCTGCTTTTGAAGGCCTATGTGCAAGAAAGACGAATGCAATAGCATTCTCCTCCAATATATTTGGTAAAAAATGAAATTATAAAGACATTTATAGTGCTGTTAAAATTGGCAGGATCGCTTAGGACAACACAACCAGCTAGATTCTTTATAAACACCTTGTACCATGTATGTAGAAAGTGCTGGCCAAAAGGAGAGGTGTAAAGAGGTTTTTACATCTTGATGCCAGGTTTCTGGCAGCTCTGAGTGTCACAGCAGTCTTTGATACAGCCCTGATACAAGATTAAAGCTGTGCTTCAAAGGTCTGTGGGTATAACACATTTGTACACAGGCACAAAACCACGTACTTCAATTCCTGACTTAACTGTCTTTGTTTTCTTGCTAATCCATATTGATACTTTTTAAGTAGGTCTTTAGATATGAGGATTGTAAATGCAAAGTGTTCAGGATGTTATGCCAGCAGGCAGTCAGGAAGATCAGAGGAATGACAAACAGCAAAACCCACATTGATAGAGAAGTTTGGTTCCTTACTAATTAACTACAACTGTGACTGAAATTACTTGTTTTGAACAAATCTATTTGCATTTCTTTTTTCAAATTTCCTAGAAAAACTCTTTCATAACAGACTTTGTTAGATGCAGAAACATGCAACTGAGACCTAATGAAAGGATTAGTCTCATACAACACATTGAAGTGACTTAGGCCATTTACTGTGACAGGATAAACTGAGAATAAAACTTAATGCCTTTCAAGCTGTTAGGCAAGAGCTCAAAAACACTTTCTAGCAGTTCAAATCAAAGCCTACAAAGTTCTGATCCCTTTATTGCAAATAGTAGAAAATATTTTAAAATATTATTATGCAATCTAACCGCAAAACTAAAGATACCCAGATGTATTTTGGCCTTTTTCAGTCACGATTTCTCTGATTTGAATGTATCTTTGCAGTAACTCCACTTCACTAAAATTGTCTTGGATGTGTGCATCAATTTAACTGAAATTAGAACTGGGGTTAAAAACTGCATGCAAGTACATATTAAGCTGACCTGAATTGGTATTTAAAAATCAAAAAGACAGACCAGGAGAGGGCTTGTCTTTTCCTTGTTTTCAACTTTAGGATTAGAAAAATGAAGGAGATGCCTTGCTTTGAAATTTCTCTATTTGTTTTTGCTTATTAGTGAAGAAGTTGTACCTGACCCTCTTACAGTGCCTATGCTGCTTTACTTTGCTGATGTTGCTGAATGCTTCTGAACTAGAGTAGTCATTATTTGTATCCTTGCATAAGTTTCTGGTATACCTCACTGTTGAAATTTTTTCCCATGTTCTAGTTTTTTAAAGAATTCTGCTTTACTTTGCATTGAGGGATTTGTGGGGCAATGAAGATAATTTGCTATAGCAATCTTTTAGCCCCTGCAAATGTCAAAGAAAAGAAGCATGTTGATGGAGATACTCAAATAGTTAAGACAGCTTCAATTCAACAAAATTGTAGCAAGTAAGCCCTAACTCACCTTCCCTTTTAATGACATAAGTTCCTAGTTGTATTAATTATCTGTAATAATTTCTTTAGCTGTTGAATAAAGCATAGCTGTATATTTTCCTTTATGTTGCTTGGTTACAGAATTTTTTTTTTTAAACTGAAGCATAATTGTGTTGCCTAATGAATAAATTATACAACACATTTAATCCTGATTGATATTGCAGTAAAGCTCAAATTATTCCTGCTACTAATTAATGAGCACTTCTGTATCTGCAAAAGATGATTTAACTAATCCAATGTATAGATTATCTTGAGGCTAATTGTTAAATTTAATGAACCAGATATCTCCCACTGAAGTAAGTGTCATGTGTCCTTACACCAAGCAGCTAAAAAAGTTACAAATCCTCTTGCACAATAGCAATAGTTATGGATCAAAGCCTGTTCTGAACTGTCTTCTACTTGTGTCATGTCCTTGACTTTAATGGGAATATGCAAGTAGAATACAGTTTTCTACTGGTTTTGACTTCAAATGTGATTCTGTTTTCTTAATTTGTGTTCTGCTTAACTTTAGATGATTTTAAGTACCAAAAATAAAGCAGTGAGGAAACTCAGATATGAAATTGAGTCTATGCAAAAAACATCCAGAGAGGAAGGCAATGGGGCGGGCCTGTTAACAGGGAATGCATGGATTACTGACTAGCAAGCACAAACCACAATAAAAGCCTTTTCAATACACAGTTTCTCTGGAACTTCCACATTTAAAGCCACAGACAAATTTAGCAGGAGAGAAATCCATTAGTAAAGCAAAATGCAGCAAAGCAATTGAACACAACTGGAGTCCCAGACAGACGTGCTATCAGCTGCCATTACTGGCTGCAGCACAGGGTAAGTTAAGGACAGCTGATGGTGAATTATAATGACGAGGGGAAATGGGGTAGAGCCACTCAGCCGTGAACAGCAGGGCACACACAAGATTAAAAGAGCGGTTATTTGCTTAGTCACTTTTTTGCTTCTCCTTGCTGACTGGAGTGCCAGATAATCCCCATCCAGATGTTACTTATGACACTGACTTTTTTTTTAGAACTTAGTCAAAATGTCAGATATCTGGAAAGGAAAAAAATGCCTAACCAGATGAAAAAACAGCAAACCAAAAAAAAACCCAACATCAAAACCAAAAACCAAAACAAATAAGCAGATTGATTTGAAATAAAACATCATGTGTGGAAAATCAGCAAGTTAGAAATTTGATGTTACTGAGTTAGTGATGTATCACGACAGGCATGTTTGAAGGGTTCTCTGTCATCTCATAAGGGTATTGCCACATAATTTCTTCTCTGTGCCACCATCATCAGCAACAGCACTAACAGGAAGAGAATATAATGAACAGTGGCTTTTTAAGTCTTTGACTAAAAATCATGTTGATATATGTGGATCCAATTTATATTTTTCAATCTATAACTTGCTTTTGGATAATGTTTTCAGTTTTTTAGTTTCAGTGCTTCTAACTTTTCTTTTTAAAATCATAAGGTACATTAGAAAGACATTTCCATAGCTATGAAATTTACCTTTGGCTAAAATCTTACCATTCACTGCAGTATCAAACTTCCTATCAAAACCCGTCCCTCTAAAATTATATAATTTTTTGTCTTTTTTTTATTGTTTACCATGAACCTACTTGAAGTGGACTGAATAAAGAGGATGAACCTTCCATGTTAGACTTTAATGACCATTTCTATTTCTCTCTGGCAGTCTTCATTAATCCACTTGGAAAGGACTGAAACACTTGAGTCAGGGAATAAAGAGAATATTCTTTAAATGTATTTTTTTAATTATTTCTCTAACTCTCAAGCAGTATTTAATTCAGTCAACTTATACATAAGACTTTCTTTTAGCCATGTTTTCCTCATTTGCCAGTTTAGATACTCTAGCTCATTTTCATTCTTTTTGAGGTCTAGCCTCTGAAACATTGTTCTCACACACCTTAATCTTGGTGATATTCTGATCATTTATATTTTCCCTTTCACATTATGCAACATCAAGCATAAGAGACACCAAATACTCTATTACAGCCAGAGGATTACTGTTTCTATGCCACATTAAAAAATCATATGAAAAGCAGATTACTACCTAACTGTATGTTTCATAATACAGCAATGTTGCCAGTATTTCTGTGCCTGGGTATTTAAGAGGTATCTAAATGATTCTTACAAGCCATTTCTGTCTATGTTAAGGAACATGGTTTCTATAGTACAGGAATGTTTTCCTCAGCTTTTGCTTCAGGATACGGTTGGGCATAGCCAAGCACAAGGATTAGCTGAGACGAAATTAGAAATAAAACACATTTCTATTTTCTTGATATTTTTGGAGGTTGTTTCTTAAAATCAAAGAACAATGCAAAAATTGCATATAACAGTAGTACATGGTTCAGTTCATCAGCCCTCTACGTGATGGTGAAGTTGCATATACAAAATTGGAAGGAAAAGTCTGACACCTTTTAGCACATTTGAACTCATGTGGAAAGAGTCCCAGGACAAACTCTGTAAAAGCATCCAGAAGCATAAAGAGTAGTAACTGTAGTGCATGTATTAAACTGCTTGATACTTGCCATCCAAGAATCTTGGTTAATTTTTTTATATTACCCTGGCTTTTTTATATTATCTGACTCCTCTTAACCAGATGGAAAAAAATAGCCAAAGTATTCTTACTCTAAAAAATCTTCTCCCTTAACCAAGTATTAATGATATTTCCTATTATCCAGCAGTAGGTTTGCACATATAAAACTTCTCTTTCTAACAATGTGAAGTCAAGATCTTTCCTTAAGTCTATGTGCTTTCAAGTTTACTCTCTCTTTTTTCCTCTCTCTTCTCTTGATTACAGAGCTTTAATAAATGACTGAAAAACAGGTGAATAATTTTACATTTAAGAACTGGCATAACAACCTGTGGTCTTTGCTAGAGTCACTAGGAACATTTTAATGAATGGGCATGACAATTTTCTTTTTCAACACCAGGGTCAATAATAATTAGCTCAAGATGGAGACACTGGGAGGTAAGCCACAATTTGTGGCTGTATAAACACAGTGAAACTCAGGAACGCAAGATCTAACTTTATTTCCAAAAGTTAGTGGACAGTAAGTTAACCAAATGCATTTTCTCAGTAACAGCTGATGAATTTTGGCAATCATATAGGGTGTCTGCAGTGTTTTCCCCTCTCATCTGTGTATTGTTCCATGAAACAGTTTGCCTCTTCCCATTATATATAGATTAACACTAATGTATTCAGCCCATGTACCACCTTTATCCTGAGTAACAGCTGTCTTGTGTCACAGTCCAGCTTCCCAAGAACTTGGTCTATGATATAGTCAACTGAGATACCAGAAGTGTTAATGAATGATTTGAGCTGTGCCAGCACCAGTGGTTACTATGACTTCTTGGAACAATGTTGGGCCAGCTGGCTGGATTGTTCTCAAGAGTTTAGATTATTTTCACTCAATTCAGAGGGCTGCTCTGACCTGCCTTCTGTACTATTAACGGATTTTTAATAGGACCTGGCAAAGTCACTTTTCTCTAGCAAAATACACATTTCCCATGTCCTCTGTTGCATTCAAATAACCATATTGCAGTGGGTGAATTGCTTGTAAATAGCACTTTAGGGTGGGCGTGAGAAAATTGGTTCCAGGCTGTTGTGCCATACTGTTTCCTTGCAAACAGCTTTTTGGTATCTACGTGCAGCAAACTTCACCTTTCAGATCCCAACTACTTTACAGCAAGTGGCTTTCCATAAATGAAGTGGCAGAAGAGCTATTCCTCTGCTTGTCATTGCTTTCCTGTTGAAGGTGCATACATTGCACTTTGAAACTGTGTTGCTCTTCCTAAAATTTCCTCTATATGTTTGTTGCTCCAACATTACTGTTCCTTTTTCCTTATCACCCATTTTTCCATAGTGGAATTATAGGTATTTCTCCCATGGTCTTGGTATTATCTTGCCTTAATTGCAAAACTTAAATTCTTGACTGATCATATTAGTGGTTAATCTACCTAGTAAGGATCATTTGGGTAACATTTAGAAAAATATTGAATATTTACTTTCCCCAACTTCAGCATTGGTGGATGTTATTTTTTGTCACAGAGGTTATTTTCTCTTTCCCTCACCCATCTATTCTTCCCTGAGCCTGCAGTAACACTGTCACCCATTTCCCTGTTTTAGCTCCATTTTTTACATTTGTTTTGAGCCAAGTGGAAATTAGGAGAGTAGGAGGAGTACTGTTTAAAATATGTAAGATATGATCTTTTCAATGTGCCACTAGTTTATTTTACAAATACTGCAGTGAAATATACTTCCTTGGTAAAAATAAATTTACTTCAGACAATTGCTGCAGCACTTGTTTAACAACTCTTGAAAGCTCTTTCTCCTGTATTTGAGTTTATGAGTTTATGATTGATAAATTACAAAAAAAAAATAAGGAAAAAAAAAAAAAAAAGAGTTCTTTCAGTGATCTTGTCACACTTTACAACTAGGATTGGATATAAACACCCAGCAAGTTGTCATGTAAAAATCCCCAAGCACATCTATGTGTATTATATGTCAAGGGGAGAAAAATGATGTTTCAATTTGGTTTTCAAGTATTTTTTTTCTCTACAACTTCAGTGCCTTAAAACATAGTGGCACAAAAGATAAGATCAGACTTGGTAACTCCCCCAGATTTTTTTCATGCATTTCCTTATTTACCCTGGAAACAGCTTTTTAGACAGAGGTTGCTCTGCAGGCAGAATCAGGGGGGAAAAAAAGCATTTTGATAAATTATAGAAAGGTGATATATTTGGCATTCTTATCTGAAGTCTTCACTTTGAGGAAAGGCAGTGTGGACAGGTATTTTCCCCACATTTCTTTAAACACAGGTGAAACAAAATAAGTCAAAACACACTATTCACATCTACCTATACTAGAAGCTTGTTTTTTCGAGCCAACACCTAGTCTCCATCCCCTACTGTACTTTTATAAGGATTGCTAGAAGCAAAGCCTAGTTACAGCTGGCTGTGTAAAACAAACTCTTGTGCCTATGCTAAGTGTTTTTTAAGATATTGTCCATTGTGGGTGGAGCTAACACCTGTATCTTCTGGGAACTTACAGCAAATTATCTGAAATTGCTTGGGTCCCCAACTCACTATAACAAGTCCCAAATCAATTGGTGATTGTGGCGTGCAAATACTTATGGTCAAAATTGGGCAGAAAAGTGAGAAATTACCAATGCAAGTTTTCTTTTCTCTAGGCTGATACACTATCTGATTTTTCCATCCAGGCATTAATTAGCATTACCTTTGCACATACAGTAAGGAGATCAAGGCAAGAGAAATAACCAAGTCCTGATGTTCCTTCAGGATAAGAAATTCAACCTTTTAACCAATGAAATATGTATAAAACAGTCTTTGAACATTGTAACCTTTCTCTTGCGACATGATCACATTGGCATCTGATCAGTTGCTACTTTTTCCAGTCATCAAACCATTCAGAAAATTACTCAGAGCTAACCTCGCTTAGAAGTGGGGATGCCAAGTGGATTTCTAGAAGGTCACAGTAGCCAGCACTGCTCCCACCCCATCCTAAACTAGAATTACAAAGCTCGAAACCTCTTTACAACAGAGG
This sequence comes from Brachypodius melanocephalos, assembly GCA_013398615.1. Classification (NCBI taxonomy): domain Eukaryota; kingdom Metazoa; phylum Chordata; class Aves; order Passeriformes; family Pycnonotidae; genus Brachypodius; species Brachypodius melanocephalos. The sequence goes on along the minus strand of VZSR01003282.1, from coordinate 16,804,594 downwards.
CATTATCATCACTATTTCAAGCATGTGCGCATGGGCTGCAGCATGCCAGGGAAATTGTGTGCTTTACATGTCTTCGTTATCTATTTTTGGATATTTGTATGGTTACTGCAAAGACCTTACTGTTTTTTCTTGTTAAATATTTGTTTATGCAACCTTCCCCCTGCAGGCAACTGTGTTCATGGGATCCTTACTTTATAAGGAATTTCAGTCCCATATGTTGCTTCTGGCGCTTTTTGCTGCTCTACTGGCACCTCTGCTGCTTGCCCTTTAACTGAAGTGACAATTAAATCATAGGAAAAGAAATCTTAAGCTGTAACAGAAATCTCTCCAGCCTGAGGCTAAAGCAACCAAGATCCCTTTTAGATTGTATTTAAAAGTTATGGACTGCATCTGGCCATATGATAGAAATGACATAAATCCATACGTTCCATGAGAATTTCAAGACTGACTTTCTTCAGTTCAAGGAAAGCAAGTTTTGCCTGATGTACAGAACTGCTTTGATGTTAACAGGAGTACAAAACGTTCAAGATTAATTAGAGCTCAAAGCATAAATGCAACAAAGGGAATTCCCTTCCCTTCTGTTCTTTCCCAATGGAGAGGAGGAATTCCCTTCCCCTTCTGTCTCCTCTCTGAACAGAGAGGGAATCCCTTTGCTATTCTTACTCATGATGACGATTCTTTTCCCTTCCTAAGAGCAGTGGTTAGTTTGGTTTTTTTTCCTTGTTTCCCCTTTCACCATTAGAGTGTTGAGAACTCCTTGTTTTCCCATCATTTCTCTCTCAGGGGTGAAGAGAGATTCAAACACTCACTGTACCTGTTTTCTGCTTTAATATTTCAGTATGAGAATTAATTTTATGTGGGGTGAGGTTTTTACCTTTTTTTTTTACCCCTCTGAGTGCAGCATTTTGTCCTACAAAAATATGAAAACAGAAAACCACTTGAAATTTGGTTACTGGCAGTTGTGATCTAAATATAACTGCATCCACTTCAGTATGGCTAATTAATAATTAATACAGGGAATGAGGTTTAAAAACAAAGCTGAACACCAGAATCCATATTTCATTAAAGGGGCTTCTCCTCCAGTCTAAAGCATGCACCAACTACAGCTCCTAATGCAAGAATTCAGTTATTCTCACTGGAACTGACTAAAATAATGCGTCCCCTTACCCCCTCAGGAATTACTGAATACCATGAACTAATACATTATTTCAAGTTCACTTTGATGTAGGATGATGGCCCGAAGAAACCACCACTAATGTACAGGTTAAGTTCCTTTTCAGTTGTACACCACTGAAGCGAGCTTTGCTTCTCTTCACAGGGTAATGAGTTTCACCTGTGTGATTAAAATCAAAGAATAATGGAGGATGATGTGAACTTGATTCGTTTACTATAGTACTTATTGTTGGGTTTTAATAATTTAGAATATTGCAGATCATACATGGAGTTGTACTTTGATACCTTTGCCAGAAAATAATGAGGTAATATTAATGTGAAACCTCATTGTAATTTATGTCCTAGGGGTGAATGTCTAATGAAGAATGCATATTCTCTGGTTTTAAATAAAATGCTCTTTTTTTTTTTTTCCCTGACTGGTTTTCAACATCCAGGGCACAGTCAACAAATTTAAATGTAAATTTCTAAAACATGAAACCAAGTATAGTAATAACTAAAATAAAAGAAGAAATGCTGGAAAATAATTTAAACCCCATAATATATCTGCAGGGAAAGATAGCCTTTACTCCTCAAACCTGTCTTCTCCTGATTGATTGTTCACTGTTGCTTTCTTTAGCTATGGCCATGATATTACTAAAAATACAATTAATGCAACTCTAAATGTTTATAGGAAAAGATTGTCTCTTAGGAGCAGATTCTCGTACAAGTAAAATCACAAGCCTGTTGATTCTATCCAGTTTCTGCCCAGATTAGTTGACCAGGGTTTCTATTCTCATAGATAAAGCACCACTATTGACACAAAACCCCTGTTATATGGTCCTTATACTTTAAGGACTTTTAACAGAAACAAAAATTTGGGACAGTGTCACCTTTAGATATGTTTTCATCAGCTATTCACTTATATCTTTAGAGAATCACTGCAGAAGGTATATGACAAATATGGTAAGAGCAGGTTGATAAAACAAGTGAAGTGAGTATAATCAAGCCATTTTCAACAATTTTATTTTAAAATCATACAGTATTTTACTTGCTTCTTGTGAGGGTAAATAGATGTAAATCTTGCACTATTGAAGTCCAGCATCCTCTATGCAAAAAAAAAAGAATGGTCAGTCAGGTTCAGGGAAAGCAGTAATCTCAAAGGCTGCAAGCATCATCAAAGAACTGAGAATAAGACAGGAGCCAGATACATCTGAGTGGTTGCTTACTAGTTTTGGCTTTCAGTCTCAATTCTTCCTCTTGAGACAGAGTTCACTGTGAGACTTCAATACATTTTAAGCATCTTTCTCAGCCAGTCTCAGCTGGCTAGAATTTAAGGCTCAAACGATCTCATTTGTAAGTAGACTAGGTATCTGAGTCAGTGTGCTACTCATAAAAGTTGGGATTTTCAAGTGAAACCTCAGCTAAATTATTTTTTGCTGGGCTGTTACCTTCACATTTGTGAGATCTCAAGCATTTTTATAGCTGGAACAGTATCACTCCAGTAGAGAAGTACACTATCCTCTTCTCCAAATATAATTGGGTAATAATAATAAAAAACATAATTAAATCATGATCAGGAACATTCAATGTAGTTTTAATTTGGTTTAGTTTTATTTTTGAAAATTATAAGAATCCCAAGAGTTATCAGTTAGACTTTTCATTCACTGCTAAATTACCATTGCTTTGAAAGCCTTTTATTTACAGAAACATTCATAATCTGTAATTCTTTTGGTGTCACGTCCTCAGAATTTCCCAATGCTGTCTCCAGCTCTTAAAACTGAAAAAAATCAACAAACTTTCTCCTTTTTTTGGTGCTTCATATAATGAAGAAAAGGTAAAAATACGTGAAGGTCACATGGAGGTTATGTCTCTAGGGAAACTATTGTAAAAGTTGTGCAAATTCTGTGCATGCAAATGTTGTGCATGCAAATAGTCAACGAATTTTCAATCTGGTTATTCAACTACTGTCAGCCCTCTGAGGGCTGCTGAACTAACCCCTTCTGACTTCGACATATTTACAATTGTTACCTGAAAAAGACAGTGTAGTCTGAGAACTAATTTGCTATGAGTTTCTATGCTCCTTCTAATCTATGTTTATCTAGTCACATTTTCTGAAAAGTATGTTAAGGCCATTGGTACAGGTTTGTGTGCTATGAAAGGGCACTGAACTTTGTGATGACCATCTTCAAATCTGCTTTGAAGAACAGCTCTCTAAGGCCTACACTAATATAAATGTGATGAATATTCATCTTTCACTGACAAATATTAGTGGGTTTTGCTTCCTATTTTTCTGTTCTTAAATTATGTGAATGGTAGGGCAAAAAGAACTGAATTAAAGACACTGTCTTCAAAGGTGTTTACAGAACGAGGAAAGTTCCTATTATATTCTGCTGTTAATCTGTAATACTACTGGTCTTCAAATCTGTAATACTACTGGTCTTCAAACATAAGTTCCAGTTACATTCTTCTGCCTTGAAATCAGAGTGCCACTAACCCAATCCTTCTGGTACACCAAGACCCAGACAAATTACAGATACAAAAGACAAATACACAGACAGCCCAATACCAGAGAGCGTGCTACTGTTTCAGATGGCAGCCTTTTTCTTTCAGTAGCGCTTGATCTCTCCAAGCACAGAGGTGTCCTTACGGTCTAATCCCCCGTGCCCGAGACGGCCGCGAAGGCGGTGCGGCGGCCGCAGCAGCCCCGCGGCGGAGGGAGCGGCCGGGCCGGCCCTGCCGCGGCACAGCCGGGCGGGCGGGAGGCAGCTGCTCCCGCTATGTACAAACAAAGCCCCGGTTGCTGTAGCAACCCGGCAGCCCTGAGCGAGCTCCCCGGCACGGCACGGCCCAGCATCCTCCCCCGCGCCGCCCGCGGGGCTCCTCGCACGCTTCATCCCCTTTTGGACAACAAGCTTGGGGATGTGCGCCGATCCAGCGCGCTGAGGTGAACGGCGCCGGACGCGCCTCAGCTGTGGCAGATGACAAACGTGTGCGGCTCTGCGGGCTTGTCACGGGTCCGGCTCTGTAATACCTACCAATAGGACCTGCTTAAATACGTGCGTTGGTAAAGTAAATGGTAATCTCTTTGGTGAAACTGAATCGTAAAAAATACATAGCCTTTGAAAAGAGAGATGGACTGTATACAACAGAATGCTGTGAATTTTAATGTTTTCTTTTTGAAATTCAGCATCTACAAATTAGGTTCTGTCACCAAGTTTGTTTCATTCCTCAATTAACAAGACAGCATTCCTAGACCCACAATACCTAATATTTGTGTCAGCTTTTGCAAGAAGCAAGAATCCAGAATAAAGAAACACACCTTTGGGTTTTTTTTTTTTTTCTCTTTGACAAATATATAGGGCCTAAATAACAGATCAAGTGAAAAAAAATTAGGCTCATTAAAATGACATTCTTTAGATTGTTATTATAGTTAGCATTAGGCATTTCAAACATAAAATGTATGTTTGCATGCACCATGCTAAAATGTCCCTCATTTAGATGAGCTTGGAACATAATGCTTCAAGCAAGATGATAGAGAGAGATTTCATGTGCTCAATAGGAGCACAGGAGCACAAGCTACGTGGAAATCCCACAGTATACTTTTAGTTCATTGTGAATAGATAATCTTTTCATGTCTTTGACAAGGAGTATTTTAAGTCATTGTCTCCTTTCAGCTCATGGCTCCTATCAGTGACAAAGTCAGGTAAAAATCCAAGTTCACCATATGTTACTTCATTATAATAGTGTTAGGACATGGGAGGAATTGTAGCTTTTACTGATCCATTTTTTCACAACATATCAAGATGGAAACACTGCACTGGCTAAAAAGAAAAAAAGAAAAAAAAAAAGAAAAAAAAAGACAAAGTAGTAGTAACACTTTCACTGATATTTGAAAGTTTGTCCACTCTGTCATGAAACATCTGTTCGTAGGAAGAATGCTAATACCACATCAAAACTTGGCATACAGAAAAACTGATGTTCTGGGTCATGTACAAATTTTCATTATGCTTATTTGGACTATGTCTGATAGCTGACTCTGCTTATCAGGAAGGACCAAAATAAAGATGAATATGTTCAATTGACTATTGGTGAGACCTTCTCTGACCAACATTGTTCAAAAAGTTCTCATTTATTCAGTCATGATTTTTTTAGACATTCATTGTCTTTGATATCTTGAGCTAGAAATTAGATGTCTAACCTCTAATGAAAGGCAACAGTAGATGCATGTCTTACTTTTAAGTACCAGCCTTTGCTGGGACTTATAAAATACATCCTGAAATGTAATTAGTTTCAATTTAGTTAAATAGTACTCAGTTCAACAACAAATGCTTCCACAGTTAAATTTTTAACGTGAGTTGCTCATCAAAATTTCCTTCAACCCTTTGCCATTTCTTCTCAACAAACAGTAAGATAAAATTTAGATAATTGGGTATCCTTACCATCAGGATCAGTTTCAGCAATTTGAGCTCCTGTAACCAAAATGTTCTCAATTGTGTAACAAACAATATCCTAGCCTGTCTCTCTGCATCACTAGAAAGCATTCGGCTCTACTAATGCCTTACATTGAAGAGGAGAGTTTGTTCTTAAAATCAAGATATATAACACACAGCCTGTCTGCCCCCAAAAAATTATGAAATACCACAAAATATTTATTATTATTATTAGATTAGTATTAGTATGAATCAGTACATTTAATTGAAGGGGTCATTGACCTATTTCCTTTAAAAACATTTTAAAGTGCTTATGGAAAATCACACTGTTTTCAGTGCATTTGACGACCTGGATGAACAGATCTTCAGTAACTAAGAAATCTTTAATACAGATTATCAAATAATCACCAAATTATTCAGAAAAATTGCTATTACCATCCTGACCAAATGTAAACTGATGAACTAGAAGTGGATGCACCAATTTTCCATTACTATTCTCCTGAGTTAAGTGACCACATTATTAAAATATAAAACTGCAAGGGACATGAAATTAATTTCATGCTCTGGCTTTCCAATAGTTGCTTTTCAGAGAAATCTTTGTAGGCTGAAAAACTCTTCTAAAATTTCAGTTAGAGTAGAATTCAATGGCAAAGTGAAATCAAAGCTGGTGTTTGCATTCAGGTCAAATACTATCAAACAGGAGCTTCACCTAGAAATAGTGATAACCATTAACTTTGCACTACACTATGACTGATATGTAAACAATGTATGTACCTACATAGAAAAAAATAAAATAGACCATGATTTTAATGACCCTATTAACTACAGAGTATTACCTTCTCTATCACCATCTTGAATTTAGAACAGATCTGAATCAGTTCTAAATTATGGAAATGTAATTTTAGAAAACACTAACGTTATGAAGCCTCCTGGGTGCCACACCTCAAAAACAGTTCTGAGATTGAACGTGTGGCCTCAGCTTTGGGATCTGTGAATACACAACCACCAGTCACCTCTTTTGAGCATGACATCAGCGATGGCATCTCTAGCTAGGTATCAAAGTTTGCTTTTCAGTGAGATACATTTCTAACTTTAGACTCTATATCAGCAAGTTCTCTAAAAATATGACATATTTCAAACACACAGAGTATGAATAAAGTGTAAAGTGCATATAGAAAAGTAATATAATCGTAAAGGAAAAATCTTAAGCCTTGCATCAGTCAGTATTTTTGGTGCTGTAAACTGTACCAAATTAGGTGTCTTATGGCCCCAAAACTGTACTTTTCCCCCAAAAGACCATTATGTCATTTATTCTTGTTCATTATTCTAATACCTTCTTGTCCAAGCTTACAAAATACACAACAGCTTCCTACATCAAAATTTACGGTATATAGGAGACCAGAGTCACCCTCCCATTCACACCCTTTAACTGGCAAACCAAACAGACCACAAGTGCTTTTACAATGCTTTGGCTGGATCAGGGAGTTTGACTGTGGCCAAGTATGCACTTCAAGTCAAGTATGAAGCAGACCCAAACCACTAAGACATGACTATTATTCTAAACTAAAGGTAGTAAGGAGTCTTAGATGGATTAACTGAGCTTCTAAAGAGCTTCCTAACACTTGCCCTGTTACACTACAGCAGACTGCACTGCCAAGGAAAGATTTATTTTTAAAAATCAAGAGACCTAGTACTTTTTACAGTTTGCTTTCACATATTTTACTTACATGATAAGAATCATAAAGGATCACTTCAGCTGCAAAGACGGGATGTCCCCTTGTTATACCAAGAGACAGAATGGCTTGTCTGTGCACCCACTCCCCGGGCTCGTGGAAGCATTATGAGTATGCCTCATTACATTAAGGAGAATCTCTTGCATTTCTAGTTTTAAGGCACTATTACTATGTAAAGATCAGGAACCACATTCTGCTCTTATTTGCACTCCTTTTGGTGCTAGGTTTATATCAAAGTCATGGTGAGCTCCATCTCTCATGCTAAGATAAATCAAACATTTTTATTGAGTCTCGTAATGCCACATCCTAATCCCTCTATAGAAGCTTCTCTCTCTGGAGACGTTTCAAATGTGTTTATTAGGAAGACCATATTTATATCTTCAGGGAAGCCTGTATACAAAATGGAAAAACCTTGTAGGGCAGATGTTGCAATTGGCTAAAAGATTGAAACCAAGCTTTGTTTTATGCAAACTAGAGCGTGAACATTCATCATGTAACTAGGATTTAAAGGAACAGAATGAAAGAATAAAAGGATAAAAATATGCACGCCTCTTTACACCCCTGTGCTACCTTATGAAAGCATTAAGAATGTAGTAATTGACATTTTATTCTTGCTGGTCAATGACAGCTTTTAAAAGCTACTCCAAATGCTGGTTCAGCAAACTATATTTAGATGTATTATTCAATTGCACACACCAACATTCCACCTATGTTAAATGTCGTGAAACTGTACTTTGTTCCATATAACTAGAATAATCAATCACATTCATTCAGCTAGCATGGCCTGCAGGGCAGTGGGGACTCTGCTGATGGAACTTAAGGTACACATGAATTAAATGTAAAATGCTAACATGTCACTCATGCTTAGATAATCTAATGTTATATCCCATATTGCATGACAGACTTTTGGAACATTCACTCTTGGAAACAGCAATGACCCATTAGAGTCCAAAGCCCGAAAAGAAATTTAATTCCTTATTACAGTTTAATATAAAAGGATAAATTTCTGAATTTCATCAATCAGTCATTTTCCAGATATTCTGGACACACCTATTAGTAATGGCTAGCATTAAAAAACACAAGCCAACCAAACAAAAACAACCCAAAAACAAACAAATGAAAAAAGCAAACAAACAAAAAACCCACAACCAAACAAACCCCAGCTTTCCTACATTTGTGATTGAGAATATCCAGATGGCCAATGGTCACAGCATGTTTATACCCAAATTCCAAGATCTTCTGTGATCTCGTTGAGACTATTTTGGGATAAGGGAAGAATGAAGAAAAAACAAGGTGAAAAGAAGTCTTTGCCACACAACAAACCCCATGGACAATATCAAGAAGATTTTGCAGAGTTGTAGCCATACAGGTTTCACTTCAGAGAAAGGAAAAGTGAAAATAAAATGTAGGGTTCACTGAATACAGAAGACCTGAGACAGAAAGACCCACACAACCACTATCAGCTCAGAGTGAGCCTCATGTTTACCCAGTGGAGAAAAACTGTTAAACATTAACACCAATCAACATACTAGATTGATCACTGTAAACCATATAGAACCATGTAGCTCATATTTAGGTCAGAGCACCTGCTCTTAAATTCCTATCCCTATTCCTGGACTTTTGAAAGAGCTTTTCTTCATTGTTGAGATAGAGGGAAGAGAGACTGTTTTTATTATTCTGTCATAGTTCATCACACCCTAGCTGTGTAGGCAGCTGATGCTTTATTTTTTTTAGTAATCTAAACAAAGAGAAAAATCTGGTGTTTCTGCTTTTGATTTGCCCACAGGTGAAGTACAAAGGGCCAAACTGACACTTAGCATTTAAGTCATAGTTATATTGCAAGAGTGTTTACAGTGGCAAGGATGGCAAGGACTGCCAGCACTCAAAAATCACAGAACTGATGATAACTGAGTAAACAGTTTTGAGAACACCGGGTCATCCAAAAGTCATCATTTGGCATATCAATACATCTCATTATCTCTCATGTACTACTTCAGCTCGACATGAAGACAACTTTAGAATACATAGTTCTAATACATGAACAATGCAAGCAGTTTGGATCATGGGCCCTCTAGTCATTATTTAATAAATTCTCAACTTCTTTACCAAAATATCTTACTGGCTTTTCAGAATGGAAGTTACTTGTGATATTGCTATAGTGCATCATAAAACACAAGATTAATTTTCTCTCTTTAAATGTCAATGTTGTGTAAGTAAATTAAATTTGCATGTTTTAGCATGCTGATGGTTCAGCTACCTGATGGTTTGGTTTTGTTGAGTGGCATACAGCTAAAATTTTTCACAGTACTGTTTGTCCAGAATCAGCAGTGACAAAAGCTGAGATGATCATGTTAAATTTGACAGTCAAGAAGATAAAAAAGAACATATATAATATAGAAAATATGCTATATTTTACAATATACTAAATAGAAAGAATAATGGCTGGAAATAGACATTCTTGGTATTTATATTCCAACAAAAGAGTCATATTAAAGTAATTTTGGTTTCTAATAAAAAGTCATAAATATTACAGTAGGAACATAGATGATGGCAAAATGACTTTTATTGGCCTGTGAAATGATTTTTATGGTGTGTATTCAAGTCAGCAATGCACAGACCAGAATATCTTAACAGGAGATAACTTTTAGTACAATTGTTGATACTTTTTTGATTTTAATTACATACAAAAGAATGAAATGGGTACTGTGGATGAATACCAAAGGACAAGGACATAGTTATATGACAAGGACAAGCTATATGGCATTGACATTTAAGTTTGTACTTCAGTTATTTCCATTGAAACTCCTCTACAGAGAGTCAAGGCTTCCAAGCGCTATCAGTTCAGCAGGTAGTACTAAGAACTAAATAAGAAAATAAATAAGGTGTAATCAGAGGAAATACAGGAAACAGGACAAATAAAGCACTATGTGTGCCAAATTTCTTCATTTTTTAAACTGTAAAACACATCAAAGAAACTTTCACTTCAGTCTGATTCCTGTGATGCTCACCTTTAACCCTATTATTATGAATATCTTGCAGAAAAAATGAGAATATTAATAAAAATCACCAAATTAAATTATTCTACCAGTGTACATTAAAAACAGGTCTAAAAGCAGGCAAAACCTTTGGTTAAAAAAGGGAAGATACACTTGTGAGCATAAACTTATTTGGCTTTTGACATATTTTCATGCACTGAGTCGAACAGATGAGGGAGCTATATTCCATAATTTAAAGCTGAACAGTGCGTTTAACATACAGTTTATATATAGAAAAAGTGTGAAGCACCATTACTCCATGGGAAAAATATATGTCTGCATTAAAGAGAAATAAACTGTTCTTTCCAGTTTCATCAAGATACATTTCTCACATGACCTTTCAATTCTGCGAGCCTGCACAGGACTATGAAAGAGTGGACATTAGCCAAATCACCGCCATTCCTCAATTTGTTCCTGAAAGGATACAGTGACACGACAGACTTGGAACAAAATTCACAGAAGAGCAGGGAGAAGACATAATCATACTCTACAGGACACTAATTTAAATCTTAAAGCCAAACTCTAGTTATCTATGAAAGACTCCTATAAAGAGAATTGTAAGCTCATCTCACTTGAGGCAGTGGATGCCCTCTTTTTAAAGATCTATATGCTTGCATTTTTGTCCTCGCCACAACTCTGTATCTATCAACACCTCAAGTTATTAGTTTGTAGGTTCTATCATAAAAAATAAAGCTGCCTTTAAATAAACAAAATATTTCAGTTCAAATACTAACACTACTTTACCTTTTTAAACAACAAAATGAAGGTGTTTGCTAGATTGCCAGTGAAAAGTCTCTAAATACTTATTTAATACTGTCTCTATGGAAAGGGACCTTTGATTCATTAAAGGTTCACATCAACACGCTCCATTTTTAACAGATAATTAGGTACTGTGTCCTTCAATATCAGATGCTGTTTTCAGTCCAATACAGTATGCCCTTACTCTTTTTTTTTTTTTTCTTTTTTTTCTTTTTTTTCTTTTTTTTTTTCCAAGGGAGCAGAAGATAAACCATTCTGGCACTAAAGTAACCAGCTTCTTAGATTAAATATTCTATAGAGGTCTTGTGCTACCCATGGCAGAAATATGTATCAGTCCATATTGCAGAGACTGATTTTATTCTTTCCTCTGAAACTGTTCCTCTGCAATTGTGCAGATCCTACACAGATAAAGAGTTCATCCTTCTTTTGCTTACACTCAGTGAACTCGCCAGTTTGGGATTTTTGTTTCCTTTAAGACATGGGAAAAGAAAGAATACCTATCCTCTTGTTAAATTGTCAGTAGTTTTGTTGGGTGATAAATGCACTTTTTTACTCTCTTTTTGCTGGTTTTATTTGTGTTTATTATCTGAGTACTCAGGTTATATTGCAGTTACCATTACTTTGGGGAAACCTTCAAAGTAAAAGGAAAATCAGGTTCTCGCCTTATTATGAGTCATGATCTATACAAGTTTTAATCTCAAATAGTTTCTTTTACATGACTGATCTTTTTTTTTTTCCATTGTATTGAAAAAGAGTATAATCTTTTAAAATGCTGTCCCAAGGAAATCCTAATGCTTGATTGTCTCATGTCTCAGCCTAGCAAGAGACCCTTAAATATACCCAACTCAAACTCTCAATGTACATAAGGGGGAATTTAAATAATTAACACAGAATATTTTATGTAATACAAAAATCCTTATAGTATATAAGCCAAGTAGCACCCAACCAGCTCTCAGAAAATAGAACCTTTTCTTTTTGCAGACACTCAAACGTGTATGACATAACAATGTATATAACATAATGTCTGTTATTACACAAGCATAGTCAAAGCATCCTAAGAACTTCCTTCAAAGATTGCATTCGTTGGCCATTGACAGGTTTCTATTTGTTCTGCTTCTCAATCCACAAGTATCACTGACTTCAATTTAAATCTTACCAATTACAGCAGATACTTTCTGAACTGCCTTCCAGTCAATAGCCTTCATTCTAGGATTCAGTTTTGTATGGACAGAGTATAGACAATCCTGAGAAGTTAGAGCACCCTCAGGCTCAACTTCCAAGAATGTGGCTGACTTTTCTCAGAATAATCGTATTTACTTTTCTTTGAATCATTTCGGAAGTCCAATATTTTGATTCCAAGTAGATGTTAGTGTTCTACATTTGTTTTATTTTCATTATCATCTCCACTTGCCTTTTAAGTGAACAAATGCAGCAGAATGTGATTCAAATGAAAAACAGTGATTACATGTGTTCCCTGTGCAGTTCTTCCACTGTATAATTATCCTCATCTTCAAAAACTTTTCCTAGCATAGCTAAGCTAAATTTTTCAAGCTGCAGACCTTGTCTTTTTGGACATAGAGATGGGTTTATTCATTTCCTTTGCTCCATCATTTGTCACATGGGTAAGTAATTCAGTTTCCTTTTAATGCTCTAGACTAACAAACTCAGTTTGCTGTATCTTCAGAAGTCATGTTTCTCTGCCTCTAATTATCTTTAACCTGTCTCATCTCAACTATCTTCAGCTCATCCACATCTGACATTCTGCAGCCGTTACCAGCCTCCTATCATCTGCAAAATTAAGTGGACTTTTCAAACCATTAATGAACTAAGTTAGCTAGATTATTCATATATTATTAATAATAATGCATGTTAACTTCTCATCTGACTAGATAAGAGGTAATGCATATATCTAAAATTTTCCTCTTAATTTGAAAATTTTTTCATTTTCAATGACCTTGAGATTGTGCAAATTCAAGTACTCTGTTGCAGTTTAAAAAGCTTCATGTGAAAAACATCTACTGTAATGAGATCTTTTTTCCCGCTTTTTCAGCCCTTGAATGAAAGTATAAGTTTAGGATCAAATCACAGCTTAGCTGAGTTTCAAAATTTGTAGGATTTGGTAATTTTCCTCTGTATTTAAACACTTACATATTCACTTTTGAGTTCCAGTATGATATATGTATATGCTTGCCTCTCTAAGGCAATAATGTGTTATTAATTAAATGACAATTCTCCCAATTACAGCTAAAGAATTTGACATAATTAAAGTATTCTTCTATATGCATTCCATTTATCTGTAAATGTTTCTTGATTATTTGTGAATTTTAGTTCATTTTTCTTGTTTATGTGTTATTTAGTCTTGATGCAAGTAATTGGTTTCATCAGCCACATGACATCAACTTTGAAAAAAGGCAAGTAATGAATAACCAGTAGGGAATGCTGATGAATGAGGACCTGCTGAATTAATGTATAAATACACTGCATTTGAAACAAATATGGGAATTCCCAAGGGCTAGCTATTTTTGAAGTATTGCTACAAATATCTTTCGGTGACTAAGTGAAAATATACAAACCCAATAAAATATGATGACTGAGCCATCTAGCTAGTTGGATTTTGAATTTACACTAGCAAGTAGTAACCTTCAATCAGTTTTCCCTAGCTCTAAGACCTAACACCTGGGCTATGAATATTTAAAAATTAAGGGTTCTGGAAAGCATTGTAGCTGCTTTAGTAAGTGAAGAAGTAACTAAAAAATAAACATTTAGAAAAATTCATCATGAAAGTATCATCAATCTGAAGTATACTACCTCCAGCCTTGAGTTTCTGATGAAAGCTTAAATACCACTCTAGCTAACACAACCAAAATCTGGTTCTTTAAGTCTGAACAACTCAAAGATTACCATGAACATTTTGTAGTTAGCTATGCAAATCATACTTTATTGGCCATAAGGAGCCAGTATGAAATAACTCTAAAGGTAGTGTTCCAGTAAGAAGACCTAAATTCTAAGTATACTTTTCCAATTACTCATAGGAAATAAGGTTAAAATGAATATTCTAACATTCCAGACAAGTATAATAATGGATTACACATATTTTTTTTTCTCCTACGCCTTAGCTTGCATCTACTCACTTTAGTGAGGGTGACAAAACTCTTGTTAAGTTTTACAGGTACAGGAACAGCCCCACTTTTTTGCAAATGTCACTCAGACCAACTAGAGGAAAGAATTTAGAAAAAAAACCCAAAAAAAACCAAAAAAACCCACTACAAATCCCACAAAACCCACCACTCTCAGAGTACTCTGAGGCATACATTAAATAAGTATCAGAACAAGTGATTGATGGCTGGGGATTAAGTTGTAATTTTTGTCTCATGATAAGCTTCTTCATTTCATACCCTGTACAACACAGGGGAGCTAAACATTTTTTGTATTTTAATCTTTGCTGGCAGACAAACAATATGCCACATCTAAGGACAGAAGTGTACTGAGCAAAAGCTCAAAGCTATTTTGAAAAATAGTTAGGCTTACCTTCTTGTTTTATAACCAGAAAACACCCAAGCAAACAATCAAAATATAACAAAAAAGTGAAATCTTCTTCTCTTTGCTATAACCCTGCACCAGGGTCATTCAAAAATCAGCCTGATGAGGTCAGGGTTCAAAAAAGTTTTAAAAGTTGTCAGGTCCAGACCTTGTTGGTACAGGTGTTGCTGCTTTGAAATGTTTTCGATTTCTCAAGTAATGGGAATTCCAGGTTGCCTAAAACTGTTATTCTGTGGTCTAGCAGATGTCAAAGAACACTTCTAGATGTATCCACTACTGGAATAAAGTGGTGGGAAAAGAACATCCTAGAGCATGAGAGTTGAGAAAAGCAGATTTGAGTGAAAAAGATGAGTGATAAAATATACTGGATGTTAGAAATAGAAACACATACCAGGGCGAATGACAATTAATGAAATATTCCCATAAACAAACAGTCTGCATAAACTTTAAAATCCCATAAGGGAGAACTTGCACATGGGAAACAAGAAAGTTGTTCTTATCTTATGAAATCTTTGTTAAAGATGAAATTCAATAGAGAATTCCAGGCATTCATGAATACCAAAGCATATAATTTTTTGCAACATTGCCTATCTATTTAGACAGAGAATTTATAGCAAGCTCCAAGCAACACAGTCAGGGTGGGGTGAAAAAAGTAAATTCAGAGTTGCTCTGATTCCTCTTTGCTGCAGATATGAACAGTTGTCTTTGTCCTTTCTGTTGTATAATTTCAGTCCTTTACAAATTCAGAAGAGGTGATCCAATGCAAAGCAGAAAGTAATTGCTATTTGACAGCAAATAGTACTTTGGGATTCCTTATCATGAGGCTGATTATCTGAGAAGTGGAGACTTTAAAACTTTTGCTAAACAAAAAAGCTGTCTCTACAGCTGGATACTTCTTGATATTCAGTGCAAACTGATAGTTTTTTTTTTTTAATTTTAAGTTTTAGTAATGTGTGAAATAATGTTTTAAGTACAAAACAGACTTCATGACTACATTTTCTCATCAAACATAGCAAGAATTCATCTCTATGCCCGCACGTTATTTTTATGGTGTGTTTGTTCTTTTGAAAACAGATCTAAAAATACAGTGTCTGTAAAAGGCAGCAGAGCCAGATGCAACTATGTTAATTGAAACACAAAAAGAATGCATGGGTTTGGTTTAAGTAAAACACTTTCACAGATAATATATTTCTCAGCTTAAGGAATACATTTTCGGGGATAATATATTTAATTATTGTAGTAATATATGCCAAAATAGTACTTTCACTGCACAGTGTTTAGATATTACAGAGCTATAAAGGCATCCTTAATCCACTTCAACAGGGCTCTGTTAGAGAACTGGATTTGTAAGAGAAAGCCAAGGTATTTAGATCAAGGTACATGACATTCTGAATGGAATGATAACAGAAACGCCAACAAAACAAATAACAAAAAAACCCCACCCAAAACCCAGAAGACAGCTGTGGCAATGTAATTTTAGCTACTTTTGGGAACGTACCAGAAATGAGTTTCAAGTGGGATTATGAGAGTGTCATGGGGCAGCAGGAAGGTTGGCTCAAAGATCAGTCATTAGTTCAAATGGCTTTTAGTATCTGGTGATGAAAAGGCTGTGCTTGTCTAACAGTCTGGATTATTCAGCTTGTTAATGTGACATAATTATCAACTGGACTGCAGTCACCAAGAAAAAAAAATATTCTCTATTAAGAATTTGTAGCTTCTCTCTGAACAAGGACAAAAGATCAATGAGGATTATGAACCTCCCCACGCCCTTAAAATTATATGACAAAATTAAAGACATGATTTGATACTCTTAGGTACATAGCACTCATGGATCACTTAATCTTTTTTAACATAGGATGACTGTGTCTGTCCCTGAACAGGTCTAATTCCAAATCTCTGTCACTCATTGGTGGACGATCATTATTTTCCTCAGAGAAAGAAAAGTAAAAATCTAGAATATCACAAAATAACATGGACTTTTTTTTAAATAAGAGGTATTTTTCTTCTTTTATGTTCACTTGCCTTTTCTCCAACCACCAATGCAAACTTAGCTTATTTTTAAAATGAAAATTCTATCCATATATTGAAACAGAGAGAATATTTTCACTTTCATGTTTTCACAGAATTAGCTGTGATAGTTTCTTATATCCTTAGCACAGTTCCCACTGATCTCGAAAAGAGCAAAGTATGTTAGAGAGACACAAAAGACTACTTAAAACTACTGCTAGCTAAATAATGTACTGCAATTGCACATACGAGTTTATAGCACATGTTCGAACTCCTGCTTAACTAACTTCAGCACTGTAAAGGCCTGCATGAACATTTTCATTCAATGAAAGCACAGCGTTTTGTCCTTAAAACACATGATACTATTTGTCCACGTGGAGCATTTCTTAATGTTAAAACTGAATACTAACATAAATGTGTTTCCTAGGTAGAAAAGTAACTATTTGTAAGACAGCTTAAGACAATGAAATGGTGTTCAGATGCTCGCATAAATGAGTACACAGCCAGCCTAGAAAGGTCAGATGTAGTTAGAGGACAATCCGTGAAGCATAGTTTGTTTCAGCAAGATTTGGTGTGTTTGACTCAAATATTTGACTGGTTCATTAGCACTAGTTCAAATGCAAGGACAAGCCTTTGTATTTAAATAACCAAGGAAGATGCACAGCCTATTTCCTCATATATTTTCCTGATCTATACAATTACCCCAGACTTTCTGGTGCATTTTCTTAAGTAGTAGGGTAACTTGTTCAGATCTCAAATCTGAGCACATACTCTAAGCACTTGAACACATAGTATGTTTCCTTACATGATAATAAGGCAAATACATTGTTCTAGTGAAACCGTATTTTCTGGAATCCATGTATGTTTAAAGAATGGAGTGATTTTCCACCCTATTCAATATACAGTTTTTAAACTACAGCCCATATAGCAATATGAAATGGCAAAATTTTTAAATCAAGCAGAAAATAGCAAAAAAAAAGAAAAAATCCAAACAAAACAAACAAACAAAAAAAACCAAACAGAAAAGAAAGTCAAATCTATTGGCAGCAATATCACAGAAGGTTGAAGTCTTCCACTGAGGGCTTCGAGTACAAATACTAGTAACATAAATGCAGTTTTTTCTTCTATTTTTGACAATCATTTTTTTATCAGAAAAGGGAATATTTTGATCATTCTTGCAGCAGTGTATTAAGTCATCTGAAACTTGATCTGTCATGATACACTTCAGTTCCCTAAGTCAGGATAGATTCTATTAAGAGAATCACCTTGATGCTGCACACATTTGTCAAACTACAATCTATTGTTTATTGTAAAAAAACTTAAGGATGATGACTTCCAAGTCCCATCCTCACTTTGTAACTCCTGTAAAGATCAGGAGATGTATGGCTTTGTTTAATCAAACTGGAAGTTATTTGTGGTAAACTTTGACTGAAATGCAAAAGAAAGAGTTTATCTTTAGTATTCTATATTACATTTAAAACCAGAAAACTCATTCACAAAGAAGAGTTTTATATGGAAATTCTCAAATCTTCTGCTTGTAAAGTTACTAAAATGGAAACAGATTCAGTAACCATTCATGCCATCCAGCTTGCTCTCTCTACAATCTCCATAAAACTACAACATACTCTGACCTTTTCTTCTTGACTTGCATAATCCCACCAGTTCCTCCAGGATGAATTCCTGGTTGGCTTGAGTAAAATATACAAACACACAAAATATCATCAGAAATATCAATATGTTCACTGAGGTATTTGAGAACCATCTGACCAGGACCATTTTCGATCATTAGATCATTTAAGAATCTAACAAGCGTAATTTAGAAGTTTCCCACCCTCTCAGTTCCTTCTTTCCCCATTAAAAAAAATGGTCACCTTATAGCTGGGTATAGAAGGTTCCTAATTTCTACCATGCCTAACCTAGAAGAAAATCTTGAATATGGTATTCTATGGTACTGAATATCTTAACTACTGCTATTAGTTGTTCTGTGGTGGATTTCCCTTGCTTCAATCCTTCTCCCATATTTTCTTTCAGAAGCATCAACTGCATTCAAGTTCCTACTCTATAGAAAAGCCCCTCCACAGGGAGCTTTTTGAAACGAGAACATTGCAGGACAGATACATTGTTTTCTCAGCTAACAGATCTATATTTTTCCCAGAAATACTCTCATTTGTTTTTTGCTTTCCTCCTGATATTGCTTTCTTATATTGTTAGCAGCATTTCTGAGTCTAGATTTTTGTCAGCTTGACCTTTCCAGCTTACTGGGTCCAACTGTTTTTCTAATAAATCACTTGGCTTTTCAACAGCTTCCTTGCTTACAAGGCTTTTCACTGGCTTTATTAAAACTTACAGAAGGTCAGTCTGAACCATTCATTCTTAATACTAAATCACAAAATGTAAAAACCCAGGTTTTACAATTGGCATTTTTAAGAGAAGAAAGCTTACTAGAAAGTTTTTTTCAATTTTCCATGTAACTCTACAATGTGTCAGCATTAGAAAACATATAATCAAACTATAAGGTTTCTCAAAACAGGGAAAGCAAAATTTAAGAAATTCTAGCAGTAAATAATAGCATTGGTAAAAGTCAAATTTTGCCTACCTGAATTACACAGAGCCTACAAGTCCTTTGGGTTCTTATCACCATATATATGCTGACGTATCAGCAATAGAGACAGTGATAAATGAATTACCTGACTCTGCAGCTCTTAGCAAGTCACTGTGGATTTAGTCAAGTGAACTCAAGTAAGTAAGTGTAGTCACTCTACTTACAGAGGTATTCAAGCTTTTGATACACCTGCTTGTGCGGCATATCTCTTCTACTCCAGGTACCATACTAGATAATCCTGCTACACAGTAGAAGATACCTACAACTGTAGCTTTATATCCTGAACTGTAGATGTCCTTTCTCCTGGAAAAGACTTTCCCACAAAGTAGTTTTAGCCAGTGTCACAAATAAACAAAAGTTAACACAGCAAAACTCTTTGGAGCCCTGTAGGTACAGCTATACAAGGTCTTCTGCCAGTACAAAATTTTGCAATCAAAAGCCTACCCTAAAATTCTCGTAGCAAAAAAATACAGCACAGGTTTGACCTAAGAAAAACCTCAAGTTCCTGTTCTCAAGGACACGACGAACAATGCTTTAAATTTTCTATAAAATGGAAGATAAGATTCCAATAAAGGAAGTCCCAGGATCTGTCAGGAGAAGTGGTACACAAAGGCCAGTAAGGAAAAACATTCTTCCCCAAACCTTGCTATTTCTTGCGTATCATTGGAAGGGTAAATTACAGTATATTCCATCAAACATGCATGAGATGAATAAGCTGATTAGCACAAGCTTGGACTACTGAGATGTGCTGAGAACGGGGGAAAGCATGCCGGAGACCTAAGCTGTCGTTCAGTGCCTCCACCACCACCTTTGCCAGTTCTTGTCATGCAGAGGAGAAATGGGCAGATGACACCTATTTCTAGTTGAGTCTTTAGGTATGAAATTACTGAGGAAATTGCACAACTATCCAGACAGTACACATTTAATCCTTAGTCCTTCCAAACAGGCTCAGAAACATAAGGCTAAGAATTGTCACTTGGCTGGGAACTTGACTTTGATGCTGATTTAGCTAAGGCTGCTTTATCAGCTCCTCTCTGCTAGTCTATGAATGACAGTTTGAAAAGTCTACATTGCCAACATAAGATTATCATCCACAAGTCTAAAATTTGTTTCAAGTTATTTAGATTAACATTCATGTGTCCTACATGTAGGATTTTAGAATGGCAAGTTGATTTAAACCTTTTTTCTCGCTGCCCCCAAATGTAAAATGTAGATCTGAAAATTAAGATAAAAAGGCAGGTCAGTATTGGTATATTAGGAAATTTGAAGAAATGCAAAATGCATACATTTGCCTAAGGGAACTGCAAAATTAGGAAATGCAGAAATATGTATGTAAAGAGCCAACAAAAATCACTGAGACTAAGAATAAATCTTAGATGTGCTGAAGTTATATTGAACACACCTAAAAATAAATTGAAGACTTGATTCAAAAGAAAGTCTTAAGACTTATGTTCACAGTGCTTACAACATAATGTGTAAATACTAAAATCATAGTGGGAGTTGGAAAAGAGTGAAAACTCTTAAAAGAAAAAAGATAATTAACATGTGAAATTCAGAATAAGTGACTTGCAATGGAGCACTGCTGACCTAGGAAGAGCTTAGCTACAAAGTGTGAGAAAATTGGCACAAGAAACTTCCCCTATGAAAATATTAGAGAAAGCAGCTGTTGGTAACTGTAATGCTACCACTGTTCTCTGTGGGATTTTTCATCTAACCTGTTCTAAAGGTAGACTAATAATTTTCTTTGACTCCAAAGTTTATTGTCCACAAACAAGAGCAACAGAAACCCCAAGCAGTTACTGTCTTGAGATGATGTTTTATATACTAGAATGGAACCCAACTGTAAAACTAACAGCAGAGTTAACTCTCAATTCATGGGTGTTGGAATTTATTTTGATGACTTGCAAAGCATAGCTCTCTAGGGGTCCTATCTCATTTTATTTTGTTGCCAGTGATGCAGGCTATGGGTATTTAAAATGTTTGTTCACCTCCTTTCAAGAACTGAAAGCACTGAAACATGCCTTATAATATAACTGTCAGAAATGTGGTGGGATACAAGGAAATTAGATTTATACACAAAGATTAACTAATGTAATATTGAAGATAATTATGATGTAACAGAGTCCAAATATTTGTTAACTTTCATTAATTTCATTGATTAATTAATTAATTATATTAACTTTCCAGTTAAAAATCTGTCTATAAAACTGCTCACAACACTTGCACAAAAGCTGCATACAGTATTTGTGAATCACAAAAAATCACCTGGAAGATAAGGCTTTAAGTTTATTGTTCTTCCCCATCCTCTTTTCAAGGTTTCTGTTACAGAATCATAGAATTTTCCAGGTTGGAAGAGACCTTCAATATCATCAAGTTCAACCATCAATCCCGAGCACTAACACTTTGATAGAAAGCCTGTACATATCATCACCAAAAAGATTAAACAGAACATAGGCTAAGAGGTAGACATGCAAAATCCATCACAAACATTAGAGTTTAACAGAAAAACAAATATTAAGTGAACAGGCAGACAATTCCATGAGGGCAACCACTCTGCAGATGGCTGACCAGCTGCAGGTCTGGTTAATTCAGGGCATACAGATGTTTGATTATGTTTATTATGTAGGAGACCATCATGCAGCAAGGTGTTCACAGGGTCAAGTAATGAAGCATTGTTTGATTATGAAGAATTCATAAAGTGTTATTATCACAGTGCTAAGGCAACTAGCATTATTCTTTATTTCTATTTGTATGACTAATTTGAGCTCATTTTCCTTGAATTGCCACCATCACAATAATCAAAATTCTCTTTAAATATTGCCACACATGTATAGTAGGTTCACACATTGAACCTACTGTACATTTTTCTTGCATAGTGTTTGCCATCACTGTGGAGAAAACAGAGAAAGAATGAGAGTTTAGTGATATTAAGCAGGAGCTTTTGCTTCTGTTCAGCTCAGAATGGGAGGTCACCTTGGTGAAGGCTTTTCTGTAAGCTGCTTAATTCTTCAGGGACAAATATGTAATAGTATCACACTTCACATCTTAGACTTTCCATATGAAAATCAATTGATGAGTCAGGGAACTAAGGCCCTCACAGTATTTATGGTTTGAGCTTTCCTTTTTTTTAACATTTAATCTTTCAATCTTGATTGAAAGAGACAAGTATGAGCCAAGAGCATTAAGAAAGAAATTTCCTGGAGATTTACAAAAGCATATGAAAAACTGCCACTCTAAGACTTCATTAGTGGGCTACAGACACAACACAGAAATTAAATTCACATTTCAATTGATTTCTAGACAATAAAATGAACAACTGCAGTAAAGTATGGTTAGCAATAAGCAGCTCTAGAAATTTAATGCAGTAGAGATAATGCTGTCCTATGAGTAGGCATTGTGCAGCATTCAGAGTTTTCTGCCCAGCAAAACTGAAAAACAAATAAATATTATAACCACTGTTGAGCCCTAACATTAAATACAGACTTCCCCCCTCTTATAGATTCCTTTTCCCCTTGAAATCTCCCATTATCTGTTGGGGCCTCTCCCTGAAAGAGCTTGCCAATGGATTTTCCAATGCTACACATTCAAAGAAATGTCTATTTACTCAATAAATTTTTACCTCTTGCCAATATGACTTTCATCTTCATCTTGACTATTTCCCAAACTTGCTGACACTCTGCAAGAGCAACAAAGTTCACTCCATTACATGCTGTTCTCTCCAGGAAGGTCCCACTAAACTTACTCTTTCTCTGAAATCAAAACTTTTACTGCCTGCTCAAAAGTCAAGTAAGACCCTTCTGTGCTCTTTTAAACAAAAGCCTAAGTCTTTTCTAGGTCATCCCAACAACCAAATTTACTGGCTGAGGTCCAGGTGTACTCATCAAGACTTACTAAGTCTTTTGGTTCCTTGTACTCTCTTGTTTTAAGTGGAGATTTATTCATCATACTACTGAAGTTGCTATTTAGAAACACTATTGGCTCCCTAAAGATGAGAGATGGGAAAGAATTAGAAAAGGAATCAAGTAGTAAATAAGGTAGTAAAAATTAGTGATCTCCTATACTATCTCAACTTGTTGGTTTACACACAGCGTACGGTATAATTTTTTTTAAATTAGGCCATTATATCATTACAATTATTTTATTTTCATAGAAGGTATGTTAATGTGCACTAATGTGTATACATATCAATGTGTACCTGAGAGGTGGAGTAAAGGTCATCAAGCGCAGCAACCCTGAGAGGCTGTGGTTTCCTTCCCCTTTGGAGAACTGGGCAGTGTCCTGAGTAACCTGCTCTTACTGATCCTGCTCGAGCAGAGGAGTGGGGCTAGATGATCTCATGTGCTCCCTTCCAACCTTAACTGTTCTGTAATTCTGTGGCTTTGTCAGTCTCTGATCATTTACTACTGAACACTGAGAGGCTGGGGAGGGTTTTCCCCATAATCACCATCTATTTAAGCAGATATAGCCCTTCCAAGTTTTCTTCTAAATATAATCACTTTTCACACAGTGACTAAGCACGTACACGTTATCTAGTTTTTCACAAGGCTGGCACTATTTCTGCTGGCATTTCAAGTCATGGTACAGATCCACTGGAGGAACAGAGACTCTCATGTGTGAGATAAGCTTGTGGACTGCTGTGATTACAGCAACGAGAAAAGCAGTGAGCTCTTGGAAATTCATGTTAATGTATTTATTCCATTTTCTTCTCTTTTCTTGTAATACTTTTGCACTTACGTGAAATCTAAGTAAAAGCACTGTGTCTAACCAAAACAACATTCATGTCCATAGGATAATGTGTAATAAATATAAGCATCTCTCATGCAACTCAAATATAGCTTCAAGAACAAAAGCACATGATGTCCTAAGGATTCAAAGGCACCTTGGTAATCCATTTTGAACCAAACTTTCCATATTCTTACTGATCCATACTCCACTGAAATAATTTTCTTTTCATTTGATTCCAGCAAGTTTTTTAAGAAATGAGAAAGAACTTTTAAAAGCATACAAATTACTACCATACGTGGCCAGAGAAACTGTTAAGAGAATGAAAAATTCTCCAAACTCTCTGCAGAGCAACCTTTGTAATCATTGCTCTACTTCTATTTCAAGGGTCGCTTGGTCACATATATAAGACAATTATGAAATTAATAAAAATGCTTTCAAATAAGTACATTGGTAGAGTAAGATACATGAGTAGAAGAAAAGAATGAAATATAACCATTAAAATATCAATGTAATATCTTCCATTGACCTAAAACACTGTCATTTCTTATGACACCCAAATTTAATCTTACATTAACCTACTGATCTCATAACCTGTTGATTTTCACTACCTCTAGAATCATGAAGATAGGAGATAACAGCTAAGAAGAAGTTGCCAGAAAAAAGGCATAAACCCTATAAATACAGTGCATCTTACTAGCTCTCTGATGTAGGGATGCTTGGTTTAGATACTAAATTTATTATATAACCTAAAACTCACTGCAGCTGTCAAAACCTATTACATATTTCAGGTGGGATCAAGGGTCTCATAAAATGGGGTATTGTGAGTGATGAGGTGTGTGAGAGATGGTGAGAAAATCATGATACTTCTGATTTCAATAAGAAAGTGAATTATAAACACTTTGTTTCTTGACAGAACTGCTTTACATTTTCCTGTCAATGTATAGGCCAAAATTAGAAGTGAAAATTAATTTACAGATATGTGGAGCATTGAAGGGTTTGATGTTTAGATATTTTAAGAAATATGAAGGAAAAAAAAAAGGTGATTCCTGGGACACTGGAAGGGCAGTACTTTATAATATTCCATTTTCCATGTCTTTAGTTCTATTCTGGTATTAAGATCAGAATGCATTTGCTTTCAGATCTCTCTAACTTTGCAGAATGTAATCATGCTTGGTGAATGAGAATTAACTAGCTAACTGATTTGAAGTCAGCTGTTGAAGCCAGACATTTTATATATCTAGGATGATCTGGAAGCCAACTGCATTCACATGGTTTCCATAGATTCTCAATGTGGAATAAAGGCTTGTCAGAACATATCTGCTTTAAGGTACTCATAAGAAAAGCTTTTATCAGCATGTCAAGAGTAGTGAAATGCTAGTATGATTTAAATTATTCAAAATTTTGATTAAATTACTTTGCTATTTCTTTCTAAGGTCTACCTTGGATCTATTGGTCTATCAAAGTAAAATTGGCACAACTTTGCTGGGTTTTGGTTCGTTCACAGTTTGTCATTCCAACACAACAATTCTGTACATTACAGAGAATTACCAGATTGCAGCTCACATTTCTAATTTCATTTTATGAACTAGAACAAGAAACAAATCTTACCATTTCGTGGCAGTTTATGAGCTTGAAATTTAAGCTCTGGGTCTATTTCTTTATGTTCTATTTGCTGGTATACAATATGCCTCCTGTTACAAAACCTGTACAACAGCCTTCAAATCAGGCAAATCACCTGCATGCCATTCCTTTTAGTTTTCTTTCATGAAGGCTAGGAAAACTTTCTTCTTGTACAGAAACTGTTAGACTGAACTGGGCTCCATGGGGAATCACTGGAGACATTATGGGATGTGCTGTTCTATCACTCCAAAAATGAGCAGCACATGCCTCTGGCAAGCTTGTGCTGCCAGTTGTGGGATTGGATAGATCTCATGGCCAAGAAAGCTGCCGAGTGTTAGGTTTTATTTTTGAACACTAAAGAGTGTCTCCCCTACAAGACAAAGGAAAATATTCTATACAGGCAGAACCCTTGAGTAAGCAATACCTTCAATTGCTCTAGGCTAGATATGATTTTAATTTGGAAATTGGGACAAGCACAAAATTGGACAGGATAATCTTTTCAATTATTTGGTCCGGTTCCTATGATCATGTTCTTATCACTACCATTATTGATCCTCTTTCCTAAAAACAATAGTGCTGTTTCTAGAGTAGATACCTGTTCACTGCTCTGTAGTTTGCTATACTCTGGATGTGTTTGGATAAGCATAGAAAAGATTTCATAGCTTACATATCAGTTTTTCTGAAAAGCCCAGGGATTATGATTACTGTGAAAGTGCTGTGAATAATGAATCTCCATTCTTTTTTTTCCCGTTCTTATGCAAGTAATTTAAACTACATGACAACCTTCCTGATAGTTGTCAAGAGCAGCAGTGAGGCCCTGTCAATCAGTGCATGACTTGTGACTGTTTCCTAAGCAGCAACAGACAAAGCAAACCCTACAGTGACAGTATTCTCTGCTTACTTATCTTGGCAGTAGCCAACAGCTCTTAGTATTTTAAACATGACTAAAAATATCCACCAATTCAGAGAATGATATAAATGGCCTTGCAATAGACCACATAAGGCAACATTATTTATCACCAGCAGGTACAGAGGGGAAGCACTGAAAGCAAATTTGGGAAAGATGTATCTGCGAGCTCAGTTATCAATAAGCAAATAATTAAAAATAGCAGACTGCCCTAATGTTTTGTTATTAAGTAAAAAACTCACACTTTCTTATTTAAAAATAAACCCTGCAAACATTTGATTAATGGCTGTCCTCTGGACAATTCTGCTTGTCTCTTTAAGGGGTATGCTTAGCTATAATTGTCAGAAAAGATTTATTTTAAAAACCTTTGCTGCAATTCTACATTCTTTAAATTAGGGAGAGTTTATTCTTTCATATAAATCAGAAAAAAAGCATGTTCATATTCACCTCATTTGAAGATTTTACAAGGAAACGGGAAAAGGATCCACAGTATCCACAGTGAGTTTCGTACCTAGGTTAACAATTTGCTTTCTGAAACTAGTCTTAGACTACAATATCTCAAACACAAAGGCATCCCAGGAGTTTGCAATTAGGACAAGAAAGATACACATCTAATTTATATTCCTGAAGCTTGGGAAGACTAAAATAGCAATATTGCAGTATATAATGTAATCAAGAGTAAACTATGTAAGATTCGTCCCTGCTATTGGCATAGTACAGAATGTAAGAATGTGGGGGCAAAACGCAGTCAAAAACTCTGCTGCAGTCTCTCAGAAAAGATAAACAGTAAAGGCTGTTGACAATTTCCTGTAAAAAGAAGTAAGGAATAAGGAAATATTTGGAAAACAATTTCTCCCTTTCTTTTTCAATTTATTCTCCACATGGGATTTTGATAGTTTTTTGCCATCACAACACCTAAGAATTACATTAAAGTCAAATCACTTCATCTTCACTCCTTTCATTCTCTGTGCAGACACATTCAATATTGTCCCCATTTGAGAGGTGGGGAAATAAGACTAAAGGGTGAATATGCACATAGTTAAACACCTGATATATTAAAAGTACAAGCACTGTATTTCATCCCCAGCATTTTTTGTGTTCCTTCATAAAAGTCTATGGCTCTGGCTTTTGAACTGCTCTAAACGTCTATCTCTTTTCAGGTGATAAAATGAGATAAGAGTTTTATAAGGAGCCTGGCTTTACTCTGGACACTGTTCAGGACACTGTGGGAGGCTTGATTTCAAGCAGATGATCCAATCTCATAAAAGGAACCTACTGCAGTGATAAGAAGCTCCAATCACTGATTGCAGAAATTTAACCACAAGGTCATCTGCTTAATTTTCTATAATAACTTACCAGCCAGAGACAAAACTACTTTCTGCTGTCGATATGACTTATACAATAAAATACTGGCCATTCTCATCACCACCTAAAGAACTTGCTAGGAGGAAAACACAGCAATAACACACATAGATTTTTAATGCTTTAAAATATTAGTTTTGCAAAGCAGAATGAAGTACAGTAGAAAACTTCGACTTATTGATCATCATGCACATTCTTAATATTATTGTTAGCAGGGCCAGTGTGCTCTGATTGTTCGTGGTAAGAGAGCTCTAGTCTACATAATTTTACAATAAGAATTCTATTTGTCAGGTTACTGTTTGAATTCAATTAGATCTTGCTTCTGGCTAAGCTGTTACATGACCAGTTATTGATGAAATTATATGACTTATATCAAGAAAGATTAAAATTACAGGAGCAGTATAAAACAAATATTTTAATGATACTGTACCTAAATACAGGCTTACAGCCTAAGATGTAACTTGTCATTAAGGACCATTTTGTGCATTTTTTAAGGTAATACCAGTTTAAAATTTGAGAGATGAAGGTTGGAAACTTGCTTTATTGTTGCTTTGAAAATGGAGGACGTAGTAGGAACATAGCATTCTTTATAAAGTGGCAACACCACTGCTTTGTTCAGTCAAGGCATAATCAAAATGCTTTTTTTTTACTTTTTGAATTGACTTTAGGGAGAGAGAAGTATTTCAAACATACACCACCCTTTAGGCTTCAGTTCAAAACTTCAGTTTTGAAGCAGCAGAAAATACTATTTTTATAACATACTTATTTAATTATTTTGCATAAATGCTGGAAGATTTTGTCACCTTTTTCTCTAGTAAGCATCTTTCTTATTCCTGTTCACTCAAGTCACTTAGTATAGTACTTGTTAAAGATGCACACATTATCACTGAATAGGCACTTCTGTAATTAGGAGCAGGGTCACTATTTTAGTGCAATTATCTGCCCACAGTTACTTACCTTGCTGAATGAGTAAATGCGTGCATACCCCTGATAAAATCACAGTTGGATATATGTTTATCCTAATTACAAGTCCTCTTTCTATACTTCTGCAATTTTTTTCTAATTACTATATTCTCTAGTTTCCTATTTATGCATAAACTTATTCTGACAATATCTTTCAGATTCTAAAGACATCAGTAGCTATTACTATTTTCAGTATCTTTTTAATATTAATAACATTATACTGGCTTATTTCAAACTGAAAATTCAAAATTCTTGTTTTATTATAATGGTCAAGTCAGAATCTTCCAGTAATATGCTGGATTCTCACCCCAGTCCCAGCCACAGACTGAAATCTTACCAAACTTCCTTAGATTTTTCATTAGAGTATTTGTATAAAATCATTTTTACTTTGTATGCCCAGGAAATTAGGATAATGAGTTAGATGTCTCCTGTGTATTATCCTTTTATGCAGACTGTGTTTTTATAACAATATAAGTCTACAGTCATCTTCCTTGCCAAGGCTAACTGAAAAACATGAAACTCATTAAACTCTATGACAAACTAAAACTACCTTCAGTTTTTCTGGTACACTCTGTCTGCAAATAGAGAATGACAGTACTGTCTGAATCTCTTTACTTTGGTTTCCCATATCCAGAGTTCAAATATGATCTCCTACATTTATAGTTTCTTGGGAGTTTTTATCTCTTCCATTCTTTCTCTCAGGTTATTTTCTTCAGCCTGGATTTATTTCTGGCAATATGTGCTATTCAATTATAAGGTTGCACCAAAGAGAACAAAAGGCTGAAGCAGCTCTAATTGCTTCACCTTTCTGTGGTCCCTGCAGTGTTCTTTCTGAGCCTGCCTGGATGTTAAATCACCTGCACCTGAATCACTCTCACCATGATATGTAGAAGACGTATGCCTATGTTCCTATACTATCTACTTTGGTGCTGCCAAGATCATTAGAAAAGTTAAACTCATGAAGCTGCACTCCATAACTTGGACGAGACTCAGTCAGACAAGGTTCATGGGACATGTTGTCTGTGTTTCCTTCGTTAGTGTATTTGTAAAAAGAAGGGGAAGTTCTCAGCTAGCTGCAGGATAAAGCAAAGATGCTAAGTCAGCAAAAATGGACTTTGGCAACAGCTACTTTTAAATTACAAGAATTCTTAAAAGCATCCTACAAAATTTCCCACAGGGAGTCGTATCCTAGAGAGTCAGTGGGCCATTAGATACATTGGAGATTAGCAGCGTTAATTAGAAAAAGAGAAACAATAAGCAAATCCCAAACTCATTATAACATCTGAGAAACTGAGCTGAGCACATCTTAAAGGTTGAGGAACAGTGAAAAAAGAACAAAAAAACCTTATTTTGCATTTGAACACTGTCTTTTCCAGAGTGTGAAGTGAATCACTTGCCCAACCTGTCTACCTATCACCAGCTAACAAATAGGGCATCACAGATTTGGGCTTGTTTGGTATGTTCTTCCTGTTCTCAAATATAAGAAACTAAGTCAATAATTACTCTGCCTCTGTGGTTTCTTTTTCTTTCACAGCAGACTGAATCCATGTAGCTGCATCGCTATCAGTCCTACCACTAAACCCTTAATCTCTGTATACTCACGTTGTTTCATGCAATGCCAAAGAGATCAGCCCTGCAATCAGTTCTCTGGTGCATAAGTACAGACTTCTTGTTAGGGCCCAGGCTCTGGCTCTCGCCTTTCCCTCTTTTTTCTGCCTGAGCTGTACTCATTTGGCAGCTATCGAAGTCCTCAGCAGTCTCAGCCAAGAAAAGCTGGATTGACACATTTCAAGATACTCATAGTATCTCTAAAGAATATTTTACAGACTAGAAGTAGGATTTGATTTTTTCCAGACGTAACTGTCTTACAAGTGGTAGATGCCATTGTCATCTCAAAATCTCTTGTTTTCCAGTTCTAAAGGCAGCTGTGTAGTAAGTCAACACTGGTCTCCATTCAGCAGAAATCTGGACTCAAAGTGTGTGAGACACTAAGGAAATTTAGAAGGGGACAACAGAGTGGCAAAAGACTAATCCTCCTTCTATTCATCTAGTTTTTCGAAAGTTTGAACATGTGCCAAAGTCAACAAAAAAGCCATAATGGATAATGTTTCATCTGATTTGTGGGAAGGTTGTATTGAAAGACATTTTTTCTTTGTCAACATCCTGTAAATGTTAGAAAAGTTTTGGTCAAAACATCTGTCCAGTTGTACAAGGAATATGTGATCTATTCCTGCCCTTGTACTCAAAACAATGAGCACACCATGAAGAACTCTGGGATGACTAATCCCGGCACCAGTAAATGCTGGGGACTGACCAGCTTGAATGTGGCTCTGTAGAGAAGGACTCTGGGGTCTTGGTGAAGAATAAGCTGAACATGAGTCAGTAATGCATCCTCACAGCAAAAAATCCAACTGCATTAGGAAAAGCATTTGCTGACAGGTCAAGGTGGGCAATTCTTTCCCTCTACTCAGCATTGGTGAGACAAATTTGGAGTGCTGTCTGGAGTTCTGGGCTCCTCAGTAAAAGGAAGATGGGGGTTACTGGAGCCAGTCCAGCAATGGGTCAGAGCTAATTAAGGGACTGCAATAACTAATGTACAAGGAGAGGCTGAGAAAGTTGACTGTTTAGCCATCAAGAGAGAAGGCTTGGGTGTGTCTTACAGAGGTGGTAAAGAACAGTTACCCAAGACACTCAGATCCATGGAGATACTGAAAATGTACCTGGACACAGTCGTTGGAAACCTGCTTTAGCTGACCCAGCTTGAGCAGAGGACTTGCGTTAAATGCCCTCATCAGGTCCTTCCAACCTCAACAACTCTGTGACTCAGTAAAGCACATGAGAGTCTCTTCCAAGGCACCTGCCACTGGATACTTCCACTCATACCAGAATCCAAAAGGCAATGCAAGCTTCGGGGAGCTCTCATGAGGCACTTTGTTCGTGGATTCTTTTGCCTAACTCCAGCTTGACTCCAGACTTGATAGGAAGGCTAAACATCATCCATAGGTGATGGATGAAGAGTTCTTGAGAAATGTAATTGTCATCTGTTGCTTTGGCAAGTGTTCGACTTGTCACCAAGACTTTACCTAAAATACTGTTATGTGACTTATGGGTCCAGCTGTCAGACTAGAAACACCTACTTTGCGGAAGTGTCACTGAAAATATGATTTTATTCTCTTCTTAGCATTTTAAATTTTAGGAATTTTAATTTTAATTTTAGTTTTACACAAATGCCGTGCTAGAGAATAACAAAAATAATTTCTTCAAAAACCAAAAAGTGAATTTTACTAGAACATGGAAATTGTTTTCTTTTCCTCCCTATATAGCTGATAAAAATTTTCCATTAGTCATTCCATTTTCTGATAGAGATTTGAAGAAATAATTCTTATATCCAAGCAGATAATATGCATTCTGAAGTAGATAAAGATGCAATTAAAGGCTTTGGAAACTAGAGGCATATAGATTAAGAATAAATTAAGAGGATAGACACAAAATCAGAACTGATTCTCCATTTATTTGCAGTGTCTACACCAGGGTATTTTAACTGATTACAACAGTATTAATTTTTTATTTTCACTTTTACAAGTCAAGAATCAACACAGTGGCCTGAAGAATAAGATATCATAGATGAAAATATCTTTTCTCTATATGCCACAATAAATGGAAACACACTGTCATCAGTTCTAGTCAAACAGAGAACAAAGTGATCTCTTTTAACTAGTCCTGGGCAAATGATATGCAAATAATTCATTATTCCAACAATCTCTGTCCAAAACCACTGTTTGGTGTTTTGAGAGATTTTAAGACAAACTTCAGTATCTTCTTTTGGTCTAAAGATTTCTTACCAATGACAATTGTCTGTACTCAGAAGCACAGACTCATACGTAGATGTATCGATCTGTTTTTCCAAAGCTTGACATTTGCATGACTGCTGGGGATAAAAATTTAAAAGATCATAATTTAAAAGCATTTTAATGCAACATGGATTTTTATTTTAAAATTGCAGAGTAGATCACACAGCATAGATGGATACCGCAGCAAATGTTTGTAACTGCCACAGGAAACAGAGCATTTCTAGCAAACACCACAATAAAATCTCAAGATTTAGAACTATTTACACCTCAAAACTCTCCATCCATATTATCCTTAAAATTTTTATGAGATCCTTGGCTGAGCAAGTCTACAATTATTCTGGTCTGAGTTTAAAACTGAAATAAGATTTCCTCAAATCAACTGTCAAACATTGCTTCCAGCCGAAGCATTCATGATATGATAAAATTAGAATGCTAAGAAAACACACTCAATGCAAATAGGATTGATTTGAAAGTCAGACGACACATTTCAGCATCTCTGATGCCATCAGCTGTGTTCTGCTCGGTGGAATCTGCATCCAGCAAAGCCTGCTTGGTGTTGTGAAA
Source organism: Brachypodius melanocephalos (assembly GCA_013398615.1). NCBI lineage: Eukaryota > Metazoa > Chordata > Aves > Passeriformes > Pycnonotidae > Brachypodius > Brachypodius melanocephalos. The sequence continues at coordinate 16,771,344 of VZSR01003282.1, read as the reverse complement.
CTGCACCCAGCAGAAAACCCTTGTGAGCAGCAGGATGGGCCCAATGATATATGCCTAAAAATAGGTGAGCCTGGTGTTTCCTCAAGCTCTTTCAGCATTTCCTAGGTTCGTGCTAGGCTACAGGACCTTGAGCAAATGTCAGTGGTGAAACTTCGGTGAATGTAAAAATGAAATAAGCAAGAAAAAACAAACACAGAAATTAAACCATTAAATTATGAAAAATTTACACCCTCCATGAGAAAGAAAAGGAGAGCTGATTCTTCTCCCTGACTCAAAATCTATTATCTCGCTCTTCAAATATGTAAAAGATTGTTACAAAGAGAAATACAGACCAAGAACAGTCTAAAGTGTAATGGTAGAAGATACAATAGTATTAAGGAAGAATTTGGTCAGACATAAACAAAAACCCCAAAATCCAACCAACCAGAAAAAAACCAAACCCGAATCTCTAACAACACTATTAGTAATATATTACCATGTGAAAGAAATTCCTTGTGAGACTGTAAATCCCTCATCACTGGTGCATCTCGTAAGCAGGTATACAAACAATTGTCAGGAATTATTTGATACATCTAATTCCGCCCTCAGCAGAGAGCTTGACTAGACAAGCTCTTAAATACCCTTAGACTGTACTTTTATGAATAACATATGAAAACAGGGACAAACAAAAATATCTGGTTTAGTATATAAACCCACATACAAATAAGGCAAGTTTTTAAAAATATTTTTTCTCCTACTGGAAACATATAAACAGCTGGAATTTGGTAGAATATGGCATGAGCAATGAGCCTTCTGAAAATCCAAAGCTAATTCATTGGACATGAGACCTTGAAAAATATGATTACTAGAGTCTAACTCCATTTCCGTGGAGGGAGGGAGATTCAATTTCCAGCATTAATCCTTACCAACATGAAGCTTAAGCCTAACAGGATCTTAGCAGTGCTTATAAGGGTAGCATAAGTGACTTTAATTTCATAGGTTATGATTCTAAGCAATGTGTCTTAAATAATTAGAGGAAAATCTCTGGGCTTTCATAGTTTGAAGCAAGTCACTGTCAAGTCAGTGGATGAATGAATCAGAAATTATGAACTTCCAGAACCAAATGGAATTAATTAAAAAAATTACAAACTCCAAAATAAGCTAAATTCTTACTCAGTAGTTAGCAGACAGTGACACATCGGGATGGGGGGGTTGGGGAAGAGTATGGAAGTTTGCTTTAAAATTTTAAAAGACTGAGGTGTATTTCTTATTGTAGACCAACAATATAAGATACTGAAGATGTAGTGCCACAGGGAGGCCTTAAGAAGCACTCATCTGAGTCTAGATATATTTGAAGTTCCTCTGTCATGGGCTTTTGCCATAATGACTTGCTCAATAGCAGATAAAATTTCCAAGACTAAAGACCCATTCATTAGAGTGTTTCCAAAAATTTTTGACAACTAACTAGTGCAATACTAGGAATGAAATCCAGTCTCCTGCGTACTTCTAGTGTATAGCAGTGTCAAAACTCTCAAAGACTTCAGCATGACTGACATTGGAATGCTGCTCCCTAGATCCTTCCTGAGTCCAGTCTTCACTTGATATCACTGTTTCTCATAACGAGAAAACTGTTCCGGTTAACAGACGTGGCAGGCAGAGAGAAGGAACTTGCTGGTACGCTACAGTCTGCACCCCTCCTGGAGCCTGTCTTTGATTAAATCTTGGTAAAAAATGGGAGAGAGACTCACCCAGTTTCCTGCCTGGGAGTCAAAGATTCTTGTATAGCTCGTGCTGCCAATGCCAATGACCAGCTTTACTTAAGTGAGACAAGCCTGACCAAGCACATGCTGAAAGAACAGGTTTTTAGTCATCTGGTCTAGGTTTCCCTGGTGTATGACACTTTCTTACATATGTAAGAAAGTCAGCACATTTTAAAATAGAAATTAGAAAAAAAAATTGGAAAAAGAAAATGCTGTCACATGAAATGTATGAGTTTGGTACCCAGCCATTCACATATTTTTTTATAGGTGTATATGGAGTTTTTTCACTTGCCAACATCTACAAGGTTTTTCTTCCAGTACAAGTTTTTTTTAGATAAATTCAACTGGTAATTTTGAACACTTTATTCTTAACAAAGAGAGGAATTTTGAGCCTCAAAACAGTATTTCCATGTGCACTAGCTAGTAAATTGAGTATTTTTATAGGTGGCTTTTATGTATTTATGAAATAGATGGGGTTTCTGCTGACTAAACAAAAGCCCAAAATTCTGTTGAAAATCACTTCATGGCACTTAAAAGCAAATTCAATATTAAAGCTACTGCACTAGATTATTATCACAGAAATGCACTGAGAGATTTGTACTTCAAAAGTTAACTTAGTTCAAACTGTGAATGTACATGAGCGATGATCAGATATCCATATATTTTGATGAGATTTTCTTTCAGTGGTTTTGTCCAATGGAGGAAGTTTTAATGCCTCAGAAAACAAATTATAGGGTTCATCTATCTTAGAAAAAATAATCTACTAATATAGATCATCACACAAAATTTTAAATCTCTTAAGCAGTTTTCTCAGTGAGCTTAAAGAGAGCAACAGATCTCTGAGAATTTTGACAAGGAAACCCACCATTCTTAAAGAGAGGAACAGATTTGTTTGAATTTATACAACACATTAAAAAAATGAAACTTGCTTAAATGAGCAGAAGTTTAATTTATTTTCTTCCCCAAAATCTTTGACAGAGTTAAAAAAGAAGCAGACTTTCAAATGTTAGGAAAAAAATGAGAGCAACAGTTATCTTTTTTTATGCTTAAATATTTCAGATACAACCAAGAAACAGATTTCTGTAGTTTAAAAAAAGAAGCTGGAAAGATTTGCTTTCTCTGTCACTCAGATACACAAAGACACACCAACAATCAAAAGAGCCAGAGTTGGTGTTTAGTATTTTACATTCTCTAACCAATCTTTTCATTTCTTAATTCTGCCACAAGTAAATACTTCCTGACTTTTTGAAGCAGAATGTGACACTGAATCCAACTGATGGAGGTACAGGAGTATTATCTATTTCATACATGCTCTTTTTAAAACTACTGTAACATAAGACCTCCATCGTGTCTCAACCCTACAATCCTGACTGAAGATACTCAGCAACTTCTTCAATTCACCAGTGCAGTGATTCTGTACCTTTCTTGCCACTGTGTGAAGGCAATTCCAGAAGAGGAATTTCAGAGAGGAGCTAGGCTAGAGATCTGCTTTGTTTAACAACCTTTTTAGAAAACACCTAAATCGATCCAAGGGACAAAGGAAACTTCTGTCCTCTCTGGCCAATGGGGTTCACTGGCTGTGGGTTTATTCTTATAGTTTTCTGGTGCACTTATACAAGAGCCTGAGCATTTTAGGAACTTAAGGTAGGTTACCCTGATTTTGCTGTTGGCAAAGCACTCAGACAAAGTAGGTTTGAAAGCACAACCCACTCACACATGCTATTATTAGAACCAGGTGGGAAATAATCTTCCCAATCTGGGAACACTTTTGAAATTAAGAAAAGAAAAACTCTTTCCACTGTTAATTGGGACTAAAAACCAAAATGTCTATGAAATCTGCAAATTGGAAACCAGTGGAAATCAGTAGAAACAATTTGGCTAACTAGAAACCATTAGAAGTTTGGCTGAAAAGTGATCAAATTTGGAAAAAGTATTCAGATGATACAGATATGCTAGAAAACACACTGTAGAAGAAAGAAATTGGTGAAAACATTGTCTGTCCTTCAAATTATATTCATTAATAATTTCTGTGAAGGATAAATTTATTGGTTAAGAGCATCTACATTTCTTGAAAACATCAAAGTCATAGAATTCTCATTTCCTTTTCCCTTTGAATTCATATGCTTGCTCACAGAAATCAGTCATGAAATTATAGGCTCCCAACATGGTGTAGATTTGGGTTTAGAAATAGCAACAGCAGAATCTTCAGTATTTTGAATTTGAATTCCTTCATAAAGCCTCTGAACTAAAGTGTTGAGACTGTATAGGTTTGTATGCCTGCTTTTCAGTTTCAAAGAGAGGTACAATATACCACAAAGCCTATGAGAGACTGGAAAGAAATGTCACCTTCAAAATAAGTCTGTGAATTTAGGAATATGAAGAATTTCACTTCATGGAGTCAGATGTCATGTTAATCCCATAGTACAGGTGAATATTTCCCCATAAGCATCACTTTCTGTGTTAGGCAGCTTTGAAAATTTGAGTAAAAACCACACAAATGCAACAACTTCCATTAACAAAAAACAACTTCTGAAAGCTGTCTAACAAAACCTCAGCATGGCTGTCTAGATGCATTTTATGATTATTTGTTTGGCTACACAATGTCACACACTGAATGCAAGTTCAGAGTCACCTGTGACACTGGAAGAAAAACTTAACTGAGATCAATAGATTATGATCACCTATAGTAGTGGCAAAACTAAACTCTCACTTCATGCACTTCCACAGAACAGAAAAGACACAGATACTCTAAAACTCAGGGCTTGTATTTTCTGCAGTTTTTAAGTTGTTCTTCCAATACCCCACAGATATTTATGAGAGGTGTGTTTAACAACAGTGTGTTTAACTAGGCAACAGAGTTCCATTGTCAAGACAGGGTGGCCTTATGGCCGAAATTGTAACATACTTTCAAGTCTGGTGATGTGTTTTCCACTTCCATGATGAATCTTGTTTACATTTCTCTAGTTCTTTGTAATGCCACTGCAAGAGCAGCAGAGCAGGATACCCTAAATCAGCTTTCAGCTGGATTGACAAGGGGCGTGCTCCAGTTTTAAATTGATTGTTTGTCCCAGAAATGTGGTTATGATGCCAAGAATAAAGTTAGAGCAAATAAGATGGAATCAAGAGCAAGATTACCTCCATAAATTCAAAGGTAGATATTACCTAACCAGCTAAAATTAAACATGCTACCTCATTTTTAGTGCTATTTCTCTTCTTTTGTATTCATGAAAGCAAAATAGAAAGGTTTAGAAGGCAATGAAATCTTATCAGGGTAAGAAATCTTTTTAAAAATTATTTTGCCATTAGACATTTCTAAAATGACAAAAATTTTCACAACAGCAGATGATAAGCAACAGATATTCTTCAGCGTAATTACTTTAAAAACTGGTGGCTGTAAATATGTCTAAGAAAAGACAAGTGAGTCCAATATATCATAAGAAATATCAGCATTTCTGTCCTTACAACTTAAAATATTTTCTAGGCAGCTACCTCCTTGTTTTGGAAAGTATATGCTGTTTTAAGCAACTAAATATTCTGGTTTTATATGCAGCAACTCTAACATGGTTCTTTACTGCATTTTGCTAACATCCTGGTTTTTATATGCTGCAATAATCAATCATTCCCTGCTAGAGAGAAACGTGCTATTTCTAACGTTTTATTTTTAACAGCATGTTTCATAATAGATCACATTCAATTCCATTTGTGAGCTCCCCAAAGCCCAAAATAGCAGTAAAAGATGGACAGTTTCTGGGTAAGAAAAATATTTTGGCTGAGGATATTTACAACTTGGAAATATTTAATCCTTAATAAAATAAAGGTTAGCTGCTGTGAAGCTGATAATTAGAGCTCAAAAACACTGAGGCTGCCTGATAAATGCTGGCATGTAGGTACAGAAGTTCCATCTATGTTTTGATAAATCTTATTCTGTTCTCCAAATGCTGCCTTGAACCAGGATGCTAGGGCTGAGAGCATGAAAAGCTATTTTTAGCTCTCGTTCCCTGTGTGAGGATCTAAATGGGCTACATAGACCCCAGTGAATGGTGCTTATAAAACATTTGCATGGGGACAGTCATGAAAGCCAGGAGTACATAACTAGCACAGAAACCTCTGCCTAACAGACATATGGTTTTAAACTGGTCTGAGTAGCTTAGATGGCTGCTGCAATGACCCTAAATTACACTAAATATATTATGAGAATAAGCAAAAAGGATATTTGAAATTGCTGGATGTTCAGCAACAGGAGAGACCATATTCACATTTTCTATGTGTTTAATAGTACCAGAGAGATGATTCAATATGCCTTGGCTGTCTAGGGTTCAATGACCCTTTGATCTGTGTGGTCAGCCTGCATTTTAGCATATTTCATTACAAAATAATGAATCAAACAAGTAACTGCTCAAACAGTTTCAAGTCTTCATACTTGAGCACATAAATCTGGTTCAGGTTTTCAAAAACGCTCACTCTGTCTGGGAGCTGAATATTTTTGGTCTGATCACTTATTCTGGCGATAAAATTGAGTTGAACAGTTTTATTGATAAATTGAGTTTTATGGATAAATTAAGACTTACTTGTTACTGATTGAATCAGAAAAAGAAAAATGAGAGCATAAGTGGAAAATTATATCTAAAGAACTGGTAGAGGTATAATAGATACAAGAGGTATTACGTTCAAAGTAACATGTGCTTCCACAAGAACATATTACAATTATAGAAAAGGTGGTTAATAACATAGAAATGATGAAATCCATCTATTGATCCAGAATAGTAGTAACTTGAAATAATAAGAAAAGAGAACTATGGCATTAATTATCTCTTAGCATTGAAGAACACACCCTATACAAATGTCGAAAAAACTACAATAAGCATGTTTCTGCTGGAAACAGGTAAAATTTTGAGAATATGTACTGCAACTCCACCAGATAACAAAAGAAATTTACACTGTATCTAGAATTAAAGAGAAAAAGCTGTTATTTTAAATATAATTTTAATGCATAATTAGATACTCCTTTTTCACTTTCCCTAATGCTTTCTTAAGGATGCTTGATAGGATTTTACTCGATTTTTATTGGCTAGTCCACAATGATCCTTTGGGGCCTTGTGTAACAGTCTGTGAAGAATATTTTAAAATCTCATCTCCCAAATTTATAGTCAAGGAAATTAATTTTCTATTATTCTTATTTGCAGCTCCTTCAAATGTCTATTTGGGCATGTGTTTTCCCACTGGTTAACACCTCTGAAATGCTTTGCTTGGCAGGGTGATTAGATATTTTACAAAAGTACTTTAGCAGGGTAAAGGAAACTGTTTTCCCTACAGCTGTCTGATTTGCCAACAGCAAAGTGTCATGTTATTAGCAATTAATTCCAAGTTCTCATAACATCTCTCATGCATGAGTGTGTTTGATAAAGGTTTTGGACATTTACTGCAGTCTTAAAAGTTAAAAGTGCTTCTGTGCTGTTCAGGGGTTTTTCTGAGATTTAGAGAATTCGAGAAAGTAGATTTGAGCATTTTAATGAAACAGAAAAGCTAGACTTTGTTTTTCCCTCTGACAAAGAAAAAAAAAGGATGTCCATGCCTCCTTGTTTTGTACATGATGACATAACAAATTGTATGTATCAAACCAGGAAAGGCTGTCAGAGCAAGAGTGGGTTTATTTATGCTATATGTGAGCTGTGGCATATGATGATCAGCCAAAAGCTCAATGGATTCTGCAAACTAGAATATTTCAATGGAAGGGTATTAAAATTAGTCAGTGCAGACTCTGTTGTCCTTCCTGCTATGATAACAGTGGAATTTAAGGCTTTTCTGGAAAGGAAGTAGAACATACCTTCTCCTTTTTACCCTTCTGAACATTGTGGCAGGCAGGTTAGAAGCAATCATCACTTGTATCATTTTATCAGTGATGCAAGTGAAATCACACAGTAAGTTTACCATCTGGTGGGAAGCCTCTACATTGTGTTTCACTGGTTTCCAATACATTGCACCACTGCAGGAACACACAACGTGTCCTTCTGAAAGTTAAGTTGATGTACATTTGATTAAGTATGAATGTGTGTTTATGGCAAGATTTCCTTGCAGGAAAACACATTGGCCTCACCTGACGTAGAGCTTTAATTCCAGTATTTTGGTAATAGTGGCCATACAGAATATGTGGCCTTTTCATACCAAATGTATAAGTTTTTCTTACATTTCCATGAATCCGTGTCTGTTTCAGGGTTTCTCTTAGGCTTGTTTCAATGTAATGAAGTTCTGTTTTGATTTTCTGTTCACATTTTCTTTCAAATGACCATAGTTAAATGTCTTCTAATTTCACAACATGAGATAAAAGACAATGAAATTTCTCCATCATTAAAAAAATTAATTTGTATTGATGTGAGTATAATATAAATTTATATATATTATAAATTTAGCACATGACATTTCATAGATTACATAAACATTTTTTATATTGTAGCATTGCTGGAGGGGGGACATCAAATATAGTGAATTGATCTGTTTTATTTTTAACTGATAACCTTGGTCTTAGGAAATTAATTTAATGGAGCTACTTCTGGAACAAATCCAGGACTCCACATAACTCCAGGATTGCAGACGTCTATTCCAGTGAGTTCTCTCTAGCTTCCTGGTGCTACCCTGTGTGGTATGTGTTAACATATCAATAGTTTTAAGATCTAAAAAAATCTTTGTCCTGACTTCCCCATTCTGGACCATCTGTTGTCCTCAAATCACATATGCAGTTTACTTTCCCCTCCAGCTCTACATTTGTTTCTACAGTCAGCTTGGTCAACAAATTCAGAAGCAAGGTATAGGGTTTACATACCTAAGTATCTGATTTTTGTTGAATTAATTATATGATTGTATTTTGCCAATGATGCAAACAGAATTCTCAGTCAGAATGAAAATCATACTTTAATTCCTTTGTCCAGCACATTAATTTTAGTTTTAAATACAACAGTGTATTGTGCTGTATTTGAAATGAAGTTTCAATACTGTGCTATATTTGAAACAAAGTTGATGCACTGTGAGTGACAATATGCCTCCTCCTCTTTTTTTCCCTCTTTTTTCTTTTTTCTTCTTAATGCCAATTAATGCTATTAACACAGATGTAAAGAAAATACTTTTAAGGTCTTTAAAGATTAATAATGAAATCATGCATCAGAATGCAGTTTATACTCCCACAGCACTGCAATATACACAATGGCAGTGCATAGGTAAAAGCACAGTCAATATACACTTTGTAACCTTTTCTCAGTTTAGAAAGTACAGATTAAGAAGTAAGGAAAGATGAAAAGAGCTGGCACAGCAGTTTCCTCTTTCATTCATTCACTGCCATTACTGTGTCAGATTCTCTGTTTTTCAAGACTGCCATTTTCCAGCAAAGTGAAATGCTAAATTGCTCAAACAATGAGAAATAATCAGAAAGAACTACATTCATCTTAGAGCACTGAGTCAATTTGTAGTAGAAAGTGAGGAAATGGGGCACCAGTTCCCTCTCCAATGTAAATAATGTATCTGGATTTTATCTCAATTATATTGCTAAGAGAAAGGGTAAATTCTGCTGGAGACTTCCACACCATCAGTTATGTATCGCTTTCCTGGGATCAAAAAGACAAAATGCAAACACATTTTATTTTTGTATTATTCGAAGAGTAAGGTTATCTTCATGGTTTGACGTGTAGCAATAATCCCAAACTGAAGTATAACTTTAGTGCTACCAAAGTTTCTGTGAAAGAAATGTATTAATGTTCTTTTCTATGGCAAGTAGTTATAGACTTGTAGTGTTACTATTAAGAAGCTTGGTTATTTCTAAGGCTTAGGTTTGAAAATTACAAACGACAAGTTCAACAATCCACTTGCCAATCAAACAAATTTTTTTTCCAGTTTAGTTCACCCAAACTGTGAAAATAAATTTGCTAGAAAAAAGGGGTTATATGGGAAACTCAGGATTATTATCTTCAAAGTGAAGAGAAAAAACAATTGCATCACTTGGAGGAGAAATTCTGTTTGATAATGTAAACAACAAGAGTGACCACACAGACAGCATGTGCCACTTACGGCATGTGAAACTAATTAAAAGCAGGATTGTCTGATAAAAGCTTTTTCTATTGGTTGATCCATCTCAAAAAAAAAATTTTAAACTTAAACAATCTAAACAGCTCAGGTCTCCAATTTTTAATTTAAGATTCCTGTAAGAGGAAAACCGCACTGATTTAAAAGGGAGGAAAGAGAAATTCTCTCTCTGAGAAAACCATATCAAGGCAAAAAACTACAAAGTCTCCTCCCTTTTTTGCTGCTAGGGTGCCTTTGAAGGTAAGAAACTTTTTTTTTTCTTTTTTTTTTTTTTTCTTTTTTTTCGTGATGGGTTTTCCTGTTTCATAAGGCAAATCGGTTTCTGGACTCCTGTTCTGCCTCTATCTCACAACTCAAGACTTTACAGGAGGGAAACTAAGTTTCTGCAAAGTAGAAATTGAATATAAATCTGTAAAGTGGCAGGCCAAAACACTCAAAACTAAAGCCTTTTTTTCCCCACTCTTGCAAATTTCCATTTGTTTACAACCTAGTTTAAATCAATCTGATTAAATAAGAACACAGCGATGACTCAGATGAGCATAACCTACATAACCTTGTCTGGAACGTTAACATTGTTATTTTTGCAGCTGAAGCATCAGCTGCAAAAATTTGACAACTTAAAACCTTATCTAAATCTAGATGGCTTTTAATGGGAATGAAGACTTTACCACTCATTTCTCCTTACTAAAGTGCCTATATTATCTCGCGAGTATACATCAATTAATCATAAGGATGTAATTCAGAATGAAATCTTCTTGACAGTGAGTGTAATCCTGCCTAATATCAATTCTCCTCTTGGTTAAAGCTACTTCCTTTCCTAGACTTGCCACTGTGCAAACAATCCTGATCAATACCACAAGAAATCTTAGCCAGAGAGGTCAACCTGCCACAGAAAAAAAAACACAGCACTAATTATTACTGTGAATAAGTTTCATTTAAATGCTTTATTTCTTGTCAACCTTGAAAAGAATCTGATCCAAAATTAATCTAGAAAAACAGTTGTTTACATCACAAAAACAGTATTATTTATCTGGAAAATATATAATCTGGAAAAAATTATAAACTAAAAATCTTTTCATTTTGATGGAAGTGGGATTTCCTCCCCTTTGGATCAAGACAAATTTCAAAATCTGTAAGTGAAATGCTGTATCACTGCATTGTGGTTCTCCTTAATTCCTAATTATCCATCTGCTGATTTCACCATATATCATAAAATGTATATTCTTTAATTGCTAATTTTTAAACTAGAATCTAAAATTTCAAAGAGTAGTCATTTGTACTGTGCAGATAGGACCTCAGACTGATATTATTCCTGAAAGTTTAAGAAAAGAGATTTTTTGGCTTCTCTGTCCACAGTGTCAAAGTATAGCCTGGATGCTGAACAGAGCTAATCTTTAAGGCCATCTAAAATATAGGTGAACTGTGCAGCTTCAACTGTTATATCTACAGTAAAAGAAGGGTAGATTAACCAGAAGTGTTCCTTCCAACCTGCCTAACCATAAGAATCATTCTGGTACAGTGCCACTATCCATCTCCATTTCTTTCATTTAGGTAAAATTGATATGGAGAATAAGAGCTCTGGTTCACTTCCTTGGTTTCAGTGTCCATAATTACTATTTGAAGAAATTTTTGCCCAGCCTCTGAACATCATACTGTCATTACATATAACTGCCGGCTATATTCTCAGTATTTCTTACAGTGGATTATGTTGATGTCACTCTTTTCCAAGCAGCTCTATTCATTTGGTTTCCTCGGGTAGCCTTTTTTCTCTCTAGCAGTAAAAGGGACGGGAGAATATCAGTTTCAAGATATTGCAGATCACCTACTTGACATTTTCCATGTGCACTGGTATAGCTGGTGAAAACAGGGAGCAAGTAGGTACCACCCTGAGTAAACAAGTTTAGTAACGGTGTCCTGTTTGGTGTTAGATCCAAAGGATTGACACAAATGAGCAGAGTAATTAAAAAAAAAAAACCCCAACCTAATACTATAACCATTACTTTCACTAAGGGACAATCAATTCTTGAATTGACCATAAATCTCCAGAGAATAATATGCAAATTTTTCAGTATTTCACAGCTCTATTCTGCCCTCAGAGTATGTGAGCAGCTCTATTCAATTACAGAGGATGCAGATGAAGGGTATGATATGTCCTGAAGTGATGACAATTTGATGATTATTGTGTTTGATTTGAAAGTCTACCCTTACCATTGAACTTATCTTTCTTTTTTTAAGGCCTATTTTAATGTGGTTATAGAAACCTTTGTCTCATTTCACCCCAGGCAGAAAATAGCATGTAAGCCGAAAAGCAGTATTTTCCTTTTTTCCATCAAAATTAGAGACAGAACATAAGAAAAAAAAGACATGTCTGCTCTGTCCTCCATTTCCTACTGAGGCCTTGTTTTGCATCATATTGAGCCTTCTGTTTAATAAATCAGGAAATAAATAGCCTGATGTGATCCTTTTCAGCCTTAAAAGATGCTTCATGAAGGCAGCTAATTTTTCACAAAAAATATTTTGTCAGCAGTTATTTTGAATTCCTTCAGTTCCTAGGATTGAAGGATTGACATATTCATTTGCAGAAACCCTCTTCATTTGAGGAAGGAGAGAGGCATCCTTCCATATTCCTCCAAATCTGAAAGTGTTAATTGCATCTTTGAAGACAAATGTTTGCAACAGTTTGCAACAGTGTTTCATTTTGAATTTCACATTGTTTTAACTTTAACACATGAAATAATCCCCAAAATTTTTTTCTTAGATTCAATAACAAATAATTTGTTAGATTCAGTAACAATTTATTGAATTCTTAGATTCAATAACAATTTATGTTTTGGTATTAAGACAGAATCTTATTTTTTCTTTTTGATTCTTTAATATTTGTCATGATTGGATTCCCCTTTTTCCCAAAATTTCTACAAAAGATTCAGAATTTAGCCATAAAATCATAAAAGGGAAATGTTCTGAAAAGCTATTTGGTTTGCTGTTTGCACATCTACCTTTTGGGTTTAGTTTTAAAAACATATACATACCTAACCATATTAAATACTTCCTAACCCTTAATATTTTCTTTTGGGCTGAAAATAATTTTTCATTTTCCCAAGTTGTTAATTGTTGTCATCATACACAGGCAGAGAACTCCATATCAAAAAAACCAAGATCTACTTTGTCAGTGAAATACGACTGTCTCTGGTCGGTGATGCTGACTTTCATTTTAATCTGTACTTTCTAACCATAAAGAGAAGAGCTTAATTGTTCTTACCATGCATGGAAAACATTTACTGCATATTGTGTCTAATCAGTGTTTTAAAGAAGCACATGCACATAGGGGCTCTGTCTGCTATATGAGACAATGATTCCTGTCTTGAATAACTTAATAGAGTACAGCAAAATTGAGGCATCACGCAAAACAATAAACCGACAATTCCCATCAAAATGAAATGTAATTTAAAGTTAATCAGAAACTAGAGCTGATTTCCTGGCATGAATAGAGTGGTCTTCTTTAAAGTCTTCTTTAAAAGTAAAGCAAAGCACAACATAACAAATTAACTGTAATTTTTAATCTTACTAGCACAGAGTTATCTAATTAATTTCTTTCTTTAAATTCTGAGGCAAATTTTGGATAACTGGACTTTGGTAGTTTTGTAAAAAAAAAATGCACTAAAAATAGAAAAGCTAGATGGTATATTGCATTTCATTGGGAAACTTCACAAAATATACATGACTGAGTAGTATTTGGCTGTGTACAAAAAGAGTTCTGAACCTGTTTATTTCTTTCCACGACCATTACATGTACCTTTTTCCTTTACATTAACCTTCTGATTTAATTACAAACTCTTTTTTAGTATGATGTTCAGTCACATTACATCCAACAGACGTGATATTTTTGGATGTATACAAACAAACAAAAAAAAAAAAATCAGACAGTGCAATTCAAGCATAGTTTGCTGAACTGCATTATAAATAACCTTTTTTATTTACCTCAGCAAAATTTCCCATAGACTTGAAGTCTAAAAATTTCCACCTTCCCTTTGGCTAATAAATAGCTTTCATAGGTAATCAGTGCTTTTTAAGAGAATTCACCATTCAGTCAGGGGTTTACCACAAAAATTACATAAAATAGTAAACCTCTATGGGCTTATGTAGGAAGTGTTGAAAAGAGAACCCTCTTCTTCACATATTTACAAACTCAAGGCCAAGGACTTGCAAGTTTAGAATGCTTTCTAAAGGAACTAGCAGCTTGGGATCTTCCATTTTTTTCAATGTACAATTTTAGAAACTTATGGGCTCATTAAATCCCACAGTAGTAAGTACTTATCTCATGAAAATCTTTCAGTGCGATACTCATAATTGCATGTGCTTATAAAAATTAGTTGTCTATAAATGTTAAGTGATAAATTATAGAACATTCCCCCATAAAGATCAGATGTTTGGATATGAATGCTCATTTTTTTTTCTTCTGAAATCATAGTTCTTTTCTTATGTACATGTACTAATCACTATTCAGTGGTTATAAAGTATCATTGGGAATATAGAGAACCAGGAATTCTAAATCTCAAATAATATAGGAAAGTATTTGGATGACTGATGTTTGTTTTAAATTTAACTTGACTTTAGCAGCTGGAGAACTCTCAGAGATTTTTTTCAGGTCTTTCAGTTTCTCTGGTCTTTTCTTTGTACATATGTTTGCACAACCACAGGAAAATCATCAATTGTTTCATAGGTTTAACTGCAGAATAGAAAATTGCTTGGGTTTTTTATATTTTAATTTGTTTGAGCATTGATTTACCATAAATTTCTGGTCCATAGCATTTATTTTGATTTTCTTTAATGCAGAAAATATTTCTGTTTTCAGATGACTTGCTTTGTTTAGTAGGTTCTCTAACAGATATATATCATAATGTTCTTTTGATTTTCTTCAACCTGAAGTGCTGGAAATTTGTCTTTTAATACCCTTCAAGATTTTCCAAGCTGTGCCAATAACTTGCCACTTAACAGTGGAAGTGCAGCAGCTGATCTTTCATTGTTCTCCTGTAAAGGAATCACTTTTGATAATCAAAGCTTCCTAACCCCTAAACCTAACTCTAACCTAAAGTCAAAGTTTCAGGTATTAACAGCTAAGATTGTGATATGCTTTCAGAGACATGAGGATAAAGAATTGCAGAATAAAATGAGAGTTAAATTCCAGCTTAATGAATCATTTAGAAACAATACGTCTTTCCCAAATAATCAGTAATCCTCCCTGTCAAAACATAACTTTGCCAGACTTTTCATCTGACATGCTGTTTAAAAGGAGACAAAAATCTTACAGTATAATTTTCTAGTTCTTTTGAAAACTTCTCATTTTACAAAGGGAAAATAAGTCATTCACAATTTTCTAATCCATAAGTGCTTGGAGAAGTAAAAATGAAAGTAGAAACTGAGTGTGTTTCTTGATTACTGCAAACACCAACTACTTTGGTAAGTGGCTAAGTGGACACAGTCCTGTTTTCACTTGGTACATACATGGTTTGATGTAACAGAGCAGACCATTCCTGCAGTCACCATCTTTATAAACTGGAGCCAATTGCATCAAAAGTACAGTTAACATTATTTTGGTTTGTATCACCTTGTTTTTTATACAGTTACAGGACTTCCCGCTCTGTTATATGAACTTTTAACACTTTATTCCAGAAAGTCAGACCACAGTGGTATCCTGCAGGACAAGAGCGAATGTGTAAGCAGACTCTGTTCACTTCCTCAACCCAAATAAATCTATGCTAGTTCTAGTTGATGTAGCCAGTTCCACTCATTTCTACTAGTTTCAGTCAATTGTTTTTTTTAAGGAGAGAGGGAGAGGAAGGAAAAAGTTATCTATTGACATAAGCATATGATCAGTATGTCAAAGAAGGAACAACAAACTGGACATTTATTTTCCCATCTATGGCTTTTTTTCTAGATTGTCTGTTAAAACTCTATTCCCAAATAGCAACAGTCTCGATAGTATGAGTGACCTTTGGCAACAGCCTTTCTGTCTTTTGGGACTACGTTGATTTCTTTTTTCCCTCTGGCATCTATATAGCAATTTGGCATCTTATTGACCCAGATCTACAAAGTGGGCAGTATCACTAGCAGCAAGTGAGTTTGAGAGATTTTTTTAGTACAATAAATAAGAACATGAGCTGGCAGAGGCTGCAGTGGCAAAAGCATTGATAGTACTCTAGATTCAGGCAGCTCTAGTGGACTGACAGCCGTGTTTGGTGGATGTGGCATTGGCTGATTTTTCTCAAGATTAGGTTTTTAGCCGCACAGAGTACTTGGTAGCCACACACAATACTTGGCTTGCTGGTCTTCCAGAGTATGTCTAGGCCCCAAAGGCTTTAGCTGCAGTTTTCAAAATTCCGAGTGAGTAAAGGCTTATGTGCTTGTAGAGTGTGTTGACATATTACACATAAGAGCACAGAAATCAGGAGAACCCTCTCAACTTCTCTTATTTTCTTGTAATTATTGAAACATCCCTAGGGATTTCTTGTATAGACAATGGGCCTTGTACATCCTTTATATTTTTGAGGGGGTTTTTAGTAATGGTTAATGCATATTCCATTTCCCTGTAGAATACAATAATCTTGTCAGCAGTAAATGTTTGGAATCCCTGTATGGATTTTTTCTCATAGTGAAAGTACCCTGTATTCCTATTTAAAACTCTGCAATGTACTAGCTTACTAACGGATTGAAATGGATTGCTTTGAACATCCTGTGGAGGATAGTCTGCAGCTATCCAGCCTAGTTAATTTTAATCTACTCAACCCTATTATTTAGTAATTACAAATTAAGTTGGTCTAAAACTGAACTTTGGTTCTATCACCTTCCAAAGACCCACACTGATGCTTCCCAAGAGAACACTATTCCCCAAGTACTGTGTGAAAGTCCTGTTATTATTCTATTAGGGGAAATAAAGCTGTTTTGTAGACTATTTATGACAAAACTTTCTAACTGTTTAGCTTTACGGTGTTGTAAAGACCAGCATGGGTCATGTGCAGATCACAGCCTTGAGATTAGATTCTTACCATCACAGCAAGCAATGGGTTCAATCCTAGAGCAACCTTTCTTTCTTTCACAGCTGTTTTTCTCTACAGTTATATCAGCTATACAGTTCTCTCTATATATATTCAAACAAGTGTACTGCAACAAAAACCCACAAAATGAACCAAAACCAGAAAATTAACAGAATGACCAGCCTCAATGAGAAAATAATAAGGAACAATGTAAGCTGTCTTTGAAAATGGTGAGTTTTTCCAACTAAAAACGTGTAGGTTCATATACTCCGGTTGAGGATATATTTTTGTGCAGAACAAGGCTCAGTCTTTGTGTATGGACCCAGCTAAACGAAAATGGAAAGTAAAGGACATAGGTTCTGAGTATTACACAGAAATTATCTGAATGTTTTATGTTAGTGTTAATATTCTCCTTTCAGTTAGGCAAATAAATTGCTGGAACACCCACTACCAGAGACTAATATATTTTTAAAATCCCCAATTTTACACTCTTTACTCAGTTGCAGTTTTTCCAGATGTCTGCCTGAGGGTTTAAGAATTCACTACTCCCTGCTATCCATTTTGCAACTCTTCTTTATATGTTTAATACGGTTTTGTACTCATTTGACATCAGTTTATTCCTGAAAAGCATAAGCATCTGACACAGAATTTTAGTGAGGTACTCTAGGAAAACCCCTTGGCACAAAAGGGATATAATACCTCTTATTTCCAAATCTGCTCATGCATAACCAGGGTCAGCATACACTTCCTCAGAGTATATTTGTCTTCAGTAAGACAAGAAAGGAAAAGACTCCAGTGAATTTATTTAATAATTGATAGTGGAAATAGACTCTAATGAAATTTCCATCATCCAGAAACATGAACTCTACTTCATATATACTGTAATTCATTTGTTGGCTAATAGCTGACTTGGCAGCTTCCTTGAATTCCTGGATACAAACAGCCAACCCACTCCCATGATAAAGCTCTTCAAATCTCAAGGGAACCAGAGAACTGTATCTTTAGAGGCTGTGCACCTCCACAGCAGCACAAAGCTGCAAGGGAAGACACATTATAGAGATGAACCTGAATGTTTCAAAGTGTATTTATCTATTTCTTTGTAAATCCTTTATAGGTTGGAGTTAACAGAGGACTCCAGACAAACACTGAACCCAGTCCTTTTTCCAGTCCAGATTCCAAGTCCTTTTAGCCCCTATTATTTACACATGGAAGATTTGTGGGCTGGAAAGTGGATATATTGAGACAGAAACTCCTAACAAAATGGCAAAATAATTTCTCCATAGTATCCAACCTTTAGTCTTCTTGTATCAGGTGCAAGGTCTGTAGCTGCTGTGACTTCTTAAGACACCAACAGGCATTGTGTAGGTGTTAAGTGCTGTATTTTCATAAAGCCTTAATATTTATATAACTTCCTGTGAATAAAGATGCATGTATTGTATATATGCCACAAGAGATGAAAAACACATGCTTCCAAATGTAAAGAGCCAAAATAGTTGGAGACAATTATACTACCTGATACCTAATGGCTGCCTAATGAAATATATTTTGCAAGAAACACCGGTCTTAAATTTCCTATTTGACTATGTCTAAAATTCTAAGACTTCTACTCTTTCCGTGATTGAAAGAGGTGAAAATTATACAAAAGACAATACTTTGCTAAAAAAAAAAATCTTATCAGAATTCTTTTTTTTTAATCAAATATTTCTTATCTCAGCATTCCAGTACTGTCCTGTGTTACTATGAATAGTTTAACTAGAATGCACAAAGTAGAAAACCAAACCTATTGTTTTCTAATAAAGTATTTTTCATCTAATTTCAAGCCTCGAACATGTAATCTTCTTACTACTTATACAAATTTCCTCTTTGATTTCAGTAGGACTTATCTTCTGCTGGTGTTTCCAGAACCAGGTCTTTCAAAGCAGTCGTATGGAATACCCTTTAAAGACTGTCTAACGATAAATTTGTATCAGCTTTGTCATACCATAAGTAATTTTATAAGGTTTAAAACATGCATCTGTGACTACAAATACCCAATTTATGGTGAATATTTTGTTCTCTGCCAGCAGGTGTTCGATACAAGCTTTATACATCTCCTTAGTCAGAGAGATTTCAGGGCTTAGTTTAATTTTCCGTGACAGCTAAGCTCTTCCGTGGCTGACTACACAAGGTTGCTATTAAAATACTTTTTCACCTGTTACACTCAGTAATCAGTAATCTGCTCTAGTATTTACACTGTCAAATACCTCAGCTCATTATTGTAGCTTTTATGTTACCTGTATGTCAACAACATGTACATGTGCATGTGCAAACTCATAAAATGATACTTTTTGTAACCTCTACTCATTCAGTCTATTTAAATAATGCTTTGGAAGCACTTTTAAGAGCTCCTAAGATCAGTAGGCCCTGGGGAATTTACAAAATTCTTAAACTATAATTAGGAGCCCTAGAGAAGCATTCTATGCAAAAAATACACTTTGCATATTCTGCAGTAGATCAGGTTCACAGCAAGAACCTCGAGGTCAGAAGCAAAGTGGGGAAACTGAAAATTGAGTATTATGAACACAAAATAAAAGTAAAAACCTTAGTTATGCATAAAGAAATAGAACTACAGCCAAAACAAAAAGAATTTAATGACCTCCATGTATTCAAAAAAATAGTTGTTGATCTGGTTGTCTTCCTTAAAGCCTTTAAGGAAAGCTTTAATTATTAAAAAATGTTACATACTGAAAATAGAAATACTCATTTTTTCCTCATACATACCAGTTTTAAATAATTTCAAATTAAATGTGATGAGAACAATAGCTCTCATCTACAAGGAATAAAATAATTAAATCTATTAGCACTGACTGCACACAGTAGAAGTGGGAGAGAGCATGGAAAAGTGAGCACTCAGCTAATAGTATTACGCTTTTTCTCTAAAGTAAAGAGAAACTTTGGCCTATAGAAATTTTTGTCTGCTTCTCTTCAATGTTGTAGTATCCTGGATATCAAGATTAATACAAACTTTTGTCATATATGTAACAGCTCTGAAACACTTCAATAGTCTTTAAAATGTATAATTTAGATATGATACTGAAAGGTAAAGATGCACACAAAGCAAACACGGATGAGTTAGACATTGTGAGGGTGAAATGCAAGATTCAGCAAAGTATGATACGAAGATCAGGAAAATTAACTGAAGGCTGAGCAAACAGAGTGTTTGAATGACAGAGGAGACAGCAGCCTTCAATCTACAAGTGGATTTGCAAGTGACAGACACCTAGCAGCAGATGCAACAGATATCCTACGAGTTGACAGTATGATCCAAGTGAAATTTTCCACACTTCAATGGAGCATTTCATTCAGGCAATGCTCTCGGCAGCACAGTAGAAGAATATCAGAAGGGAGCTGAAAACCAGGAAACTTAAGCACATATAGAAGTGTTAACAAACTTATTTTCAGTGAATATTTTAGAATTATTCTCTAGCCAATAGCAAATCAAGTCCAGAATGTGCAGCATAAACATTTTTTTTTTTTACACTAGGCAAATACATTTTGGAGTCACTGAATCTTCTAAGAGATAAGAGGACTTCCAGCAGAGACCAAATTCTATCCTTTATCATCACTACTAAATGGAAATCTTTATTTAATCAGGAGCTCTGCTAGTATAAGCCAGATTACCTCCACTGATAATAATGGCTTTATAATGATTTACTCATCAAGAGATTGATGCATTGAATATTTGAAAATACTAGAAAAATTATCTGTTTCCTTAGAAATAAGCACGACTGAATGGTTCCAGCACTTCCAGATCCCACATGTGAAGCTATCTATGTCTGCAGATGCTCTGAAATTCTCTGTGCAGTGTGACAGGAGTGAGGAATTAAACAGTGGGTGTTTAATACAAAACAGAGGCTGTAGTTGGATACCTCTGGTTGGTGCATATCCACTTTTAGAACTATATTTCTTTCTCTCTTCAAATCATAACCAGATCATCTGACAAGCCATCTATCTGTCAAGAATACATATAGAGAATGATGAACACTGTGACATGCTCTTGTGGAAATAGGATTAAGTTTCTGAACAGTCTGTAAGGCACACTCATTGTGGATTTTGCCAACCAGGGCTTTCCACTTGGCATTGACTGCCTTTGTGTAGCTGGATTTTGTCTCATGGCATGAGAGCCAAGCTCTGAGTGTTACTGAGCATAAGGGAGCCATTGCAAATACTTTCAATTTTTTGGTAAAGTCGTAGAAGTCTGTACACTTCTGAAATACTTAGGCTCAGGACAGGATCTGCAGGCTCAGAAACAAGGCAGAACCTGAAATACAACTGGAATGGACCAAATGTTCATCAGCTGATAAAACCAGACAATCTTTTGGCCAAATGTATAGCCAAGCAGAATATGTTGTCAATATATAGTAGCAGCTAAAAGGCCAGAGAGGATGAATAGGAAACAATTCCCTCTCCAAAAGGAAGGAAAAGAAAATAGATACATTTTTCTCAAATAAAAACAAACAGAACAAACCTAGGCTTAACTCACAGCTCCCACTCATGATATCGTGACAAAGAAAAAGGCAGAGCCAGGAACCCATTCAGAAGTTATTTGGTTGCATTTCATTAGATCAGGAAAGGTGATGGTAAAAATAAAGAATCAGATCAATATAGATGTGTCTTAATATCCAAGAAAGTGTGAATCACATTCAGATGCTTGGATGGGGTGGTAGAAATTGGAGTTGACAGTTGCCAAACTGAGTGTTTGAGGTTAAATGGAAGTCTAAAAGTGACAATAGAATTTACAGAGATTTGGAGTTATCCAGAGCAGAAATTTCAGGTAAGAATGTTAGTTAAAACTGCATGAAGATTAAGCAGTTTATGCTTATACAAAAATTAAAAGAAATAATAAACCATCTAATGTTTTATATGATTCTTATAGAAGGTATAACAATGGTTATACAATCTTAATGTAACTTCATTTAAATCAAATTGCCAAAACCACTTTTTTAATATTTAGCCAAAAATTATTTTAAAATTTACACAGATAAAAATCTACTAATAGTTTAAATTATATGC
Source organism: Brachypodius melanocephalos (assembly GCA_013398615.1). NCBI lineage: Eukaryota > Metazoa > Chordata > Aves > Passeriformes > Pycnonotidae > Brachypodius > Brachypodius melanocephalos. The sequence continues at coordinate 16,749,455 of VZSR01003282.1, read as the reverse complement.
AATCATTTCTGCTATATAGCATTCAGATCAATCATACATTCCTGATACTAGTCCTCTCTTTATATCCTGAACAACAATAATTTCCTGGTCTCAGATTATGTTAAATAAACACTAATTTCACCATCAAAACCAATCATTTTCTAGCACTTCTTACAGAGAACTGTACTAGAACAAATATGGGCAGCCCTTTGTAAACACTATTTTTAACATCTGATTTGTTAGCAATGACACTTTTAATATAGGTTTACTCAAACTATTTTGTTAGTTTAGCCTGTAAAATTCAAGGAGGTATGGAGTAGGAATCTGGAAACAGGGTGGAAATCTCAAAAATCCTCACTGAAAATAACTCTATGAAAAATATTTTTATTATTACCCTAACTAAGTTCTCTAGCATTTCAAAATAATATATTTTATATGGAAGTTAAATAAAAACGTGTTTTCAATGTTTAAATGTAAAGTGCAAAATTCCAGTCTTGTATCTAAAAGGAATTTTAAAGGTATGTTTAAACTTCACATAAAGGAAAGTATGACAGAATAATACCAAAACTGACATCTTTTGCAATTTGAAAATTATTTTAAAAGTAATTTGTCAGTTTATTCTCCTTATCCATTTAAATAGTGTGGCAGAGGGAATACATTTATCATACTGTGTGATTCAGAAAAGATTGCTATTTGCACAGAAGTAATATCTGGCTGAGTAGCTAAGCACATGAAACACTGCTGTGTTTATTATTTATTTATTATAATCCTTTAAGGATGATCCTAATCATTCTTCAAAGAGTCATTAAGCAGAAGTACCATTCAAACCTACAGAAAATCATAAGAGTAGGCTTTTTATTTCCTAATATTAAACAAACTTGCTTTATTACCAAGAAACATTTGGAAAATTTATGTTTTCTACAAAAAATTGCATTAATATAAGCCAGTACTGATATTTGATTTCAGATTAGAACACAGTATTACTCATTGTTCATTAATCTTTATTTGCCATTTGTCATTCATTATTCTCTAAAGCTAATGATTACTTTCATTTAAGCAGGAAGGGAAGAAAGTAATACTATACAACAGCATTCACTCATGAGAAATAGGAATTATTCAATAGGTTAAACAAGCAGTTCATCATCTGTTAATTTAGAGATAATTTATTTGTCAATATTAAACACCTTCAAAAAAAAAAAAAACCCAAAAAAAACAAAACCCAACCTGAAATAAAAGTAAAATCAGAAGTTCATGCACTAAAAAAAGGGAATTGATTCTCCTTCCTAGATCTGCTGTGATATCAACTGAGATGACAAGCTGAGAAACAGGTTTCTATTCTAATTCCAAAATCTAGATAGTAGAATTATAAAGAGGAAGTGTTTAAAAAAAAAAAAGTAATTTTTTGAGGCAGAAATATAAGTAGGAAGTTCTGTAACTTTTTGAATTTGTTTTGAATAAACATTTTACCTAGGTTAAAAAAAATAAAAAAGGAAAAAAGGTGGGTTATTTAATTTGATGGCTTCCTTTTCAGATATTGATCAAAAACTAGCATTTAAGTTTTGTAAACAGTTATATTTTTATATGCTTTACCCATTCAACAATCTTTTTATAGTTTGTGCATAGATTTGTCTATACAAAGTCATTTTCAGCAAACAAAAATAGAATCCAGAACAAACACAAAAAATAAGTTGTCTATTCAGAACTTCTCTGACTCCTGCTACTCCCTCCACTCCTACTAAATATTTTTACCTTACTTTCCCTGGTATTCATGAGTTACTCAGCCAGTGCTGACTGGCCTCCATGGATCTTTTGCTTTTCAATTAATAGCAAAGAGACCCCCTGTGTGGAGACATGACTGACTGTACATAAGAGTTCCATAAGCAAAGATAAATTAGACAACAACATTGCCTTGCTTTTGTCATGCTCCTTCTGTTCAGGTCTGTTTATTTAGCTGAAAGCAGAAAGCATTTTCTGCCAGCAAAAGTTCTGTAGCTTTGACAAACTAATCAGAAGCCTGCAGTGGTGGGTAAAAGCAGAACATTCAGCTGGCTCTGCAGGACACTTGCCCAGACACCAGATTCATCAGCTCTTAAGCTTCTGCTATACAAAGACAATCTCTCATTGTTGAACTTTAATATGTTTTTTCTATGAGCTCTAGGTCCTTAGCCAAAATTCTTTTCTTCAACACTTCAACATGACTGGAGAGAGTTTTACACTGTAGCTGTAGCACATCTTTTACACCACTGGAGCAAAGGTCTTCCTGACTTCTAATGAGAACTACATTTCAGTTTATCCATGTTATTTTCCTTTATTTAGGATAACTCTGGGCAACAAAAAGTCTTGTTAGTGGTTCCCATGACAACAACCTTCCAGTTACTAATCCTGAACATGTGGCTGGAGTAAAAGAATATTTCAGGGAGATGCACCCCTTCTTACAGGAATTCAACCTTAAGGATGGCTTACAAAGCCCCTCCAGTCAGTGGAATGACCCTTAGTCTGAGGGACATTCAAGTAATTAGTGCAGACACTTCTCCCATTTAGTCTAGTTGAGAGATTTGAAAACTATTTTCTACATGCAAGAAAGGGATGTTGGTTCAGTTGGCTCTCTGAAGGAATAGAGCAGAAAGTAAAGCACTAGGAATTTTTGCAAAGAGGTTGGCCAAAAACACATTTCAGGAATGGCTAACACAATTTTAATCACAGAAACTTCACCTAAAGATTTAAGTAATCATGGTTTGCACAGAACGGAAATTCCACGTATTCAAACTGCTACTGTAGCTGGAAAAAGAAGAGAAAACTCTTTTGTGCACAAAATCTTTCGAAAGATGTAACTGATTCTGTTCTAAGTGTGCAACAGGTCCCAGCCCTGTGATTCACTGGTCCACAAACCTGTGACTCTGCAGTCCTTTTGCTTTAAGAAAATGTTTCATAAAGTTACTCCTTTCTCATTATCAATATTTCAGCTGCACATGGACTGCAAGGCTGAACTAGGCCTTTATTAAAATACAACTTGTTAAACTTGAAATAAAATATCCTGGGTTTTAGCCACGAATTTTAGCAGACCAGTAACCCCAGTGATTCAGGCAACTAACACCGATCAACCAGTTACCATAAGCTTATCTTTATCTAGAGGATTTGATGATTTAATGTGTGGGTGAAATGTGACCTGAAGCTGAATTCTCAAAAAATCCCACAGTATTCTTAAGATATTTTATTGAAATTTTAAATATATATCAAGGGAATATAAATACAATTACTCTGAGACTATTTTATAACTAATGATCAGCACTTCTAATTCACAGTGATATTCTTGTCAATAAAAATGTTTAGCATCTCAGACTTGGCTTTGAAGCAGTGCAAGCTCTGAAATGTTATTGAATTAAACAATCTTCCTGGATTTCTCATGATCATCCAAACTTCCATTGTGATGAAATACCTGAATACACAACACATTCCCACAATCAGCATTGCATTACATCTTTCAATTAATGGACACAAAAGAACTGTATATAGAAAATTTTGCCAAGAATACAAATAATTGGGCTGATTAATTTGTGGTGTTTTAATTTTTTTTTCCTAATTTAAGAGGGAGCAGGCATAAAAAATAATATTCTTGGTCTGTATTTTTTGTTGCAGGAATAAAACTGCAACCCACTTTTATTAAACAGGTCTGGAACCCCATTTGCAATGGTGAACATATGCAATAAACAGAATCATAGCACATGACTTCCTGCAGAGCCAGAAAGCAGCAATGATGATGCAAGAGGACCTTCCAAATCTGTCTACAATGTATTTATCTTAACTTAAACATCTTAAGTTCATTCAAAAATTAACATCTCTATTTCATTCAAAATAGTAAATACTGTGTAGTTTTCAATATTAGTGTATTAGTGTACATATAAAACATGAAATATTTTATCATCTTGCTCTAATTTGGGCATTGGTTAAAGAAAATGGAAGCCTCTTTTTTCTTTTTTTTTTTTTTTTTGTTTTTGAATGTGGTATTTTCACCCTTTACATATAAAGAGCTGGTGATACAGTCAACAGAGGGGCCGGTTAAGTTATATGATCCTATTGCCGAATATCATCACATTGAATTTCTTTTATGCCTATGGATTAATCTCTTCTGACATTTCTATTTAATCATCTCCAGCTCCAGACAGGATAGGTACTATGGATTATCCTTATGATTTAGATAAAACAGAACTAATGGCAGAAGATCTCTGTTAGCATTCAAAGCCAGCACATGCCCTCACATGTCTGTATCAGTTGCTTTAGCCTGATTTTCAACACAAACTCACCTTTAGCTGAACTCTGACAAGGTACCTGATATAATCCCCGTTGAATGGATCCCTTATATACAAAGCATTCATGGGATTTAATAATTAGAAATGTTTATTTTTATATGAGCCTTTTGAAGCTAATTTATTTACAAGAAAATTTTGAAAACTTCTTCCTATCCAGAGTCAATTCCAGAGTTTGAAGACCAGAGTAGTTGAGTAGAATTGAAAAGAATGGTTGACCCTCTCACTGTAAATTATGTGATTATGTCTTCCTAAATCCACAGAAGTATGAAGTAACAGCCAAGAAAGTAAACTACTCCCAGTTACTTCAGCAAGTACTGACACAGACATAATTCAAATATCATTACTCATCCAAAACATATTGCAAAAAAGAGAAAATATTGCAGAGAACTACACAAAAGCTAAAGATCATCCTAGATTAAAACACAAAAACCACCAGATTTGTCAGCCTGAATATTGATTAATCATATTCCATCACATTAAGCTAACTCAAATGAGCTGTGACTAAAAAATACATCCAATGCTGACTATTAACACAAAAAAATAGAGATACATCTCTTGTGAGTATTAATTTTGAGCAGCTGTTTAATATAATCTAATTTATCACACATGTAGTAAAGTGGCATAATGAGTTTGTTTTCCTGAAGGACAAAGCAGGTTGCCAGATTTGGGGCAGTAGAGCTGAATAGAAATTAACTAATAAAATCTGGTATTTATTGCTGCAATTGCCTTTGATGGAGTCGGTTTTTCATATTCTGGAATAAAATTTTGAAGAATTTGCACTATATTCAATTGGGACACAGTGCCAAAATGGCATAAAGTGCGTATAGAGACAACATTTGTCAAAACATTTTGAAATCTGTGATGATGTCTTTAATGCATGTCAAAGAGGTATTGAACTATGACAAGCAAATTTAAAAAACATGAGCTGTGTTTGATGTGCTAAAATGCTGCATACATATCTAAATAGATCTTAGAATTGAGCTGATTTTCTGCAAGACTGTCGCAATCAAATATAATGTAAATAGCAATTATTAAAAAAAATCAAAAATAAAATCAGAACACTGGGATTTAAAAGTACCTTCTCTTTTTCTTCAGTCACAAATTTCCTCATTCAAGAAAACTAAACTGAATTAAAATTTTAGTTTACAGAGTTAGCTTGGAGACTGAGACCATCATCTTTGTAGTTTAACATTTCCCTGCGCCTAGTGTTGTGTTTTTAAGATGACAAGGTACAGTGTCTGAATGTCTTGTCTTTTACATCTAGTCTTGAGACACGCTTATGGATAGTATCCTATGACAATTTTTAGAATGTGCATTTGTCATTTTTGACTAATCCTTTTTTTTTTTTTCTCTGTGGTCAGAAAGGCTACTAGTGTGTAATGGTGTCTTTTTCTACCATCTAGATAAAATACAGTTGGAAGAGATAGAGCTTTTGGGTTTTTTTCCCGGAACTATAAAAGTGCATCCAATTGCAAATTTATTTCTATCATGAAGAATTTAGACTGCTTACTGCAGTAAGCTTACTGCATACAAACAGTGACCAAGAATATCTGTACATCACATAGTGGGATAAAGGTCTGTGTTTTATACAGTACTTTAAAAAATTTAAGTCTATAGGGGATCAGAGCCTTTGAGGATATAATTCTATTTTTTCAATGGAAAAAGTAGAAAAAAATTTAACTCAAGACTGACTTGCATATGAAGACTAATGGTCAGAGTAGGAATGTATTTATAAAGAGACATAAAAATGATCTTGATCCAAGAACATACTGAGGTTACATTCCTAAAGAGACCCTCCAGGAGAAATTGTACTTCTGATATCTTAGTGTCAGTCCCCAGAACCAAAGTGCTCTTGCTTTGTCCCAATATGATAAAAACATGATACAAACTACCATATTGCTAAAGACTATGACTCTTGATATTCATAAACCAGGATAGACGGAACTGCGGACTGTTGTTTTATTACTATTTCAGACTATTTTCCTCATGTTCTCTATTTCTGCATTTCTCTTGTATGCATGCTGGTATAGTATTACATCATGAGTTCTTGAGGGTAGTCCTCAGCCACAAAATGAATTTTAAAGCTCTTGTAGCTGGCAGGAGACAAATCAGAGTAGCAGGAAAGCTATAGCTTTCCTCCTGTACAAGAAATTTTGGAGTATCATAAGAGCCAGGTAAGTTCTTAACCTACATGAATTCAAAAGAAAATCCATGAATACACCATTCCACCAGCAAATATTACTGATTGCACATTTAGCTTTGAACATTCAGCTGGTTTTCCACGCTACTTTGTGCATGAAGGCTTCATATACTAATTAGGTCTGTATTACCTATTAGAGATATGATCAACTGAATCGGGATGATAAACTCTGTTTTGAAGTTTAAAGAAGAAATTTAGTTCTGAATCTATCTTTTGTGCTGGGATGTTGCTGATGCATATACACTGCACTGAATTTCTGTAGTAATTCTATTTCTGACTTATAGTTCATTTTGAATCACTTCGCTGACACTAGATTTCATAGGTAACAGACACAAGACTTTCTTTTGAACTCAGTTCCTAATAACATGTAGCATGAAATTTTTTCATTGAAGAAAACCTTAATTCGAAATTTCATTTCATGCTACTTTTCATTTAATTTTACTCACATTTCATTAAAATTTACTGTACTATACCACAAGATATGTGTTTCTTAATCACTCATCAATTTTTCAAAGACTACCAGAAGTCATTAAGTACTGAGTCTTTTTTAATTCTGCCACTTTAGCCAAAAAGAAGAGAACTGCATCATAAACCAAGATGAAATTTAAAAAAAAAATATTAGAAAAGCCTAGCAGTATTGCAAAGAGAAATTTGGTCCCACTGATAGAAGCTTCAAAATGTCTCCTTACCCAAATGAAACCAGAATTTTGTATTTTCTATCCTGTATATTCTATTTTTTACCTTATTGGTCAAATACACATACAGCATAACTGGTTCTCTATTAATGTTTTTTCAAGATATAAATAGGAATACAACAGATAGCTGTATATCCAGAAAAGTTATACACCTGATTCCTTAATGAACAAGAAATACTCAACGTTTCTGGCATAAATATTTCCTTAGCAGTCTGTCTGCAACTTTTGCATGAAGTTAGTCAGAATTATGAAAAATTTTGACAGAATTATTTGCTCAAGCTTGTCTAAAGCATTCCTGGAGAATCTGTAACTAAAACAAAGAAGTATCTTGTTAAGTCCTTAATATATCCTTCAGGAATCTTGGGAAAACTGAAATGAAAATCTCATTTTAAAAGTAAGATTCTTTAGTGAAGTGTGTAACTGATTATTCTTATTATCAGTTACAAGGGTAATCAGACTTATCTCTATTGATCTTTAGGAAACAGACATTTTTGATTAAGATATCACTGTCTCTTGGAGGAGCTGGGGTCTGGATCCAGCCACAAAACATGTTAGTCCAAATGTTTAAATGGTCTTTTCATATATATTGATTTTAATTTGCCATGGAACTTTCAAGATGATTGGACAAAAATTTCTTTGAAAACAAATCTGCGTGTGGTTAGCTCATGAAAATGTTTAATCACTTTTAAGTGGTTTCCTTTCAAAGTGTGCAAGAATCTGGCCATAATTGTTACACAATTCTCCTTAAGGTATAATTGGAACTCTGTACTAAGGCTGACTGAAACCATTTGAGAACTACTGTAAATTATTAACAAAGGAAGGAGCTGCCAAAGAACACACAAGCCAGGTTGGCCATAGAGGCAAATCCTCAGGCTTTGAAGATGGCCATCCTTGTCAGCTGAGTCCCACAAGTCATATATTTTTAATGGAAATGCAAAATTCTTTTGTGTACGAGGTCAGGAAAGTGTACTGTCTGCCTATCTTATGTTCAAGTAACATCTTTTCCAATAAAAGATATTTTTCTTTGACAAGAGAAGCATTTTCAGAAGACAGAGCAAATCTTTTTAGTAGGCAAGTCTGTATTTTCCATTTCCTTATATTTTTCACAGGTAAATATATGTGAGCCACTGCAGCCGCTCTGTTTATTGTAAATATCGTTTTATTCTTATAAAATATCCAATCACAACAAAATTCAGATTTGTAATTTGTTTTTGAGCCTTTGAAAGACAATAAGAGTTTATTCCTAATTTGTATTTAATTAAATAATCTTATAATTTATTTTGTCTCAGTTTGTAACTCTGGATCCAGAACCCAGCTCAAGACTATCTTCAACTTCTTTTCTGCCAAATTACAGTCAAAATGCTGGATGAAAGAGCAATGATTTAAGATAGGTGATTTTACCCAGAAAATTTTGCAATCATTTTAAAACAATATATTCTGCACTGACTGTTAAAAGTTGTCACGAAATTATAATCATGTGATAAAACTACTGATAGGAAAATGGTAATTTGTATTCAACTCTTACCATAGATCTTTGTTGCTCTTCCTTCTAAAGTTTTAAACAGTTATGGAAATATGACACATTTACAGCAAGCAAGCTTGGCACATAGGTCAAGTCAGCCCTAGAGGCAAGTATATGTTGCTGCTTATGATGTACAAATTTTATGAAAGCAAATATGTTTGGAGCCTTTTTGATGATTAATGTTTCTTGCCTTTTTCAATTAAAACAATGCTGCATAGCTAAAGGAGAGTGGTATTCACTTACTGTACTGAATATGCAAAAAAATTATGCACCCAAGCAGGTATATACCATTTTGGGAGAAGCAGCAAAATAGGCACTTATGTGAAAATGCATTCTTCCTATATTCAAGAAACGTATGGAATATGAGATGAGGAGCGGATTCCTTTTAGGAAGACATTTACCATATCTACTTGCTAGCAAAGTAACCTTTTCCATAGCTGCAACCTTTTTGTTTAATGAGCAGAATAGGAAGGCCAAGGACCTGAAGCTTTTTTATGAAGGCATGTCCAGTAAAATACTATATATAGGTCTGATTACTGAGGAATAAAGGTCAGGCTTTGAACTACCTTCTGGCTTTTCTCCCAAAGCTAAAAATACAACCAACCCCAAGTGATGGTATAGATTTTTCAATCATGATACTCATTTATGTCTTCTGAGCCTGTGATTTTTCCTTCAAATCAATAAATCTTCCTTTAATATCCTAACAGTAGAGATGTGTTTTTACTGGAAAATAGTTGTGTTCAAGTGTTTAGCTAAAAGTGTCAATCAAATACATTCAAAGTAGCATCAATATAACACACATACAAGGTGCATGAGTCTATTTCTCTGCAGCATGACCTTCCTAGCTCCACTTAACCTTACAGGTAATTTAGGGTATGATAGAATTACTGTAACAACACATAGGTACTGTTATAGTTCTTGGCAAATTTTTGGTAGAGGATGTAGCTAATGGCTAATGACTGTCTATCTCTTGCCCACTAGCGACTTCTGCTAGCAAATATCCTTAATTTATAATGCAAAATTCTACAGAAACATATTTTTTAAAATTTGATAGTAATATTTGTGAAATGTTTGTTAATAATTCTGACTGCAGAAGTTCTCAAGTACTCAATTATACACTTTTTCAAAGACTATTTTATACAATTATTTCCATATCCCATAGGTTTGATTATGTGTCTAAGAAACCATTTTTAACTAAAAACAGCACATCAAAAATTGTGAAGATGTGACTGGCAATTCAATATTTACGATTCAAAGGAAAAATAGATCTAAAAATATTAAATAATTTTACATATTTGAAAATTTTCTAATCATATCCACTTTAGTGATCCCACTAACCAGAACCTTCATACCATGTTATCTTGGAGAGTCCACCCTGGACTTCAAGAAAAAATATGCTATTCCTTCCTGTGCTTCAGGGGAACTAATTGACAACTTTTCTGTTTCAGGAGCAGCTCACATCTATTTATTCCTCTCTAAATGGTGCCATGGTTTTAGCTACTCTTATGCCTTTATTTGTATAAAGGGGATCTGTGGACTTAGAGAGGCTGCCCTTCTAATTATGTATGACCTGAAACTTCTAAATAACAGCAGATTTTTCAATGGTACTCCCAGAGGTGGTAGACATGGAAAGAACTTCTCAATTTTTCAATTATTTTCTTTTTTTTAGTCAAATTCTTGCAGCAGGAAAGAATACTCCAGTTTGAACAGTAATGACAGTATGTAATGTAGTGCAGATATATTAATCATCATTGAGACACTGATGAGGAGGTAAATGGAAATAACCATTGACTTGCTATTAATACTGTTGCAAAGGATAAAAATAATCCTGCAAGTTTATAAAAAGTGTTTGAAGGCATGGAAAAGCTGACTGAAAAGCAGATTTTAGAAGGTATTTCATATGCAATGGGAGTGTTAAGGCTGCAAGAACTTTGGTGCCACTAGTGACAGGACTCAAGGAATGGAGGAAGCTGAGTCAGGGGAGGTTTAAGTTGGGTATCAGGAAAAGGTTTCTCACCCAGAGGTTGGCTGGGCACTGGAACAGGCTCCCTAGGAAGTGGCCACAGCACCAAGCCTGACAGAGATCAGGAAGCGTTTGGACAATGCTCTTGGGCACATGGTGTTACTATTGGTGTGTCCTGCACGGGGCCAGGAGCTGAACTCGATGCTGATGTCTCCCTTCCAGCTCCCTTCCTTATTCTGTGATTCTGTGAAGTCCAACCTGCTTCTACTGCATAGACTCACACCAAATAAGCTGTTTACTAAACTTTCATAACTTCAACTTGAACAAAAGTAGGGGTTTTGGATCAACTGCTTGAAAGGCTGTTTCAGAATTTGGTTGTTGCTATGATTATGTACATTTGTTTAATTTCCAGATGAGGTGTGTGCCTGAGCTGTTGATAACCATTCCTTTTGCTGTTGATGTTGACTTTGGCTCAAGTATTTCTTATCTCATAACCGTTGTGCTTCCATATAGGACTTGTCTGCCTTCTTAATCTAAGGCTAAGGCTACATAACACCTTTTCTTAGCAAGATAAGCCTCTCATTCTCTTGCCTACCTTTCTCTGAATCTATGCTAATTTCTGTTTAATTTTCTTGAACTATAATGTCCAGAATGGCATTTAACATTTCATGTCACCTCTCAAGAGTGCCTTGTAAGTGAAACATGGTTTAGGATCTCATTTGTCTTTTATACAGCTTGTTTCCTAGTTAGCTGCCAGATTTGCATATCACCATCTTTAGTTATGTTGGAAGATATTATGCATACTGGACAACTTGAGCAAAACTACTTTATGGAACTAAAAGTTGTTCCAAGGTTACAAAATTATTTCCAAACACCATTTATTCCATAGACTAGTATTGCAGCAGTATCATTTGTGAATAGTTGTCCAGTGCCATTTAGATACCTACTTAACTAAGGTTTTAGTAATCATAGTACTCCTCTTTACACTGTCATATCTACTTCATTGATCAATGCAGGAAACTTCATAAATGTAGATAACATATTTTCCAGACATTTTGTAATTAGCATTGCAAGATGAGCTATAATAATTGCTTCCTTGACAGTAGTTTCTCATAACTTATAATGTCTTGATATATAATGCATATCCTGTAATGCATTTCAACTAATCTGTAACTTTTACAGTCAATCATCTTGAAACAGTGTCACAGTGCAAGCTGCTTTTAAGTCTAAAATAAGTGTTCTGTTTCAAATTGTTGTATTACAGTAGGTAGCATTGTTTTACAACCAAGCCTGCATAAACCCTGGAAAGCAATCAAAGACTAATTTAAAATTTATACTTTTCTGCTGTTTGTGGAATGTGACTGATGTCAACAGCTGTGTTACAAAATGAAAGTTTTACATTTGCCTAGAAAGCAGTTGAGTTCTGACACCTGTTAATATCATTTAAGGAATAATGCACACTGCCTTCCAAAACAGAAGGTAATCACATTGTAGGAACAACTGATACACAGCTGAGGCAGAACTTAAGCTGGATTTCTGATATTGCCAAAGAAATGCTCAGTGCTGGCAAAAGAAATTGACCCCGCATAATCTATTTAATAAGGCTGTCAGGACTATCTGTTTCTGAATGTGTATCTTTAACCATAAACAGCTTGCCAGTCATACTGAGGCAAAGAGCCTTGTGCTCTGTCTGCTTCAAGTGCTTATTTTTGACCCCGGGTTTCCTGCTTACACAGTGGGATGTGTGTCTCTCTGGTGATCTGGAATAGGGAGGAGAATTGCGTTAACATTAGCCAGACAAAAACCAGTTTAATTTTAGTTCACTGCGGTTTCACAGTCACACAATCATCTGTATTTTCATAAAGAAAGGAGCAGAATGAAGTGGAAATTAGGAGGAAATGGTCAGGACTGCTTCTGTTTGCAGAAATACTGTCTTAAATTGACAAAACTTCTGCAAAATTTAGCCTTTAGCTACATTGCCCAAAACTTCTATTCACATAGATAGTGACTGATCCTTGAAATTGTTAACACTGTAAAGGCATACCAAAAAATATGAAAAATCTTTTAATAAAGAAGATTCTTTTAAAGATGAGCAACCTACCAGCAATCCCTAAACATACTCATGTATAATCTTGGTATATGTTTGTGAATAAATTTGACCACTGAGTATTCCTATGCTTTGTCAATATATAAGAATAATAGCTTGTAGATACACGAAACCTGAAGCTTTTCTCATCCCTCTTTCACTGTCACCAGTCTGCCTACTCTTGAATGACTGCAATTTGTACTGGCTGACACTGGGTTCTGGTCTCATTCCTCTGTATTTAGAATCCTTCCTCCACTTTCAAATGTAGTAGAGACAAATAGAGTATCTAAAAGTGGCCCTGGAATCTTGTAGTACAAAACTGAGATGAAAACATGTTCTAAAGAAAGCAAAAATTACATAGGCTTGAAAAAATGCAAATCTAGGCTAAGGTGTGGAGACAATAGCATAAAATAAAAGTGTTAAATAGGCAACAAAAGTCTTGATTTAAAAAAAAAAAAAGGCTTACAGACTCCTTTTGTGTATGTCTGCACATCTGTCTTACAGACACCTCTCTCCCTCTTAGCCCTGCAGTATCAGCTTCATCAGTGGCTCTCTCAATCATCATTTTTCCTCTGAAAAATTCCCACCAACCTAGCACCTTGTCAGCTTTAGCTGCTGTTGCAATTGTAGCCATGGGGTTTCTCAATTTGCTATACAGAGTAGCTCTGAGCACTGAGATAAATCACAGTGATAAGATGCAGGCTGCTGCTCTTCAGTAGCATCTCATTGATGGAGCTGCTCCAGCATTAGAGCAAAGGTTAAACAGTTAGAGAAAATGTTAAAGAAATATCTTTCTCCCAGCTATGTGGTTTGGCTTATTTTTAGGTTTGGGCAGAAAAAGAATTAACTTCCATTCCACATAGAATATTATTTTATTAGTATTAGAGTAACAACAATGTTACAACTACTTTCATTGACTTTATTCTTTCTTGCACAATATCTGCTGTGTTTATTTTGAAATAAAACTTAATATATTTGAATTGGGTATTTTTGGTTATCCTTCATTTGATGAGAAAATAATTGCTCTTACCATGTTTTTATACAACACTGAAATAAAATAAAGTCCTTTTACATTAATTTTCTTGTGGCAAGAATTTTGTTCTTTTTTCAGTATTGTGCTGGATTTTGTAAAACTCCTTCCTCCAAGCATCTCTCTAATTGCTTTCTATTGAAAATATTTTTAGTCTTATTTGAAGATGTTATGATCAATAGTCTGTATATAGAATTAAGTAATCTTTTGGTGAATAATACCATATCACAATAGCTCTTTTAACACCAGTAGATATTGAAAGAAGTCTAGTGCAAATGTGGCATTTAATTTGTTAGCATGATTGAGTATGTGGTTTTACTGAAGGAGTACACTAACCAGCAGGAAAATTTATAAATATATAGTATTTTGGTATCTATTTTTTTCAGTTTCTGTAGCAAAATAATTGAGGTTTATACACCTAATTTCCATTTTAGAAATCTAATTCCTCCTTCAACATGCCTTTGGACTTGTATTTAGATATCAGGTAAAGTGTGCAGGTTGGCTGGAGCAGGTAGATGCAAAATGAGATTTTCTTCCATCATTCACCATCAATGGTTTCTGAGTAGATATATGGATAGTCTAAAAGGATTATAAATTACATTTCATTTACTAACACTATTAGAATGGATTTTTTACAATCTTGTAGTGTTGTTCTTTTTCTTCATAGGCTTTAAAAGACAATACATATGTAAACTGAGTCAGATATAGTCCATAGAAAGTGCAAAGTAGCAGCTACCAGATGCAAGCAACTAGTGATGATGGTATTCAAAGTCTTTCCTGCTGAAAAACAATAACTGTCTGCATAGATTTCATCCATGATCTGTACTTTAGAGACTAAAGATGATTGCTTTGGTAAAAGCTATTTGTATATGTTAACAATATTACAAAACAATTATTTAGCAAGTACTTATTACTATCTCAAATATTGCAATCAAAACAAGGTAATGCAAAGATATAGTTACAGGAAAACATACATTTGAAGGCAATTCCTATATGTACAAAACTGAACAGAAAAGATTGTTACATATGCCATGCAAAGTCATTGCATAATGCAACTCTTCCAGAGTTACTGCAAGTCTGAGCTGTTGCAGGTGTAGACAGAACAACTAAATGTGGAACTTTTTTCCACATAAAACTACATTTTTATTTTAGTCCTACTACATTAGCAGCTATTTAAATTTAGGCTCTAATTGAGGTGATCAATCAGGCACTACCAGTCATGGCTCAAAAGTAACACAGTCTCTTTCTTGATCTGTGAAAGGCAAAGCATTGGTATGGAGGTGGAACATGATACTGTCTCATCCCAAAATACAGGAAAAGGTTCCAATGAAGCTAAGTATCTGCCTAGAAAGTTAGTAGTAATATCAAATAAATTTTAGAAATGTTCTCAAGGCAAGTTCTGCTGTGGCTTAAACCTGTAGAGTTCAAAAAGAGGAGCCGAATTGCGTATTCCAGTTAACAGAGTAGTTACAGAGATGTTAAGCTGTGGTGAGCCTGCACCATCCCCCACATTCCATGGGAAGGGCTGCTGTTGGCACCCCACCCACTGAAGCACCACAAGGCTGCCAGGCAACCCCTTTTAGCCATGCCGGTATCTTTTGAGTATATACTCAGATTTCTGTTGCTAAGTACTCAGCATAGCTCATACTCATAAAAGTCATGATTGTTTGATTCTGACATTTTAGATAATCACCTGAGACATGAAGCTATGTCAAAACTATCCAACATAAATATTTTGATAAGAAGAATGTAGACCACTTCTACATTTCTATGTAAAATGATTCAGAAAAAAAATGCTACTTTATCAACAACCACTGAACTAGGCTTTTATGTTATTACACAAAACAGAAGGAGAAAATAATAACAAAGTAAATTGGGGTAGAATCCTAAAATTTAATAAAATTATTGTTTTCAGTAGTGTCTGGAAACGCTGTCTCACAAATGATGTGTTGTGACTTTTACCAAACGGTTCTTTCCCATCTTTCATCAAGATGTAAGCAGCTGGAATTGAAACAGACTTTCACATCTACTGAACAGTTAGATGAGGTATTCTTAGGTATCACAATAATAAAGAAAAACCCTCAACCACTAGTGTGAGCAGGGAAAATATGAATGTTTTCACAGTCTGAATTCCTTCCCATTCCAAAACAAGACTGTTAAATGGCAAAGGCGGAGAGCTGCTGAAGGGTTAAGCAAAGCTAAAGGCTGGAAACATACAGTCACACATGTTTATGTGTATTCAGCTCAAACCATCTGCTGTTCATATGTGGAAGTTAGTAAATAGGATATTGCATCATAGCAGAAGTTCTTGGGGGCAGGATAATGACTGTTCAAGATCAACCTGTTAGAAGAGGACCAAGCTGTATAGCAGATAAGGAAAAAATAATCCCCAATACATTTAGGAGTCTGAGGCAACAGAAGGATACCAGAGCAGACGGGTGAATTTACCAGTTAACTGCCATTCACTGAACTGTCAGTGTTTAACTATAATGAGAGGTTGAGGCAAACTCTGAGCTATCTGCATCATTCCTGAAAATACCACTTCAAAGCAATGTCTGAGTTTCAGACAATGTACTCTGAGTCCTTTCCTCTGAGGCAGTAATTTTTAACTTTTAAAACTATCTATACAGATATCAGGAGAGTAATTTTAAAGTTTTAGTACCTTATACTTTGTAGCAGCATACATTGGATTTTGAGAGGATAAGTACTGTTATTAATATGAATATTTTATTTCCTAACATGTCTCCAACTTTTCTAGGAGAAGGACCAACATACTTTGGTTCTAAGATTCTTCTTTCAGTTGAAGTTTAGGACTTAGTCTGGCAACTAGAAAATGATCAAGGAAATTATTTCTGACTCCATCTCATCAAACAGATGAGAAACTTTATTAGTGTAAACTGATTTGCAAGATAATTTACATTTCTTTTTCAGTGGAAGGGAAAAGATTGGAGGGCAAGGTACATTGCATGTGCCACCACTGTTGCTTTTCAGTAGCATGACCAGTTTTCTCACATTGGCAGAAAGCACAGATGTTATACTGCTCCTTAGGGAATATTCTGTCTCTAGTAGAGGCAAAATTTCAATATATCTTGACTGTGTAGAAGATTCTCCCTGTGTTTCATGGGGGTGTGAATAAAGCTGAATATTTCTGGCAGATGAAGTTGCAAAGGGAAAATTACTAATCATAAATAATGATTAGTATTAAATAGTTCTGGACAACTTAAAACAACCCAGTGTGATTCAGAAAAAGAATGTAGACAGTTATTCACATTTTGTATCTTACTGCATGACAATTGCAGATGTGCAATATTGTGCTCCAATGCAGGCACAGAAGTATGAAGAGTTCAGGACTAGAAGGAATTAGACATAATGGAATGTTTACTATAAAAATACAATTTTGTCCTTCTCTGCATTAAATACTATGTCAGCTTATAAAATTAGGCCTAAGCCATTTGAAGGGCACATTTTGTCTTCACATCCACAGCATTCTAAGAAACTAGGAAGAATTCTGCCCCTGCCATGTGAAAAGAAATACATGTTGGATGATAACTAGTCCAAAGCATCCTAGCTGCAAACTGGAAGAGAGCCCACACACTGGACTTGACTGGAGCTCTGACAGTAACACTTTATTTACAGCTGATAAAACAGCAATATTTACTCTTCATATGGGTGGGAAATTTAGGCAACAACAAAACAGAAAAAAAAATTGTTTTGGGCAAAAGGATAGGATTAGTGAAAAGGAAAGAATACAGACACCCTTTAGCAAAGTATTGTATTCCTACATTCATTTCCCCACCTTCTGAGTATTGCATCAAGACATAACCCATATGATATTTCTGTAGAAACATGTCTGAAGGTGACATTCTAGTAAAAAATTAGTCAAGTGTTATGTACTATTGTTTGAATTTCTGATGTAGTAAATGATTAGATAATTTATCTCTGTTATATTTCATAAGGATTTGTAAATATTCCCTTTATTTAAATTTTAATAGATCTTCAAAATTTCTGCCAACAATATATGCACATTTGTTACTTTAGACTACATATGTTAATTTAGACTGTGTAAGCAAAACAGCTCCTCATTTTCTAATGTAGAGGATTTTAGTGCTAATCTTTCGTTTCTCTCACATTTTATACTGACTTAAATATTTTATAGTACCCTTTCAACTGCAAACATATTCCAAAAGCATAATTCAGACACATAAAAAGTGGAAACAAAGGTCCACTCCACCCAGCCACATCACCTCCCCAGTTAGTGTAACTTTAGTCTACATTTTGAGCAGCATTTACCACTCTTGGTCTTCTGACATACTTTATATGTTATATACTACTGTCATTAAAGGACATAAATTCACATTACTAACAAGTCAGATAGACAGGTGAAAAGAATAAAGCTTTCTTTCATGCCAGCATCTATTTGTGGGCTTATGCTACTCAAGGACTTGCATAGTTCTGCTATTTAAAGCCTCCTGGTTTAGGAAAGCATTACATGCAAAATTCAATCGTAGTTCACATCTTAATATCATTGAAAAGAGCAGGACTTCAGTCTTTGACAAAACTTGGAATAGAATAGCACTTCAGATATCATTTGTGGTGGTAACAAATTAAAACAAGGCACGTATTTTACATTGCAACAAAACCCGTGAACTGAGCTTTCTATATTATCACCAGTGTCATCCAATGGCAGAACTTTTTAAGATTAAAATGTATACAACATAGTCTAAAATACTGATGATTAAATTCTTGCCATGGCAATTATTATTTTAAAATTTTAGCAACAAGTGAATGCCACCAAGTGCCTAGATAGTGGTTTTACTACCGCTTAAAGGAAGCCTCATGGGCAAATAATATCATTTTCAGATTCTTGTGGGAAGGAATTATCATGAAAGCATTTCTATGGTCTATTGTACCACCCCTCAAGTATTTCTTTAATGAGAGTTTAAACAAGGTAAAATAATAACCTACAAAGTGTTTCATTAAATTAATATTAATTTGTAATAGCAAATTGCAGCAAATCATAGAAATTGAATTGCACATGCTAGTGTGCTAACATGAGTAATGGAGGAATTAGCAGAATATATTTGGAGTTGGATCTGAACTGACTTTTTACTTTGCAGACACACTTTAATCTTGATTAATGCATACCTTGGTTTAGGCAACAGTCTTTGGCAAGGAAGAGACAGGATTTTCTTTTCTTTTCCATTGACTTTTCCAGACATCTCAATCTGTAATGCTTGCTAGACTTCCCTTTGAGCCTGCAAACTGCTGGCTTGCAGAACATGTAGTGTTCCTACTCTTTTTTCTCATGTAAGATTGATTGCTAGTTTCATCCACATCTTTGGTTCCCTTGCTAGTTATGATTTAGTGAAATTATTCTCTCTACTCTTCTTGGGTGTCAAGGGAGTTTTAGAAGTCCATTACAGTAGCAGCACAAGATTATCCAGAACACACAATAAATCTGAACATGGGAAGAGTAATAGTGTACTACTTTGAAAGTACATAGACTTGCATTTTCTGATGTGAAATAATGTGTTTCTTCCAAAGGGTATGTATACTCATCCTAGAGTGGTCCTGCACTTAAACTTCTAACTTCAGAGTTGCACAAGAAAAGAAGACAAACTGAGTTTTATAGTGAGAGAATTTTCACCCCAACCAGAATTGTTTCCCTGATTGAGGGATGTGAATTTGGACATGTTATTTACAACTGTACAGCAAAGCTAGGATCTATTAAAATCAGTATTTTTCCTGCTAGTCTCAGGTACACAAACATAATAAAACTGAAGAAAGCCCAAACACACAGTGCAACTACAAAATATAGTCTGTCTAAAAGAAGCTAATGTAAAACATTTTGGAAAGGGGAAAATTAATGGAAAAAATTTAATGTTTAATAAAGACATATATACTTTTATACTTTCCCATTCAGAAGAAATGGAAACAAATAATTAGAACTGTATCAAAATAAATGCATGGAGAATTATTTTGTTTCCTCAGCCATTGTAAGTTTGAGTGGTTTAGGGTTTTTTGAAACATTTGTACAGTATTTTGCCAATTCAAAGAATTACTACATTATATATTATTATGGGAGATGAAGCACAATCAGAGAATCCAGCAAATACAAGGAGGTGATAAATAAACTACAAGTTACACCTAGCCCTGTAGCAGTTTAGTATTTCCCATTTAAAAGAGTTTTTGCCCCTGCAAAAACTTTTATTTGTTTCTATTTCCAAGAAAAAGTTAAAAAGTTCTACTTAGATAGCATCATAAAATTTCTACATTAATCAAAAATGTAGATGAATGAAATTTCATTTGTCTCAAATGAAAATATTTCTGCAATAACTTTCAGGAAGATTTTAGCCTAGTTTGGAATCCCAAAAGAGAGATACAAAGTAACTGTGACATTGGTTTTGAAAATGCACAGCATGGGTATGAAATCCTGTCTCAGATTTGCACAGATCAAGAGCAGCTCATTCAAGATCTGTATTAACAAAAAGAAAATCAAACTCATCATTTGGATACTGAAATTGATTTCAAAAAAACCTTGAACTGAACAAAATTTTTGGCTCCATAGACACCAGTAGACTTGATTTGATATCACTTTGCCCTGGGGCACAAAACGTGATTTTCTTCAGAGTTAAGGGTGCACTATAGTTTCCTTATATCCAGATTTATAGGGATATACAGAAGCAGTTGTAAAGATAAGTGATTGCACACAGAGTTGTATGCCGAAATTCAGATACCCTGCTGATCAGCATGGCAGAACGGCATGCAGGGAGGGTGTGGCCATGGTCCTGACTCACAGTGACCCTCACCAGGCTGTGGTGCTGCACTGAAAATGGGGAGGACTTTACCCCCTTTCTCTGCCTTTCTTGAAATCAATGTCTGATGAAAGTTGAAATTAAATATGGGGAACTAACTGCTAACTATAAGTGTTTCAAGAGTGGGAAAAAGCCAGAGCAAGAATACAAATTTGACTTCAAATTGCATGTTTGTATGGATGGATTTTTTTTTCCTAAATACTTTTTTGAAATCTTCATTAATTTTTCATATTCACAAGGGGCTTAGTAAATTCTTCCACTGTCATTTCACATATCTGCACAAAGCTAAGATATTAATTGTAGTGTCTAAATAATATAAAGATAAACATAGTAATGTGCAAAGTACAAATTGCTGACATATTCAGCAGGACACTTAAGTCAACGAGACTTCTCACAAGCTAAAAAATTGTCATCTGCTTAAGTGTCCAGCTGAATCACAGCCAGTGGGCTTCATTATACTCTTTATTGGTTTTATCACTTTGACCTTTACTGCACAGTAAATTTTGCCCTTCTTGTGGTATTTATAACATGTTCTATGCCATACTTGCAAAGGAGATTACCACAGATTTATCTACTGCAATCTGAAAAGGATGAGCTTAATGACTGTAAATGGTTTCAGCCCACAGAAAAATGCATATTGTGTATACTAAAAGATTATTACCTTAAAATAAATAGACCATTTAAAATTGTCAGAAATTACATTAATAGAATGCAATTTACACATTTTAATTTCTTGAGGTAAAGGTGACTCAATCAGCACATAAAATTTGTGCAACTCATTAAATCTTAGAAAAATAATGTAATCTCAGGCATTTAAGAAAATAAATCTGGAGTTCATCTACCAGATGTTTAATGTTATGATGAAGCTAAAATGTAAGTTTTGATTGTTATTTTCTGCACTCACATTTTTTATTATTATTCTACTGTTCTTTTTTTAACTGCTCAGTCTTGCATATCATAAATAAATTATTCAAGAATCTATGTAGAGTATTTAACTACTGTCTATTAGGACCAGTTTCCCTGAGATACATCTATAATCTGTAGAAGATAATTCAGAATAACCTGAAGTTAAAGTTTTTTTCCAGTTCCTCATCATAAATGCCTTCTTCTCTTATTTTGAAGAGCAACTTAGTGATTCTATGCAACACTCCCACAAAGTTAGGGCTTTGGAAGAAAAAAGCCAAACTTAAAATTCAAGCTGAACAATGCAGCTGTAAACAGGACAGTTACACAATTAAAGGTGTCAGTTGATCTTGATCTTTAATTACAGTGCTTCGTGGTGTAGTGTGGGCACTGTGCATATTTTCAACATGTGTAAGTTCAAGGACAATGTACAGGTAAAACACTGAATTCCTTAAAATTGCCAGGCACCAATTTACATGAATTAAGTAGTTACATGTAATTCACACATCCCTGCTTTTTATGAAGTTCAATAGAAGCAACAAACTGAAAATGGAGATGGTTGGAAAATACTAGTAAGCATTGCACAGTCGCTAAGCGTCATCAGTTAACACAAGCTGAAAGATAACCAACATCTAGAGTTATTAAACCTCCAAATCAACAAGGTTTAAATTCAGCAAATAGATTATTATGAGATAAATATGCTTTGACTTATCTTTGACAGGTTTCTGCTACAGGATATTTTCAAGACTGTCTACATGATGACTTAGCATCAACCTTTTTTATTCTTGATTACTAGCCAGGATTTCATTACAATTTAGCCCATTTAAAAAAGGACAAAATTATTAGCAGAATTCATTTCTCATACAGACACCTAAACAAATTATTAAGGTTGTCTTAAGAACCAGCACATGGAACATGCAATTTGACAAGAGTGGGCTGTGGCTGTGAAAACTGCATCATTTAGTATTATGAATTCCATTTTGTGCTGTGCCTGAAGCGTGTTATGTCTTAAGCAAGTAACTGTAAGGCATTTGAAATAGATGTCCAAGGAAGGCTGAAGACTGTTTCAGGAAACTGAAAGTCAGGATGGCAAACAATAGAACTTAAACTCTGAGTCTTATTCATTCATTTTCCTAAAGAAATGTTTGTGAGTGGGGTGAATGTGCCATAGCCTCCCACAAGAGTATATGAGGCAGAGCACAGTCTTTTTGCCAGCAGCAACCAAAGTTCCTCTTAACAGGAAAACATTAGAAAATATATTTCAGGAAAAATTGTATTCATTTGCAAAAATATTCATTTGGGTTTTAAATGATTTTGCCCCAGAAAATCCTCTACTGCTCCTATATTTTTCCTTTCCTCTGTTGTCCCAGTAGTAAATCAGAAGTCAAAACTGTGTGTGCTGTGTAGTAAATTTGAGAAGAGATGCTAGGGGATCTACAGCCTAATAGGATCTCTTAGGAAGCATGCACATGTGATAGAAAGGAAAAGCAGCAGGCAGAGCATCTCCTGGAGGAGAGCCTGAGTCAATAGCTGTAGGGTTTGCAGAGACAGGACTTCGGAATCGCACATTTTGCTTATGTGGATTGAGCCTGGATGTGTGCTCTGAACTAGATACCATCCAGGAGCAGTTGATAAGAAAAGCACAATTTCTCAACTTGAAAAACAAAGATGGCAAAATAAAATCATGATAAGCAAGTTGAAACACTATGTGAAGACTTAAAAAAAAGTTCAGCCCTTTTAGGAAGGATACTTTTCTAAACTCACATCCATTTAGTATTTAGCACATGAAAACATCATTCTTGTGTCTGTTAATGGTCTGTCTCAAAATTACTATTCACCATTGACTTTTTTTTCCACCCATAGAAATTGCATTTCTTCCTAAGAAGAAGCAATGCTTTGCTGGTAAACTGTCTAGATTTACATACGCAGCTTGGAAAATCCAACTCACTCCATGGAATTGCTTACCATTTTCTATCAAAAACACCTCTATCTAAAGATGTTCTGGGTTACATTTAGGCTGTTTTGCCTGAAGCAAATTGGGCAAATACCTTCCGTCCTGTCCATTAGAAGCAGGAGGGTTACAGAACACACACGCACACGCCCACACAGACAGGAAGCCACATTAGTATTTAAGTAAGCATTTGGTCCTCAACCCTGTCCTAGGGCCAAAGTCCAGCAACTTGTGGGAGGGCACCATGCCAGCTTAACAGATGGACATACATATGGGTAGTCAGGACATCATGTGAAGCCATCAAGTATGGATACTAAGGGCATGATTCCAACATAAGAACATGAGCTTTCTGTGAAGGTTAGGGGATGTTAAGCTGGATTTACTTTCAAAAATAAAGAATAAATTCCACTGCTGTGTCCAGGAACAGTTACGCTCTTAGTTAATCAGGTGGAGTTGTTAGTAGATAAAAAGAGCTTTTATTCTAAAAAAAATATTGCAAAGGAAACTTTTAACATTTCACAAGGGAGATTTCATTCTGACAGATAAATATGTATTATTTGTGGTTAATGATATGTAGTTAATGATAATGATTCTGCACCAGCAGTGCTTTCACCCTGCATCACCATCTGTCTTGTGCCTTTTTCCTAAAGGAGACAGGAAACTGCTATTTGAGCAGCAAATGCAGCCCAGACAGCCAAACACATTCTCCAGCAGCCATTATTGGGAGAGTCAGTGCTGGGAACCCGTGCCCTTTGCCAATGAGGAGAGGATGAGAAAAACAGAGACA
The DNA here is from genome assembly GCA_013398615.1 of Brachypodius melanocephalos. NCBI lineage: Eukaryota > Metazoa > Chordata > Aves > Passeriformes > Pycnonotidae > Brachypodius > Brachypodius melanocephalos. Next base: position 16,725,217 of record VZSR01003282.1, on the reverse strand, counting down.
CAGCACCTCCACACACATTGCCCTGGAGAGAGAGTACTGACTGATGCATCTGAGTGAAACACAGGCATGCGCATCCCACAGCCATCCGCTGCTATGTCCATCAGCGAGAGAGAGGAAGAAGTTAGGAATCATGCTTTGTGAATTTAATCCACTGCTACACCAGAATTACAAAAGGATGTGTCAAAAAAAGCTCAAATGGGATCCCATGGAATCATTGGATCATAGAATATGCTGTGTAGGAAGGCACCCATCAGGATCGTCAACTCCAATTGAGCTCTGACCACACAAAATATCTCCCTAAGGTGGCAAGTAGCCTCTGTATTCTTTCCATGCCACCTGGCCTTGCTTCCACTGGGATCCCACCTCTTACTAAGATCAGAAATTGAAATCTGACAAAATCATGAAATTTTGAAATTTTATCAATTGACTAAGAAGAGCACATGAAATTTTAATTCCAAGCACAGGAAGGACAGAGGCAGCATCTCAGTTTATGGAGCACTGTGTATTCAGAGCAAAGCTGGGACAGGAAGCACTGAATTCCTCCTTGGTTGAAATTATATATTCAGAAGAAACATTAGAACTTTATGAAAGTGAATATTACATAGGTGGTTTTATTTAATAAAGAGACTTGTCTGTTTCTTCCATATTGATTTAAAAATACAAAGAGAGGGATAACCACTGCTTTCTCTGATCCTCTGTATCCAGAGGATATAGCTTGAATTATCTACTCTAACTTCCATTTAGGTTCTTTCTGCTAGACTCAACAACTCTTTAGTATTCAGTGCTCCTTCCATGAAGTTACTGATTGTAATGCAAGTCACTTGTCAAACCACTTTTCACTAAAAAACAAAGATTGACCTCTTTAAGATTCATACCATTCTGAAGAATGCTGTTCCTCTGGTCATTTTTATGCCCCCTTCCATTTATCGATGGACTGTAAGAATTCAGGTGCCAGAATACATATGCAGCAATCCAGTTTTAGTCCTCTAAGTGCCACATATATAGGGAAAGGTCGACTTCTTATTCTATTTCTTTATTCAGGCTCGATTCACCATTCTTACATATAATCCTATTATTTCTTTTGTGAGACAGTACATTCCAGGCTATAGCTATCTTTTTTCATTTCAGCCTACATGCCCTGGTTCTTTAACTGTCTGACTAAATTTACCATTTCATAATGCATTTTTTGCATTTTATGTCCCACTTACAGAATAATTTAAATGCTTCTATTTTGATCTATTAGCATATCATTAGCCACTTCACAACAGGTTTGTGAAGCATTCATGCATTTCATAGAAGGATTTTATATTTTCTTCAGATCTTTTCAAAGTAAATTAATGCTACTGTGGTCATTTCTGTGGACTTTCACTAGAAACTGGCACTGCATTTTGATTCTCCATTAATGACACTTTGGAAGCTCCTCAGACAACCCTTGTAAACCATGTAATGTGCTTTTCACAGTTATAGTGCTATTATTTTAATAGAATATTAGAAAAATCAGTAGACTACCTTCTCTGTAATGACTACTTGGTTGGGTTTTTTATACAAAGAATATAAACATCAAATGAGATTTCTTGTCCATTAATGATGTCTGCATTACATTCCTGTCAGGTACTTTTCCTTAAAATAATCTATCACAGCTTTCCTTATTTTGCTTACAACTGATACTATGGCTCACTGCCATAGAGTCATTTCCTTGCCATTGTATCCCTTTTATGGATGCTGGCACAATCACAGAATCGTAGAAAGGCTTGGGTTGGAAAGGATCTTAAGGGGCCTCTCCTTCCAATCCCCCTGACATGGCGCAGGGACACCTTCCACTAGAACAGGTTCCTCAGAGCCCCATCCATCCTGGCCTTGGACACTCCTGGGACATCCACAGCTTCTCTGGGCAACCTGTCACAGAACCTCAGTACCCTCACAGTCAATAATTTTTTCCTATTACTTGAGTTATTATTTGCTTCTTGTATTGACTAATGAGAGTATTCATTTACTCTCATTAGTCTCCTTAGTTGTTATATTACATTAGTCTCTCTTAGTTGTTACATTCATTCTCCATTCACTGTATAGCTTTTAATACTTACTTGTTACCCTTACTTTTGCACTCTGTGCAGATGGACTTGCTAAGATCTTCAGCACCATTGAATTGTTACTCTTTAGTTACTTAACATTCTCATTAAGAATTGCAATTTTTCATTCATATATTTGTCTGCCTTCTCCCTCTAATTATTTCTGCTTACATTATTCTCAACCATAGAAAATTATCCATTTAGAAAGACCGCTATTTTACTGCTTGAGATTATTCTTTGTTTGTCTAAACTGGTTGCAACCAGGTCACGAAAACCACCCCTAGGGCAGCCATGAACTTCTAGTCCAGTAAGTTATTCATATTTATCAGTTCTAATGAGAACTTGAATTAAAAATACATTATGTTTGGCTTGGATATTTCACACCAGGAAACTGGTTCTTTTTCTTTTTACAAGAGGTTTAATATTTTGCTGGTGTGTTTGACAAACCTTCTGTACATAGACCTCCTACCACATTTATTAATATGCATCCAAAATCCCATGATTTTGTCTTACAAAGAACTCCCAAATACCACTATTTTATTTGTCCTGGGAGGTTACATCCATTTGTTTTATGATCCAAATAGCGTGATTACTTCTATCAGCTTTCAGGGTTGACTTTAGCACTGATGAGGGTTTCTACATCACTGTCCTTGATACCAAGACCTTATAATGGCTGCTGCATGCAACAAGAATCCCTCATTTTGTGTCTGGCCATTCTTACCCTTTAGAGACATTTTGCTGGATTACAGTAAAGCACTGTAACGCACACAAAGACTTTACGTCTGACCCTGTATATGATGACATTCTTAATTCTTTTTCTACAATTTTTTGGTTGTGTATTTCAAGCTAGTCATGATCAATTCACTCAGAAAATATCAGGATGGGTATTTTTCCATGGGTATGATTTTCCAAGGGTATGATTTCAATAAGAAAGGCACCTATATTTAGAAAATGGTATTCCTTCCACTTGGCCAGTGGAACTGAATGTACATTGCACTTGTGAAAATTTGCAGAAATGACAGCATTTCCCTTTTGGCCTCAGGGGACCTGCTGTTGATCTGTTTTTCTGTATCATCCTTCATACTGTATGGCCATTTAATGACTTCTTCTTTTTGATATATTTTAATAACTATATCACAAAAAAACTCCAAACTCTCACTGAAATGCCTCAGTGTCAGTGAGGACAGAATCTGGATCACTCTTTTACTTATTGTATTCTGGACCAATACCTTGAATAAATGAAAGAAATTACAAAAATGGAGTTCTGGGGGCGTTTTGTGGGTTTCATTTTGTAGTTTGGTGTTGGTTTTGTTTGGGTTTTTTGTTGGGTTGTTTTTTTTTTTTTTCTGTTCCATTCTGCTTTACAAGGTTATTCAGTTAGTTCTTAAAATAGTTTATGTAGTTTAATTTGGGGAAATAAATGAGGTTACTTTCACAAAAAAGTCTTAGTCTGCACATTTTGTGCAAGATGGGCAATATTCAAGAAAACTGAGTTCCCTTTTCTCATGAACATAATAAGACATTTCTCAGTTGAATGCCCAGAGGTGCATATCTTTTAATGAGGGTTTAGAAAAGAATATCTAGGAGGAAAAAAAGAAGTAGAGAGGTGAAAATAAAGAAAAATTGAGGGGGAAAAGTAAAGAAAAAAAGCATCTTCAATTTTAGCACCTGTAATTAAATATTTTCTAACTCTTGGCCAACTAGCTAAAAATAAGAAATTGGAATCATTATTTCTCACTTAATTTTTTTTTACAGAGATGTATGTTTAAGGTTTATTTAAATTTGAAATTATTACAAGATGTTTTTAAACAGACATTGGGATTCTGCAATTCTTTATTTTTCTGTTGAAAAAAAAAAAAGAGAGAAAATGTGTCCTACCAATGTTTTTCACCTTGAACTGTACCTCTGGTATTTATTCAGTGCAATGCTTTAAATAAGCTTACTGAAAACATGAATAAAAAAAAAAAAAAATCAAAGCATTTTCACAATTAAATATAGTTGTTTTCAAACCTATTCTAATTGCACATAATTCTGCTGAATTAATGCAATCCCTACTATGACCTTCCCTAAATAAAATTCTCTGTCTTTACAAAGACTGAAAAATTATTGAAAATTGCTTAAACTAATACAAATTACTGTTGGTACTACTAAAAACATAGTTCTGCATTATTGTTATTTGAGCCAAGTTATTGTGGGTTTTTCACCCACTTCTTCAATTTCAGAAATGAATCTGATCTTTCATCACTGAAGCTTTTCAGGTGGTACTGACCCATGTCCAGTGACATTGGACATTGGTAATTTTTTATAACTGTCCCACACTGGGATGCTATATGTTTTAGGATATTAAATTCTGAGTTCTCTTTTGTTAATAGACAGAAAATCTAGTCAAGTATATCCACATTGTAGTATCTAAAAAAAAAAAAAATCTCTTCTTTTAAAATGTCCTCAGTTCAAGTGTATTACATGGTTGGGCAAACTGGATTTACTATTCTCTGTTAATCCTGAAAATTACTTCTTAATATATTTTCAGTAAAATTCACATTTAAAATCATTTTTTTTCTTGCAGGAATGATGTGCAATATAGAAAAAAAATCACTTTTTACCGTAGTCCTTGTCCCATGTCTGACTTCTTAGCATCAGATATTACGGTGTGCAATGCACTCAGAAACTTTACATAGGTGCAAAGAACTGGGCCCAAAATGTTCAACTGCATATGCAGAGACAGAAATATCCCCATTAACAAGTCAGAGACATTGATTTTCAGAAGTAAAACTATTTGCTATATACTTCTGGAAGAACAAGACAACATATAAGAGATTTTAGATTAAGTTTAGGGCCTGAATGATTCCAAGTAACACTCAAGTTTGAGCATACCATCTTTCCAAACTGCCAGTAATGAGAACCCATCCAGAAAACAATTTCAGATCCAGCTTTTCCCTCCCTATGCATGTATAAGAGTGTATCTCTAAGATCAGCTTGAGTGTTCAAGACTGTCAGAACCAGGCCTCCTGACTTCAGTCTGTGCTGTAGACAAACACCCTCTGTCAAAACTCAGTTGTAGTTTTAAGGTGAGCCGAGACCAAAAGAAAAAGGCTCATCCTGTGATATTTGGCCCAGCTGTGGTTTCAATAGAATTATTCTACAGGCAGCCTGGAAACTAAACAAATCTTTACCCTCCATGTAGAGTTTTCAACCTTTTTTCACCCTATGATTTTTTTATTGGTCTTTATAAACTCGTCACTGCCTGGGTTTTTTTCACTTAATTTCATTTTCTTTCCTTGCCAAATATTTAATTGTTCTTTATCTTCTGTACATGTTTATAGATGCTTAAACAACAAAGCAGGGAATTTTCCTCCCATACAAAATGTTTTCAGCATTACAATTAATCACCATAGCCTATTAGTGTAGGTGTAGATACTATAATTAGGAACTTAGCAATAATTTTAGCAATGCAGTAGACTATGAAATGCTGGACTGAGCAGTTGAACAGTATTTATCTGCCAATTTAATTATATTACAACTGGGATTAAAAGGAGAGCAAATGAGATGTTCGTATTTGCCAGTCCAGTAATGAACATGTCCACAGACTCCAGAGGGCATTTTTTTTCTTAATTTGTTACTTTAAAAATTCTTTCCTCACCTTTAAACCATGTAAGTTAACTGTTACAAAACCTAAATGGTCCTATAAATCAAGTCTTAATATCAGCAACCATTTCAGTGACAGAATGAATATTTGCTAAGGAGGGTGGAGTAAAATGTCAAAGGAAGTAGGTCTCATTTAATCTCTGTAAGGTCCCTAATAAATATCAGCCAAATACATCCTTGTTTCTACCCATCCTCCTTAAACACAGCTATTCAATTGAAAAGGGATATAATAAATTTCAATCTACCATCTATTTTTAATTGTTCTCTGCAGTGAGTATTTCAGAATAGACAATCACACAGATATAGGAAGTGTGTGAATTCCCCATCTTTGCCACTCACTGTGGCGCATTTTCAGTCAGATGGAATTGAAAAATGCTGACACAGAGACACAGCTCAGAAGATATAGATTAAAGAAAAGAGAATTGTATAATCCACTGCCCAAAGTTCTGTACTGAAATTTATGAGACACAGTTTAATACTGTGGGGCTATTATCAACTAATTCAATTGTAAAAATGGGATCAAGAGCTTTTTTGAGTTATCCTTAATTTCTTCATTCATTGTTAATGCTGGTTTGATTAAAACCCTTTTTATGTCTCAGTCTTAACACCTTTAGAAGAAAGTAAAATTATACCAGTATGCATTGAAGGGCAGCAACAGGCAACACTTGCAATGTAAGCTGGGATTCCCAGAATAGATGCTTTTTGTGACTACCAATACAATCATCTTTAGTCTTAGCATCAAGTTTTCTCCTATTCCTTATGTGTGCAGCTACATAACAAATGCAGAAAAGGAAAGAAAGGAACATCCAAGGGTAATTTTTTCCTATATGCCAAAGTTTTGATGAAATTTAAATAAGGTGTTTACAAATCAGATGTCTCCAAAGGTCTGAATAAAAGACACCAATGGCAAAGGTGCAAAAAGGGGCAGGTACAAACAGACAGAGGTATTTGTCCAATTTTTTTCATGTGGATGTTACTGAGTTGAGCAAGTAATTATGTGGTATCTGTCTCCAGAGATGTTGTTCTACATCACAAAATGCTGGGACTCTCAGGGCAGATTCAGTCCTCCTTCCATTCATTTTTATTGTATAAACAAGACCAAGTTGTGAAAATCTGTTAATAAATACTTAGTTTTAGTTAACAGAAAAATGGGTTTGCAAAGGTATTTGCTGCTAAAAGAAGCCCTTTAGCATAAAACCACATGAAATTTTGCATGACTATTGTTGACGTAGCATTACAGGAATAGACTTCTTAGCATGACTTCAAAAAGAAAGTAAAACTTTGCATTGTTGAAAACAATATTCCTTATGACCTACTGCATTTTTCCTGTCTTATGATTGAATAGAAACAGAAAGAATTGGATTTTCAGTCCTTGATTGGTCATGTTGAGTCCCCACATCACAATACACACCATGCCTCATTATTTGACAATCTGGCTTTGCTTGAATATTCAATGCACATCCCCAGTGCAATTGTCCCTAAATGCCAACTAAACATCACCCAGCACAGTGTTTGCTTAGAGTGGACTTCAAAGTGGAGGTAAATAGGCTTCTGAATTTTAAGCATAAAAGAAAGGACTTTCTTCAAGGATAAGTCACAAAAACCACACAAAGCAGAGCAAATATTCCCTGGACACTGTTTTTCTTTCCATTTCTTTTTCTTTGCCTGTAACCTTTCAAGAATACGAAATGCTATACTGGTCTCATTAATAAATTATAACCAGTCAATTTCAGGTGTCATTCTTCTGCACCATTCACAGTATTTGTTTTCTAAAATGAGTTTTAAACTTTTGTTACCAGAACCTTGACAACACATAGGAAAAACAAAGGTTTTGGCTTACTTAGATTCCTTTTCTTAAAGTTTGGCTGAAAGTACCTATGGAACAACACATAATAAAGCCAGAATTACATCTCACACAAAGCTATATAAAATATGAATATTCTCTCTATTCTTAGGGCATTTCAGGAATGTGAAAGTCTTAGCAGCTGTGTGCAAGCAACAGCTTTATTTCAAAAGATATTGTATCCCCCTTCCCATCTTGACTTCCAAGTAATTACCACACAGTTCCTGTGACTCTTCCTCACTCCATATTAAAAGCATGTCTATGTCCTTTATCTGCCAGCATTTAGTGATGAAATGGATTATAAACAGCAGTTTAAGCCAGAAAACAAGACTTTCATTTAACTGCATTTCATATGGTCCTAAGGGACTTGTTACTACTTGTATGCTGGGCATGGTGGATGAAGCTCGCTTTCTCAGCCTTCCTGAATGCCTGCACAAAGTGGGACAGTATTTCTTTTCCCAAGATTAGCACATACATTTAATTTCATTAAACTCCCTTTATGTTCTACCTGGAAAAGTATTACACCTTTTCAAGACTGTCCCCAGGTTGAAAGAAGTAGACAGTGATGGGGGGTTCTGGCCATTAAGAAAGAAGAGAATATTGAATTTGTGAAGTTTAGGAGCCAGTAGAAAGCCATGCTTTGGCTTCTCATCCCAAAGATGAAGATTCTACGATAAGCAGGCAAAGATAGAGAAGGTTTTCTGGTCTTCCACATTAATTCTCCCCCAAATTAGCTCATTTCTTTCCCCAGGGAAGTTCTTATTAAGACTGGGCAATCCCCATAAGCCATGCTATGATGAATGGACAGATAAGGCTATAGACGCAGACATGGGATAGCAAAGTAAGATTGGTTGTTTGATTGCATAGTGTTCTTTGTATTTACAGAAGTCAACTCTTGCTTAACAGAGAAATAGTAAGTTTCTACTTATTGTAATAGTGATCACACTCTAATAATGTCACAGTAACTAGTCAAAAAAAAATCTGCGTAAGCATTTCACCGCATTACTAGGTGCCTGCCTTGTACTGCTCTCTTGAACCAAGTCAGCTTTAAACACTATGCAGACAGATATTTAAATAGGTTTTTCTTCATTAGAATTGCTTGAATGGTGCAACATATCCTTATATAACCCTAATATACCCTAAGTCATTATTTCGTAAATATTTATTGTCATTTGTGTATGTATTTTGGCAATTACTTGTTTCACACAAGGCTGTGTGGTCTTGTGAAATTATACTGTTGAATACATAACCATGGAATCATACATCATATTCACACAGCAAATAGGGGAGTGAAATCTGTTCTTCCCATATAGATATTTTTCCACTAATTTAACTAGATGAAACAGGGCTTTACAATATCTTAAAAAAACCCAAACAAACAAACAAACAAAAAAATTCCCTATCATCATGGAATTTAATCTGACAAGAAAATATCCAACCATTCCTCAATCATCTCCAATGATGATAACAAGAGAGCAAAAGAGCAAAACAGGTATATTTCATGATCACTCCTCAGTAGTAATCATGAGAAAATTCAGATTATTGCTGGATATTTAATTTATTAATTATAAAGGTATAATTTTTTTAGTTCTCCTTAAATTATCTACTTGTCTGGTTCTGTTAGATAAGAAATGCAAATTCCAGAAACTACATTACGATTTTTATTGCTCATTGGAAGCATGCCTTACTTCTGAAATATTCAGCATAGACACAAAGCAGGAAAAACATGCTGAGTGCAATGAAGAGCAGTGGGATGCCAGAGTGCAAATACTGAATAAGACTGTTTGTAAACAAACTTCTCAATATTATTTCTTTATTGCTATCAACTCTAACAACTCAAAGCTTATATTTTGAATTTGCCAATGTTATTTCTTTGTACCCATCTCTTCTTTTTAAATCACATTAAAGTATTCCTTGCTATTTTGAATTTTGTACTTTCTTATTGTCCCTCCAGTAGAGCTAGATACTGAAAAGTGTATAGCAGGTAGCAATGTCTGTACTAAAGAGAAACACTAACAGTGTCATGAACAGTGACTGCAACTGTCATTACATTTTAGTTAAATTGCAGCATTTCACTTTCAGTCATACAAAAAAAGTAAATATTCTTTTCCTCTTAAAAAGCCTGGGTATCTTGGAAAAATTTCTGACTAGTGTACTACAGTGGACTTACTAGTCTGTGGTGTATTTGGTCTTCAAAGGAACCATGCTAAATTAAACCACACATGAACCTTTCCTAATTTTTGTTCCTGAAATATTTCTACATACAGCTTAAATTTTCAATCCTCTGCCCTTTTTGCCACGCTATTAAGCTGTGGACTGTTAAACAACTCTTACATCTCCCCAGAGATGCAAATCCCTAGCTCCAGTACAAGTGAGGTTTGTAAATTCTTGAGGGCGGAATTTTCTACACAAATGGGAAATAGCATCATTACTTAGCACTGTGGGAAGCATTTCAAAAGCTGAAACACCCTTGCCTTCAAAAGCAGGAAAGTTTTTAAAGAAGTGTCCTCATAATCCTCCTTTTCAAACACTGACAAACATTTGCTCCACTGAAGTTCAGTGTTATTCAAAGCCATGCACGCCTCAGCTGAGCCTCAGTTGCAGATATTGGGGGATACCTGCTCAACCTATAAATCTTCATGTTAAAACTGTCCATATAATTTCTGCCCAAGCAAATCAATAAATATAATTTTGACTTTTTGAACTCAGTATGTATTTTATTTGTTAGCTAAAACCACAAAGATTATTCTAAATTTTCTCCAGCCGCTCTGTTTAACCAGTCTATGTTGGCCTACAGCACTTCTATTTTTAGCTCTAATGGAACAGTCTTAAATCGCTTATTTTCTGTTTACTAAAGACATTGAGCTTGTAACCATGGAAACTGTGGCAAGTGCCACAGCTTAACTGTTTTATTAAATGGATGGGAGTTACAGCTGCAAGACTTGGAAGGCCAGCATGTCAATTTTATACATAAATCAAATTGCCATATATACCACATTATAGCAAGTACTACATTAAATATCAGAAGCCAGAATCTGGTCTTGGTTGTAATGATATAAATTTGACTATCTATCTCCTCAATGGAAACAAATAAAAAAAAAATCTTGTGCAATCTAGATCAAGATCTGTTTTTGTCAAATTGCACAGGCTGTCAAGTTTCAGCAATTACAGCATTTGAGTGCCTAAATTGCGGATTATGTACATTAAACCAAACCCTGGTTATCATAGAAAGACCCCATCTCACAGTTGTGTCTGCATGAAATTTTTTGCACATTACTGTATTGCTTACAGCAATCACATTATTTTTGAAACCACTGTGTTCTGTAACATTAATAGAAATAATTAAATCAAAAATAATGATTTTGTCAACTGAAACTCCCAAAGCTATAGTGCAAGAATTAAGGCAAAGAACTCCTAAAATCTGTAATTAGGTTTTTAAACAAGAACATCCTGAGCACCAGAGGTACTGAAAGTTTACCCTCTCTATTGCTTTTGTTATAGGCTGAGTATGCTCCATACATGGGAAAGCTAGGGTATTTTTAAATTTATACTTCAAATTGTATATAACACTTTAGTCAAAGCCTTCTGAAAATTATTGAAAATTATTAGCACAGTTTAAAAGATTTTTGAGGTGGAATATAAAACAAATAAATATCATTTTTAACACAAACCTAAACATTTCCCCAAAGTCCCCAAAAGACTAAGAGCTAAAATAAGAACAGTGGTATATTTACATCCATAAATACTTAATGTATGACTCATCCTGGGTAATAGACCCAAATGCTTGAAGAATGTTCGACATTTAGAAGAATCAGGTTCTGCTTTCTTCACAAGAACTGTGGTTGGAACAGTGTTCACGTTTCTACTTTTGGTATTAAATGTCTCCAGATTACAAGTCCATCTGTACAGGCATTTCCAGTGAACAAAAACCAAAAAGTGAAATTGTCATTTTAAAGGAAACACCTTTTGGTAAAGGTAAGACTCCAAATGGTATTTCTTTCTATGAAAACATTACTGTTTAAATTAAATAATATGTTTGATGATCAATTATTGAATTCAAAGAAATGCTCTTCACTGTCAGTTGGCATAACTAGATTTATTGAAGTGAAAAAAAAGTGATGTTTCCTTCCATTTATATATTTCTTTCTCTTTTTTTTTAATCCATCTGCAGGATCTACCTTCATTTGCAACACCCACATAATTCCAGTGAAAAATCAAGAGGGAGTAGCAATGATGTTTATTATTAATTTTGAGTATGTAACAGATGAAGAGAATGTGGCATCTCCTGAGAAGTGCAAGCCAATTTTGCCATCTAAACTTGTAAATCGTAAGTTACTCAATGAAATTTCTTTGCTTACCTCTACTTTTGTCTGGCAAAGTAATCAAAGTAAACATGGACAATAAGGTTAGCAAAGGATGCAATCCCATTGATTGACTCAATAATCCAAAATAAGGAGCTAAATGTAGCAAACCTACTGCAAGATGTCGGTAAAATAATCTGTCAGATCTTTGGTAGTACTAACAGCATAGGTCTTGTGAATAGCACTAGGAAATATAAATTCATAAAAACTAAAACCTGTCACAGAAGCGCATTATTCTTGACAAAAATCAATTACAAATGGAAAACTGAAAAAAAGCATTGTGATATAGCCCAGATATTTCATCTTAGCCTACTCAAAATTGGATATTTCTATTTTATAAATAAATAATTGATGGCATTTGACTAATAGTTGATTAAATGTGATTAAATTCGACTAGAAAATATAAAAATATAAAAATATTAAAACATAATTAAATATCCTGATTTTATCAAATTGAAGTATTTAGATTGACTTGAAGGATTGGGAGGTGAGGGCAGAGGTATGGATGTACAGGAAATGATTTTGCTTTCATTCCACTCTGGAACATAAGTATTATCAAATTTAGAAAACTCAACAAAATGTCCACTTCTTATACAACTACATTGTGTAGCTTTCTGCCCCACTGTCTGCAGTGGGGTATCACGAAAAACATGTGCTCTTTTGCTGACCTTCAATGTGTGCAGCAGCAGCACACGATCCTTCTGCTTTGCATCGCCACTCACATCATCTGCTCTTACTGCAAGATTTCCCAGAACACATCCCATTTGTACAAGCTCTTAGTAAAGCACAGCACACTCTAACCGTGAGCATTAACACTTGGAAAATACCTTTCCACAGAGAGATAATCTTTAACATTAGTACAGTCAAGGAACATAAGTATTCCAATTGTTACATCAACACTTCAGCTTTCTCTGGTTAGGAAATAAAGACTGGTACAATTCTCACTGTGAGAAGCAGGGAGAGAACTTTCTTGATGCAAACACTACACAGTACATGAAGTGTCCACAGAACCCTACAATGACAGAGTGTATAAGAATGTGGCAAAGAAAATTTCCATTACTGGAAGCTTGCAGTCTGCAAATAATTATTGTTCACCAAATATCATGTTTTTTAAAATGCCTTTGTAAATAGTCTTTACAGTACATATTTAAAATCTTGTGGTTTTATGCTTCCTTTTCTTACTCATTGGGTTTGGGGTTTTTTAATAACCAATACAGCAGTTTTTTGTTGGCATTATTTTGAGATACCAAGAAAACACTTTTTTCCTGCTAGTGATACAGTTAAAATCCCACTAAGCGATATCAGGAAAATTTTAAAAAATTGCATCAGGAAAAATTTATAATAAGTACATTAGGCAAACCCCATCCATACTCTGGTTTTATTTTAGTATACCATGGTTTTGTGAGTTTGAAACATCTTACTTCTTCCATTTGAAAAGCAATTTTATAACATATATAAAATTGTTCTGCTTTCCCATGTTTAACATGGTTTTATGGACAAAATAGAAAGGAAAATACCAATTGGGGAGAAGAAACAGAGCTTCATGGCTTGGAAAAGAACATTATGTTCTGATATCTGTGACACATCATTGTACACTTTCAAGTGTTATCACTTGCTGCATTTTAAAGTGAAAAGCCACTAAAGAGAAAATCTGCCAAAAATACCCCCAATTTGTCAAAACATCCTTCTCTTGTTTTACGGTATTTACACCTGACAGACAGGAGATTTCCTTGCTGAGAGTTCTTGAAAAATTAATAGGTGGGCATCCAAGCTCAGTACATAACTGATCTCTCTCAGACATCAGGATGCAAAGGAGGCAAAGAAAGGTGACTTGAACCTTTTCCCTGCTAGTGGGTAGAGCCAGATGCCAGAAACTGGCAGAAACTAGAGCAGGCTCATGGCTGCTCCATCTTCTACTGAGTTGCTTATGGTTTCAGAGCAGACTGTTATGTGGGCCGGATGGGATGGAGGGTGATACAAAATATGCTACATTGCCAAAAATTCCTCTTGGCAAGAAAGAGGCCAAGCTATGCAAAACATCTAGAAATAACTGCAAGATAATGTGTACAGTACAATGGTGGTTTTAAACTAAGACAGATAGAAGCCTTGAAATACAGAAAAGGTGGAAAGAGACCAATAAGCTAGAAAAGAAGTCAGAAAGGTGGATTGTTTACCAGTAAAAACATTTTTTTAAAAGTCACATTCCCAGCATAAGAAAGGTACACAGCAGATTCTCCAGGAGATAGTTTTTCATCATCATGCTCTATTTAGATGATCTCTTTCCACTGAATCACATACAAAATGGACAGTTATAGGTACTGGTTCAGGAAAAAAAAAAAAAAAAAA
>VZSR01003282.1:16615964-16710943 GCA_013398615.1 Brachypodius melanocephalos | reverse complement strand
CCTTCAAATGCAGCAACAAATTTAGAGAATAAAAATAGAGAGGTAACCAGACACATAACAAGTGAAATACATCTCTGACAAACAACCAGGAAAAGCCACAGCTAATAACAAAAGACAAAATATTTTGGATTACATTAACATCTACTACCCAGAAGCACACAGATGATGAGAGATTTCTTTCCACAACTCCTTAGATTGAGTTTTCTCATATTAGAATGCCTTTTCAACATGAGACCAGGAAAACAATGACTGAGTCAGGTTGCAGGAGAGAAGTAACAGTTATTAGGAAGCAAATAGATGACAGCTATTTTCCTGACCCTAGTAAACAAGATAACTTTTCATACTCTCATCCTTTCTTTAATGGATTTATTAAGAGTTGATCAAATTTATCAAGTGTATCTTTGAAAAGCCTTTCTTTTTTTTCTAAAAACATGTATTCTGCAAGCTGCAGCCAGCAGTTTTGAATACTACCACTTACCATAGGGTTCCTCATGACAGAAATTGCCCCTGAGGTGAGCTCAGTTGGTTACAGAGTGCTAATACTGTCGAGGTTGTGGATGGTTGCTGATGCCTGTATGGGTCATTCACTTAAAAGCTGGACTCAGTGATCCTTCCATTTCAGAATATTCTGTAAAATCTAATGCAACACAATAAAAAAGTGTTTCGTGCCATGGAGAAAACAGGGATTTCAATCTGTTAAAGGGCTCGGGGCCTTTGAATGAATTAAGACCTATGGAAGGCAAGTAACGTTTTTTAGGTTTACCTCAGTGACTGTATTTAGCTCTGGATAGGCAAAAATTTAAAAATTTATCAGCTATTTTCAACAGTGTTTGTAAGCTCTCTAGTACAAGGATCCTGCCTTTTTAATGTGCCAGGATGATGGCTAACACAGTTAGGTTCTGATTCAGCACTGGGCTTGACAGATGATGATAATAATAGATTAGTAAAAAGAAAATGCATGTTTCAGGAGCTTGATGAGCACATTTGAGTATAAATAGAATTCTCTCTAGTCTGGTGCTCAAGAGCTCCTATCATATATGCGGCAAATGTCTGAATAGGCAGTAATGTGAAAAGTGAAGATAGTGGCTTCACAATAGCAGCGTAAATGTCCTTTCAGTAGATCCTTTTCTTCCCCTATTTTTTTCCAGCAAGAATTTATCACCAGTTCTCACTGGCAGCTGGAACAGTTTTTGTATAACCAAATAGTGAAATTTTGGAAAATCCTGGCATGCACTAACCCTGTAAATAAATCACAGCCAACTGATTTTTCACTCTCTTCTGTTTTGTTGTTTTTTAGTTTGCCGCAATTCTATTTTCCAATGTATGCCAGTTCCCTAGAAAAACTAAGGAAGCATTGTTCATTTATAACTCTTTTCTTTTTTGAGGAAAAAAGGGAATAGCCCAAAACTTTTGCCTAAAACTTTTGCCCAAAACTTTTTGTATAAAAACACTCAATAACTTGACCCCACCTCATTTTACATGTGAAACACTTGAAAACACAAATATCTGCTTTGTAAAGGACACAATATCTGTGTGGCGTATTGAAGTGTTAAGACTGAGAGTTTTCAGCTACATAAGCCCTAAAAATGGGTTTTACTCATCTCTAAGAGTTCTTATGGACTCTTCTGTCATACACCTTCTAAAACACTAACATTTGCTGGATTGTCACTATAATGATAAAAAATTATTCCCAAAAATGTAGTTCGTAAATTTGCATGAATCTAACCATTTGCAAAGCTGTATAAAATTTTGAACTCCAACTGAAATAATGCATAAATAATGTATTTTTAGCAAGATACTCGTGGTAATAGAGAACTCCTTGTTAGACTCACTGTAAAAAAAAACACAGAGCTTTGCGTAGATTTTCTACAATGAACTAAATTAAGAAGAGATGTGATTTTATACCACCTTAGCAAAAAACTTCTTTGAACACTAGCAAATTATAATTTAAATTTATCTAATAGTAACATTTGTTAACCAAAATAGTCTATGAATTCCCATTCAGTGGGTTGTACAAACTTCATTAAAATCCTTATTATAAAGTGTTAAGCTATAACTTCTGGATGTAAACATGTCTTTTATAGCAATGGTTGAGGAAAAGGACACTTAGTGGCCAATTTAATTCCCAAATCTTCCAAACATTCCGCCATGACATGTTCATCCACTCCATTATTTCATGAGGAGTTTTTACAGCAATTTACAGAAGTAGTGGCATAAATTAATATTTACTCATGGCACCTGATTCTATTCCTCAAAGCTGTGAAATACTTTTTGTCTGTAAAATTAGTGGCTCCGAGATATCAAAATCAATCATGACATAGATTGAACTGAGATCAACAGCCAATTCAAATTGACAGAAACCCATAGATTTGAGGACGCTGACTTCACTGTGAAGAATGTGGCTAAAATTTTTCTACACAAAGGAGACCATTTGTGGAATTGTAATGAGAAAAACCTTTCAGAAATTAATTCTGAATTGTCTTCATTTTGTGCGCCACCTAGAGCATTCTACCTTTTTACTGACCTATAAGTGCTTTTTCTAACGTTTAATCCAGTCCTGTTTAGATCACAACTTCTGTTAATCAGTAGGTTAAAATAGCTAGTCAAATGAGGTAACTTTGTCACAGGTTTTATTCCTTTTATTTCAAAACAGTTTGACTAGCTAGAAGTACTAACCTCTAAACTAAATACTGGTTCCCAAATGCCATGTTTATTACCTAATGGGAGAAAGCCCAGAAAGTTATTTGATTAAACATGTAATTACAATCTGCCAAAGAGGGATATATCAAGATTGTCTTATCATTTGATCATTTCAAAGTCTATAAGCCTATTAAAGGCCCCCTGGAATAATTTCTTGGAAGGAAAAGAGAAAAGAGAGAAGAGAGGTTCTGTTATGCATCCAGTAAATGGATAATAACCTTCTTTGGATAAGGTTCAAATAGAATGAAAAGGCTAATAGTATTCTTAAAACAGCCAAAACTACAATCAGAAAACCTTTGAAGAAACTTCTTCAGCAAGTTTTCCTCTTTCCTGACCCAGCAATGGAGTTACATCTGAGAAGCAGAGAACACTCCATACACTGATGTTGTAAACAAGCACAACTACAATTTAAATCAGGCCTTTTCTTCCAGTCAAAGAGCTAGCTCAAAACCACAGTATTTGCTTTCCTCTGAGCAAAGTACTTTGTTATGTAAGTATAGCAGTTTAGTGAAATGCAAGCATATATTTTTAGTCCTAGAAATATTAGGACTGCAATGTTGTCATGAAATACTGCATATTGTTTGATGCATGAAATTTTGCCTTGTAGAATATGGCACGTATAAGTAAGAGTAATCCCCTGACTTTGCCCAAAATGTAATGAGAAATTTGTCCAGGATCTTATTTTTAGTTGCACCACTGGAAGCAAATTCATCTTCAGTGAGGGCTAGTCAAGAAAAACTGTGTTCAGGAGGAGAAAGGTTTCTATCTAGCCAACCAGCAACATAGTTCTGAAAACACCAGTGTCAATTGTGTGTATTTGTCTCCAAGGTAAATTAGAGTGAATATTATGCAAACTGCAAGAGTGTTGAACTCTTAGCAAAGGAATATAGCCAAACACTTATCACCAGTAAAAGACAGAAGAACCTCTGCTATTACCACCTGCAGTGCTCCACAAACACCTAACTGTCTAAATTAACAAAACAGCCACCGAGACAAATAATTTTTCTTAGTCTTCTTCTACAGACACGTAGGGTCTGTAGAGAATATGAGCGGGACATCTCTACTTCTGTTTCCTCATGATGGCTGCTGTTGGGGCTCAGCTCAGAAAGGAATCCTCCCTGGATTCCATGAACTGTAATTAGCTGTTTAAATTACAGCCTCACGCAGCTATGATCGCAGAGCTATTTTGCTATATCTTGTACAAACATTCAGTAAGAAAAAGCAATCTCTACTTAAAAAGATCAAAAATGAGAAAGAGGGAGTGACACAGCTTCTTTCAGTGGAGGCAACTTATACATATCAAACGAGTCTTCCAGTGATATATTTTTATTAATTTTTAGCAGGTCTCCTATCTGTCTGTTCCTTTCAGGACATTTAAAACAGGGGGGTTCTGTGAGGTAACTTGAAGGCTAGGATAATGATTTTCTGAAGTCATTCCACATTATAATACATACCCTCAGGAAAGTATAAAGGTAGTGAGTTTTACTTCATTCTCTGATGGAAGAGACACGTCTCTATTATTCATAATAAGAATTAGCACAGAGAACTTAACGCATCTGTGCACTTGCTAAATTGAATTATAGATTTTGACCTTGAAGAGGGAAAAAATCAAAACTATCAGAGTATCTCAAGCTTAGAGAAAAATTACCCTACTAGAAAGCAGAAAAAAAATTCCAATGTATTTAAGCAGCTTTTAGATAGATGTTTTTTTCAAGAAATATTGCTTTTTATTTATAGTCTTCAACATGAAAATGCTTGCTTTAAGATAAGCAAAAGAAAAAAAAATAGATCTATAGATCAAAATGAGGGAGTTTACCTCCACTGTGTCTTACTTCTCAAACATAGAACCCTATCATTATTGCTTAATTGTTTCAAGGCAAGTTGGGCATTTCAAAGACCTGAGAGCAACTGGCAGGGACACATGGTCTGAAGAGTTCTTGCCATGAAGACATGAAATAAGTGAGGCCTATCAGGAATATGAATCTAAGCTCATATTCTAAACAAGTGTCAGTGAATAAAGTCTGTTCTCTGGATGGAAGTTATGAATTCTTCAAAATTTTAGTTAGTTTCATCCAAATAAAATTGTCATCATTTAGCAAAAAAAATTCGCACTGATTAGAAGTTCCATTTCATAAATGTTAGTCCTACTTTAGTTTTCTGTCTGGAACCACAGCCAACTTTAAAACTTGTTGATTGGAAACATATATTGATCGATGCAAAAAAACTTAGTAATTATCAAAAATTTCTTAATTGAATAGTTCTTAAATTTTCCAAGTAAAAAGTCAGTGTACTTTCAGAACAATTCTTCTGCATATTACATATATTGTATGTGAATTTAAGCTACATGAATTTGCTTCTAAAATGTGTGGAAATTTGATATTCTGCCTTCTTTTCTTCATAGTCTGTTTATTTTTTTGAATCTGTTTCAAGCAAAAGCTTTTTGTAAATTTAGTTTAATTGTATTTCAGATGGTAACAACCTTTCAAGTGGCTCTTCTTCAGGTAAATCTATCTTCTAAAATTCTATCTGCAAAAGTCCTTTTATTGCATTGTTCTGGCTATATTATTTCAAGATCTCATTACATTTTATATATTTCTAGAAGAGTTCAAGTCATAATAAGGCTCTTGCTCTCACTGACTGAATATTTATTTCTGCAAAACTATAGATATAACAGGTAAACTATTAAATTTAATATAATTATATTACATATAAAATCCAAATTTAATGATACTTCTCATCTTATTATTACTGAAAGGTGCAGTATGCAGAACATAAAAAAACCCTCAATCAGTATATGAAACAAAACACATTGCAGAAATTGATAGAGGTGTATGAATTCAGTGTTAAAACATAGAAAACCTCTTCAGGCTTCCTGTCTCAGAGAAAAGCAGTATTTTTTATCCTATGAAGCCTAAGGCAGCCAAAATGATGAAGGGTTGGGAACTTCTTGAGAGCTTGATTTAATAGATAGAATAAATTCTCTTTTCCAGCTGCCAAAACACCCACCACAGTCTCACCAGCACAGCTAAATATTGTTTTAGGTAACAATAATTTAGATAGAATATTTTCTGCACAGCTTGCTAATTTATTTCATTGAAGTTATTTACTTTTTTCTTCTTTCATACCTCTAATAATTTAAGAAATAAAAATGCAAGAAGTAAAATCTCTTTTTTGAGAGGACAAAAAATACTTTTTTCATATGGCTTTTTTACAAAAAACACTTCAGCTCCTGTAATCCTAATGAATAAGATATAATACAATGACATTTCTATCAATGAGTGGAAGAAAAACGGGTTAATGGTTTTCATATTAACATTCAAGGGTATAAACATTATTTCTTTAGAGGGAGACCCTGTTAACACTGTTCAGAATAAATTCATGGTCAATCACACAGCAGAGCCCCACAAGCAGTCAGAGACTTCATTCCCATCCTTTCATATTGTGACAGAGTCCTATGTGCAGATATCAAAGTTAAATATTTCTCTCTTACAAGGGAACATAAAGAAGATTGCTGGTTTCTTCTACTAGAAGACACATGGAACCTTAAATTTTAAAGAAAACTAAAAGAAATGCCAAAATTAAAAGAGACTGACCATACCAGAGGATTAAAAAAAAGAAGTGTATTCAGTGTCTAAGAATTATGAGTTCTAGCTTCTAATGTTAATAATTGCATATGCCTTGCTTTTTCCTTCTGAAAATAAATTAAGATTATTTAATGAGCAGTGCAAGAAAATTATCCACTTAAGTATGCTTCAATACAGTTTGGGAAAAAGAACTGAAAAAACCATAATTGTCTCTTTCTGTAATTCTTTGTCCCAAGGCCTGCTGTGCCCAGACAGAAAATAAGGCATCATCACACGCCTCAGTGTTTGCACAGAGTACATTCAAGTATTTGCTGCTATTTTAGACTGTCACTGTTTAGGGATTCCATTTCTCAAAAGCAATTGTTTACTTTAGTCTGTTGCAAGAGTTGCCAGATGGCATTTCCAAGCCTTTGAGGGGCAATTCAATACCTGTCTGTGTCTGTATTTCTGATAACCTAAATCCTGGAATTCTGTCACAGTAGACATTCAATTATGAGAAAATATTTCAGCAAAGGTCTGACTTGTGCTACTTTTATGAAAGTAATTTTGCTTATTCTTTGGGGAAGTTTCAGAAAAAAGGTATTAGGGAATTAGCCCATGATCTGGAGGACAATCTGTCTTAATTGACCTACCTACTTGCCCTTGCCAAGGAAATCTGTTTACAGTAGGTTGGTCATTGTGGATATGTATGTTCTATTCTTTAATCTCATATATTGAAAAAGTAACATATGTTTCATATTATAGCCAGACCAGTCGTTCACCATTGTAAAACTATCCAAGACCTGATTTTCTTCAACACCCTACCACAGTTAACAAGTTGTGCAGGAACATGAGCAGCTCACTTCGGTTCATCTCTCAGCCTAGAAGTGGTTCATCACACCAGGAAACAGTTCTGACAGTTTCTACATCTCACTTAGATAACCTTCTGCAAACTCTTTGTGCATTTGAGCTGCTTTGATTTGATTTTGGAAAGTCTAAATCTAAAGAAGGTTGAGACAAATAGACTAAATCTAGCTGCCAGCTAGGGAGCCTGAGAGCAGCTAGTATTTTTCGTTTTGCTTTCACATTTTGAGGTTTGGATAACTGTTCGCACCAACATGAAAATAACAATACTACTAGTGGTGCTACAAAAACTGGCTGAGCAATTCTTTGAGGAGCCGTCACAACTTTTCAGCTGCTGTCTCTTAGGATTACCCTTCTGCAGTGCTTGGGTTAGGATTGCAGGAAACCCATTGACATGGGCTAAGCAGACTTTGGGAGATAACACATAGCATCTACCACTACCCGGAGACCACCAAAGAAATTGTAGAGAAGGTAAAACTCTCCATTGCAGGCATTTCTCTGATTTTGCCACTATGTCTTGTATGTAAATATGCATTTGCATCACTAGAAATTTGGGGAATGCCTTCACTGTATCGAGGCAATGTTCAGGCCAAATATAATTTCCCTCCCTTTTTATGAAATGTTTACACAGAATAGACACAAGAATCACTAGCCATGAGAGTGTATTGGCTTACAAAAGAAATCCTTTTTCAGATTTTTCTTTTTCTGGAATACCTGATTTTCTTTCGATGAGGCAGGAAATTTGCAACCATGATTGTAGGTGTTGATAAGTTCTTCTGGGAACTAATTTTCATTCTTTCTTTTATTTTTTCCTTGAAACAAAATTCCATACAGTTGTATTTAGTATTTAAGAATAGTAATTTTCTATTACTGTTAGTACTCCTTATCACAATACTTATGGAAAAACAAGGATATTATTTTTTGTTATCAGGATGGGATTTTTCCCTGCATTTTTTTTCCCAAAACTATTATTCAAAACGTTTTCTTTCCATGAATTCTAAGTCTTCTCCTTTGATCTTACAAAATATGAGATAGAATTAAAAAAATCTTCCAGAACACAAGAGAAGTCGATTTGAGTTTGAGATTTTGGAGACATTTCTATCTGCGAACAGTTTAGAAGAGTCCTATATCATCTACAGTGATATTTTTGGACAAAGTTCTACTATTTAGAAACTTTAACAGCTGAGATGGCACAGAGAATAAGTGCAACCAACAGATTAACTCATTTGCGAATTACTTATGCAGTAAAGCAGGGTTTGAAAGGAGGAGGTGGAATGTAAGTCTGGAATTGTGACTCAGACTCAACCACTTTCCTCAATTGCTCTTAGGAAGACACAACCGTTTCTGACTCAGCATTAAGAATTTGGCAATCTAGTCTTTAATAAAACATAAGGGTTTTAATGTAACATTATGTCTGGATTCCTAGTAAATAGCTGGTTGCATCTGAAATGTGTTTGAGTATTGTAAGCCAAGATCCATCTGCTCTGACATTGTACTTACACAAAGCAGGGGTTGTCCATTACCAAACAAAAGATTTCGCCCCATACACAGGATGCCAGGAAAGCTTTCACTGGCACATTTAGTCTATATTGGGACAGCAGGCCTAGGCCTGAATGAGTTTTGCATCATGACAAATTGTGTTATTACACTTCCTTGCTCAGCTCAGCTCAGCTCAGTAACTACACAAAATCTGAATGGGCCCCCTGATAACTTTAGTTACGGGAGAGAGATGAGTGTCCAACACACCATGTAGCTCATTACTTGTTCACTGAAGAATAGCAATACTCCTTCTCTTAAGAATATTCAAATTAAAAAGCAAGAAAGAGGGTTTGAGACTGTTCATTACAGTGTATAGAAGAAAAGCAAAAAGCTGCTCATCTAAGTTATCTATTTCATGCCCAAAAGTCTTAGCAAGAAGCAAAATTCTCACTGAGTATTCTTTCCAGCTGAACTGCAGTTAGACAGCTAAATCAGTAATGCATTATAACGTGGTCATATTAACGTGGTGAGGCAGAAAAGACCATCTGCAGCACCATGAATATGACTAAAATAGAGTGCCAACAAAAAGCCTCGAACAGTGTCTAATGCCAGAAATCCTTATGAATGATGTTTTTAAGAATTTCAGTGTAATTGATAAAAAAGAGAATTACAGCATTAGTTTCATTTTGGATGCAATAAGCTATCAAAATTTATTTATAAGCTGTTTTACAACTCAATTCTATCTGCATTTAAAAATAATAACTTTTTTTTTTAAATTCTTCCCTAATTTCAACTGTGAGCAGTTGTAGTGTTCAAGCTTAGTAAGTGAGAAGAAATATACACACTCCCAAGGTGCACTCTGCTGAGCATCACTGTGTAGACTCAAAATTGGCACCTTTAACTCCTGCTTTAAAGATGCATGACTAGCTTGTGTAACAAAGATTTCTGTCTATTTTACTGTTGTGTATATATGCCTAGAGTGATAAATTCAACACTAAGTATTTGGAACTCAGCAAATTTTTTCAAAAATTGTCAAGGACAAAAAAAGTAAGATTGTTACACATATTTATATTTTTAAATAGGAAAAAAAGGTAGAAATACATCACCAGATTTCTAAACACTTGGATGTTATCGATAGTTTCACAGGTTCTTTATTTTATAATACATTTTCAATTAATTAGATAAAAAAGTTGCCAACAATGAGGTGAGAATGCTTGCATATGTCAAAAATTATTCAGACTATTACATGAGATTCACACACTTAATCAAGAAAGCTGAATGGTCAAGTGATAAAACAGCAAAATAAATTTTTTGCAGACACAATATTAGAGACTAAATTATCTATTACCAAACAATAAAATTTCTCAGCTGTTGTAAAAATATCTTAAATTAACACAGTTAGAAAAATAATTCAAAACTGCAATGAAATATTAATTATTTTATATTTTATATTTAATAATATAATTAATTATAAGGAAGTGAACTAAGGTCAAAACAAAAAGCCATTATGTCACTGCATTGATCCCTAAGTCTGGGAGTAGCTCAAGCCAGTGTAAAAAGGATTACATTAGAAATAAAAAGTAACTGAGAAGAGTGAAAAGGATGTTCAGAGATACACAATGCAGTTACACAAGCGTTCTTCAGCTTGCAGAACAGGTATACAAGGAGCAGTTCAGCAGATGTATGAAAAACTATATAGCCATAGAGAGATTATATTGAGACTATAAAAAGGAAGGAATTATTAGCTATTTTTATACAAACTAGAATCCTTCCAAGGCAACAAGTGTATAGCAAGTAAGGGCAAGTATTTTTCACAAGCATGCTAAAATGATGGAATTCTTTCCTACAGAATGCTTTGCAGGTCAAGCTACAACCATTTTTTTAAAACATTGAGAAGAAAGAAATTCATAGAAGAAAGGTACACCAAACACTCAGTTTGTGGTTTGAACAAACAATCTCTAGCTCAGGAAGCTTCTGAAATTCAGAGAGCTAGAAACAGAGTAAATTTACCAAGAGAAGTAACACAATGTAGTGACTCTTAATCTCCTTTTTCATGTATCCACCACTGGAAAGTATCAAGGTCCAGCAGTGTGCTAGAGGGACCTTTGGTGTCATCTAGTACAGCAGTTTTAACTCTTAGACAGGTTTTCCTGAGCAGGGTACTCTCACCTTCATTCATTTAGAATTCAAAATACAACTCCACATTCAACACTAAATATATTGGATATCCATTTTACATCATTAAATGATTAAGCTGGGTCATCTATTGTTCTCCAATTACTGTCCATCCTAGGCATAAAAGAAAGACTATTTCAAAACATGTCAGTATGGGACAATAGATTTCAGTGGTAAATATTAATAAATGTTAAGTAGCTACAAATGCTGGCAATTTAAACCAACAGAAAAAAAATCTTATCCCAAACAAAACTTCTTATCCCAGCAAGAGAGAATAAGAATATACTTTGAAATATTCTCCAAGAAATCATTTCACTGTCGATTCACTGTTGAAAACATTTATGTAGTAGAGCGATGAGATTAACTAAGTCCAACAGTTTATACAATGACAGCTGATAATTTCGATTATTTAAATTATTTTCTTTTGTTAAACTTTCTTTAGCACTGCTTTTCCTAAACTGTTTAATATATTTTCTATATATGAAGTCCTCATGCCTTCATCTGGGAGTTGTAGAACACAAAACCTTACAATATTTGTTATTTAGGTTTGGTTTTTTAGAAGGGTATTCTGTAAATTTTGCAATTCTTCCTCTACAGCTTTTTTCTATGCACCATATTATACTCTTGGTCTCAGCTAATGACATTTCTTAGCATTACACAAAGTGTTAGTTTTCCACACATTCAGGATGGTCTCCCCTGCCATTCAACACACCAAGCCCAACTCAGCTCATCCCATGTAAATGTGAATAATAATTGCATTGTTTAGGTGCAACTGAGGCTTGAGAGCTGTGTCACTCTTTTTTCTTCACTTTGCTCCTTTACTTTTCATTCTAAACTCATTAAAATTGTTTCTAATCATCAGATGTAAGCATTGGAGAGGATTTTAGCAAAACTGATATACAGCTCATTTCTCTGTCCCAAGAAATTAGCACTGATATCTTGCTGTTTAATCTGTAGCCAATAAATGGATATATCAGCAGTATATTTATAGGCACATGGAGTTTCACTGATAATAGAATCCTGTTTCAAATATCTGTTTCAGGGTAACAACTACCAAGCAAAGTAGACATGTTCTGGCAGTCTTTTATAGACACGTAGCTTTTTAATTTAGAAAGGACCATCTGAACCTAATAGTTTTTAAAAATAGGCTGTAGAATTAATGCTGCTATTTTCATTGAAAGTGAAAAAAAAAAGCTGATTTTAATGACCAGACACTAATGTGTAATATTTTCTTCTGTTTCTGTGTATTTACATGTAGGCAGACTTTTTGGGTTCCGGCTACCTGGATTGAGACTTCTGACATACAGGAAGCAGTCCCTACCCCAGGAAGACCCCGATGCAGTCATAATCGATTCATCCAAGCACAGCGATGACTCAGTGGCAATGAAGCACTTTAAATCACCTACGAAAGAAAGCTGTAGTCCCTCAGAAGTGGATGATACAAAAGCACTGATTCAACACAGTAAATGTTCACCTTTGGTTAACATCTCTGGACCTCTTGACCACTCATCACCTAAGCAGCAATGGGACAGACTTTACCCTGACATGATACAGACAAGCAACCCACTAACCCATTCCAGATCAAAGGAAAGTATTTGTAGTATACGGAGAGCCTCTTCAGTACATGACATAGAAGGCTTTAATGTCCATCCCAAGAACATTTTTAGGGACCGTCACGCAAGTGAAGGTATGGTGGAAAGTCAACCACTGTTCTTTGATGTAGTAA
The DNA here is from genome assembly GCA_013398615.1 of Brachypodius melanocephalos. Lineage (NCBI taxonomy): Eukaryota > Metazoa > Chordata > Aves > Passeriformes > Pycnonotidae > Brachypodius > Brachypodius melanocephalos. The sequence continues at coordinate 16,698,436 of VZSR01003282.1, read as the reverse complement.
AAAAGGAATTTTTTCAACATTTCATAGTAATGATCATCACTTTGTAAACAAATTGAAATATAGTCAGCTAAATATAATGAATTAAAGGTGCATTGAAAATATTAATTTTCAGTTATGCCAAATATGCCAGGCTGATGTAGACTAAATATATTTTTTTCATTTCCAAGGAGATTAATGGAATCATGGTGTTGAGCTTCTCTATAGGGATATAGCAAATATTGGGGCCAGCATTCCTAAAGCTAATATTGGTGTTTGTGGGGGGAAAAAATCAGGTGGTCAAATTATAATTGCATGCACCATTCTCTCCTATGCTTACATATATTAGATTGTCTTTGACTGTATGAAATCCAACTTCAGAGACTGATTACTTTATTTCCCTTAAATCTATAATATGCAGATTGTACATTCTCTGATCCAACACTGAGATATGCTTTTTCTCTCATGCTGAGGAAAATATCCTCAGCAACCCCATTGATATACTTTGTGTAACGGATAGTGAAATATTTAGTGAAATGGTGAAATGCTTAGTGTAAACTTCATTTAAGTGTGATTTTCTCCTTGTGCTAGTATATTCATGCAACCAGCGAGTTACAAAGATGTTTCCTCTCTCCTCATTTTCGTTGTCTCTCTTAAATCCATGGAGTGTAGTCCATGATTTCTTCTTGAAGACAGGGAGTTTAAGAAACTTGAGAAAGAGCTTAGCAAACAGAGGTTTGAAAGCCCTTTGTATTGAGAGGTCCCTTTGAAACTGGCTTTTGAAGGAAAGAGCCACATATTCAATGCTTTCACACCTACTGATGATCTAATGACTGGCATTACACACCTTTATATCTAGGCCAGATCACAAGAAATGTATGGTAATATTTTAAGATTCAAAAAAAATGTCATGGAAGAATGTGTATACATTCTTAAATTAGCAGGAAAAATAATTTTCATTTTCAGTGATGGTTTGTTTCTCTCTTATTTACTGACCACAAGTTCTTCTGCTTTTTGGAATATTCATCTCAAGAACCTTTGCTTCTACACATTTCCTAAACTATAAGTCTGAATGTTCCTCTGACATCCAGTTTAACTTGTAGAATAGCAAAACTAATCATTCCTTCCAGCCACTCTTCTTGTATCAAATATAATACATAAGTTCTTTTTTCATTTCTGTTTCTTTTGGACCATGGGGGTTTTTTTTCAGTTCAAATTATCCTGAAAATTCAATTAAATCCATCTTAAACCATACCATTTTGTATAGTTCATGGTCACATTAAGCCAAGATTTCAAAATCAGGAGGCAAAAATCTCCAAGGTTGAACTTTGGCATGTCCTTTGGACCTATTGCATAAGCTTTATTTTGTTTTAAACTTCCCAATGTATTTAAATTCATTTTTCAAACAAAACACATTTAAAAATATACAGTTTTCAATTTCTGTTTTCAGAACATTTTTCATTATAGTACTTCCCAAAGGGTTGTTCTTCATCCAGTTATATATCTATAAAAATGTGTAAAATCAGTTTGACTATTAATTGTCTTTGATTACAGTGGTAGAAAGCTGATGCATAAATCATCACATAATTTAATGCTTACTGAATGGAGGAGCAAAAATTTCTATCTCCATTTTATGGAAAAACTTTTTTCAAATGTTAAGTACTAACAAAAATAAATTTTACTATGAGGAGTCAACAATCCAGTTGAATTCCTAAGGCCTCTCACATGATATGATCATTTACAGTGTAAATAGATAAAACACTCTCAGTCTGTTTTCATTCTGCATGAACTACAAAGTAGTGGACAACCAGGGCCCAAGTTTATGTCATATATAGTCATTCTACAAAAACTCAGCAGAAGAGAGGATGGCTCTCAGAAAGGCATTAGAATTAGTAACCATCCTTGATGCCATCTGCTTACAATCATGTTAGAACTGGGCACCTTATGCTGAAAAGATGTTTAAATTCATCGAGCAAGTCCTAATTGCCTAATTCAACAGTGAGCCACAAAACCCTACTGTTTCTATTAAATTATCTACGCAAGTTAGGCAACCAAGATTCAGCTTAAATCATCTTCTATGGGCTTGCAGATTCTGAACAGGGAGAACGCAAAACTCTAAGTACAACAAGTAAAAGTCCCAAAGGGCTAAACTCTTACCAAAGGACACATAAGGTTTAATATATTTTGCCATTCCATTTTTATTTTGAGTTTTCCCAAATCATTCAAAAACTACTATTCTATCTGACAATGCAAGTCAGAATTCAATTTTTCCTACCCTTGCCAGTTCAAATAACATTAATTGAATCAGTAAAGCAGAATTCTGAAAGAAGGGAATAACCTTACTGAGCTTAATACTAACTACAGCGATTTACCTGCAGTCAAATTTTAATGTAATGCAACTGAGAATAGAAATTATTTCATGTGTTAAATTAATTTATGTAGCCTTGTTGCCTATCACTTTAAAATTATTTTCACTGTGCCCATTATATGCCAAAAGATGTTACAGTAAAATGACAGCCCAGGATTTTAAATTCATTTGAGTGTACTGGATCAAATTCCATTCTAAATTTGCCTATATGACAGCAAAAGCAACAGGGCAGGGACTATGTCTTACACTCACCACACAAAATGCAGCCAAGCCAGTCTCATCTGAAACACCAGCAATCCAGATTTTGCGGGCAGGTACGAGTTCGTAGGGATTATTCAGAAATGTTATTGTCTCCAGAAAGTGGACTCAGCAAGATTGCGGCAGCCTTCTGAAACAGCAGCAGGCTTTTGAGCCCAGCTCAGCCTCATCTCCAGTGCTGCTACACATGCCTCCACAGGAAGGCATTGGGCTGGGAGGAACTAAGGAGCCTTCCACAGTCCAGGCCCAGCTCGCTGCACCATGCTCCGTCCTGAGTGCTCAGCACGCTGAGGAGAAGCCAGCGAGGCCGCAGGTGTGACAAGGCCCAGCCGCCTCCAATGGCCCCGGCAGGCCATGGCCTCTGTCCAGAGCAGGGCTGACCACTCTCCACAGGCACAGGGCTGCCGTGGGACAGATCACAAATGCCTCAATGTCAGCCCAGCAAAACAAGGTGAACGTCTCTGTGAGCCCAAAGCACATTTGAGAGCTGGTAACCTGGTCACAGCAGGTATTCGTACCAGGAGGAAGGGCCCATTGCCCCAGAGCCACCTCACGCCCCTCAGAGCCAGGCAGGGCACAAGGGGACGGGGACTTGTGCATCACATTATTACCACGTGAACCAGCGTGGCATCTACCTCTGCACCTGTGTGGATTCTTTAAAATAGTGATAACAGCTATAATAATAGTCTCCCTGAAAAGGTTTGATCTCACAAGAAGGTTTACGGCCACGTGTGCCTGTGAGGACAGAAAGTTTTGCCACTGTTTCCTTGTGGAAAGGCACCTAAGAGCTGAAGGTTTAAGGTGTATCTTTCTCCAGCACTTATTCAGAAGGGCATTTCTCAGGTTGCTGCCGTGTTAAAAGCCTTTCCTTATGTAAGTCTAGGCAGATGTGAGGGGGCCTGTGGGTCTGTGCTGTGCCTCCTGTGCTGGCCCACACGCCATGCAGCCACCCTGCACTTCTGCCTCAGCTTCTCTGAATTGTGTGGGACTAATTACTTCTTCTTGGCACTTTTGTCCTCCAACTCACTGCCAGACTTGTGGAGAAAGAATTTTATCATGTCTCCGTTAAGGCAACTTAGCTAAAGCCAGTCCTACTGCCTGATGATCTACTCCAAACACATTTACATGTTATCTCAATTGTCAGAGTGACTTCACCTTTGCCTAAAATCTTCATAATACAGTCAAGGAGGTGCAACAATATTTCAATTCAAACCATACACACTTTGAAGCCATATTTTCTGCTTTTTCTGATGTAGATTTTAGTTGTCTTTTTTTCTCTTTTTCTTCATTTTTATTATGCTGAAAACCAGACAATGGTCGCAATCTCAAAGGTAAAGTATACATCTAGACTGTACCTTCCACTGTTTCAATCAGCCACACTTTTTGGCATGTTATTTTGCCTGCTGTATGAAATGTTCAAATGCAACATTCTCATGTTGACCTCTGTAGGGCTAGGTGTATTACATAAATTATATTTGTTAAACATGTAGTTATTCCTGTAACTCTTGTATCAAAGCACTAACTACAAATCACTGGGAAAAGTGAAGGCGTAGTTAAACAGCCTTTTGACTTATCTGTTAATTCGAAAAAAAGAAGGGAGGGAGTTAGAACAGATCATAGTTACTTAACTCAGTGATGTTGTCCTTAAGCAGTCAAAACTTCTGTTGAAGCTACCAGGAGTTTTACCAGTAAAAGGATGTGTGATTATATGAGGATATTAGCAAATGATCCATTGTTGCAAGGTGCTTAGTTTTCAGTTAACTCTCTCAAAAATTAAATAACTGATAATCAGGACTCTTGTGGAAGTATCTTCACTTATTCCTCTTTTATCTCTTTAAAACTAGTTTCACGTTCCTGGATGGCAGGGGGTATGGTTTCAAGCTTCCTGTAGCATCAAAATATGCATGCATGGACTTCATTGCCAATTTCATGTTCAAATAATTTTAGTGCAGTTACAAAACTGTTCCTTTTCACCAGCATTGAGCTACATGTTTTAGGAGCAATTTGAACATAATCCATAAATTATTTCCTCCACTTCCGGAGATTACTTACAAAAGTGTTCAGTTTAATTGCCATATTTGTATACGTGGGAAAACTTGTTTGTGACTTCATGCATGATGCAAAAAGTGTGTGTACCTGGTAAAATCTCTCTGAACTGCATGCAGTGCATGACCTAGATTCTGTAAAAAAAATTTGTGGACTACAAAATCATTGCATTTGCTTGATGTGTATGTTGGCAAAATCTTGGGGGAAAAACGTGCAGTTTATGTGCTGTACAATAACTTTTATAAATGTATTTACTGCTGGTGAAAGATGATGAATTGGCAGCTCAGGAGAGTGAAATCATTTCTCAAAGCATTGTGTAAGCAAGAATGATGAAATCCCACCATAAAAATGGGGAGCTCAAACTTAACTTGAAAGATTCTCCTTTTTAGGCTAGGCAGAAGGAAGTCATTCTCCCTGCTTATTCAGTTCTCAGCCTCTCTGTTGAAATTGTCAATCAGGGTGCCAATTAGTATCAATTGTGATTGTGATTTGTCATGGCCCTCTTTTTCAGCTTCCTGCTATGACAATATAGCAATGGTCCACTAGCTGTCAAGTATCAGCTCAATTTCTGTCAGCCTGGGCTGTACTTAAGCTAATACTGTCTTTCAATTACCATTGTCAATGAGGTGCATTGTACCTTTCACCACTTTCTAAAGCAAAAGAAGGTGGGGGGAAAGAAGTAAGCTTTTATTCTCGTGTGCAATGAACTTAAGCCCAGTATCATGCTCCAGGGCATGAGTATTAGGTAGCAAAAGAGAGAGTAATCCCCTTCAGAATGGAAGCGATAAAATACGTAAATCCCAGAAACCAAAAGTTCAATGCAATTTAAGCATCTATAAAGTAACTAATAAAACAAAATCTTACCTACTATCTAATCACAGATTTGCCTAAGCTATCTTAGTTTCCTGTTACCTTTGAATTCCTAAGGTGTCAAGAATCTTGTTAATCTGACAAATGGTTTCAACTTGATATCCTGCTTACATCTAAACTGATTCAATACTCACAAACTATTGCTAAAACTAACAGAGAAGCAGGGCTGAAAACTGCAGTCTGAAGACATATATATAGCACACACCAGCCAGATTAGTCACTTCACTGATTTATGAAAAGATTGTGAGCCCTGATATATTTTGAACACTAATTTTTAGTAGATTCATATAGATGATGTGAAAGATAGATTCAGGTCCCACCTGGGCCAAAATGTATTTAAGTATAGTATCACAATCCCTTGGTGGTGTCCTCAATACCAGGCTTTTTACCATTCCTTGCAGGTGAAAGGTAGTGCTTTCTTCCCTTTTTGCAATGAAGCTGTTTCCCAAAAAAAAAAAAAAGAGGAAAAGAAGGACTGTTTTGCCGTTTAATGGTTACAGATCTCAGGCACAAATTCTTTTTTGCACCCAAGCTTTTAGTCTAGAGCATCATGCCCTCCCTTGTCATCTTAAGTTCCTTTCTGCATAGTGGCAAAATTTGAAATGGAGTAATAGAGATTTTCTATCTGTGGCCCAGATAAACATACAATTATCATGAGTTTAGGAGACAGAATACATGTATAGATCCTTATAAGCTTCAAAAGAAAATTAAATGTCTGCTTCTTCAGCAATCATTTGAAGCTAGGTGTGATGGAAAATCAGCCCTCACTTTAAAAATTTTGGCAAAAAAGAAGGAATTCAGCACAGCATAAAGATTTACCCACAGCCATCCCCAGGCAGCTGCTTGCTTTGAATTTTATTAATTCTCACATTGCAAATAAAATCAGCTGTTCTACGGTTGACTTTGCAATTTACCCCACAGGCCTAATCCTATCCCGTTGATTGTTCCTGATTTAACATATACATTCTTATTTTCCTCTCAGGAAGACAAAAGAAAACCTCAAAAAGAAGAAAAAGTGAAAAACATCACATTGTTGCCATTAATAGAATTAAGGCAAACTTAAATAAGGTTCTCATGTGGATCTAAGAAATTCCCTGCAATCCTACACTTTATATACATTATTACTGATGGCAAGACATGGATTTTTTTCTTAAATCCCGAAGTGGATTTAGATCTCACTCTGTCTAAACATCTTTATAGTTGTTTTTTCCAGTATTGTTCTCAAAAGCAACTTTTCCTTGCAATGAGTACTTTTGGCTTCCCAATGAATGTCATGATGACAGTAAAAGACAAGTATTCTGATAATTTATATTGCTTCCTTGTTCAAACAACTCTGTCCAATAACAAAAAGAATTATAAAGGATATATACCCCATGAAGTATGGATATTCTGTATTTTTTTATCATGATGCACTAAAATAGTATAAGAAGGTAATATATACTGTTAATATTCTACCTATGAATATCCCTATAGTTTCCAATATTTTGTTATTGAGGACAATTGAAGAAACATATTTTGAGAGTCTACTCAATTTTCCAGTTTCTTTGAACTATCATGTGAGCATGAGCAAGGTAGAGATGTGATAATAGAGCCTTTGCTAATTCCAGGCACTCTTATATAATCAGTGTCCTATTTCCTCTTATAAATAAATGAGCATATAGTCCTTGTATACAGCCAGAACTATAAGACCTCACCAGCATTCCCAATAACATGAAAACAAGGATAGATGCATTATGCAATTTGGAATCCATCGACTATATAAAAAATATTGAGAGTTATATATAAAGAAAATGTCATATTTATAGCCAATATTGGATTTGAATCTTATTAGCAATAGAGTTATTTTTAAAATGTAGGTAGTTTTTATTATTAACAAGTAGTATACATGAAAATTGTTTTTATCACTCTTTTAACATACCCCACATAAATATTAATGATAATTTATTTCTCTTCATTTCCCAGATACTAAATGTGTGTTCTGATTTTTCAGGGCCTTTTAATCATATCAAGTCAAGTCTATTGGGATCCACATCGGATTCGAATCTCAACAAATACAGTACAATCAACAAAATTCCTCAACTCACACTGAACTTTTCAGATATCAAAAGTGAAAAAAAATCTTCATCTCCTCCTTCTTCAGAGAAAGCAATTATTGCACCTAAGGTGAAAGACCGAACGCACAATGTAACAGAGAAGGTTACACAGGTAAGGTAATACACATTATTTTAGTTCATTTTCAATTTTTATTCAGTGTATTCAATAGATTCTTACTCTTTTAATGAGTGGTTTGGCTATCTCCAAGGTAATATGAAGTCTTTAATACATTATGTAATTTACCTTCAGTTTAGGTGCTTATGAGGTAGTCTACAACATTAGATGATCCTGCTAACAAAACTTTCCAGTTCTCAATTTTTAAATTGAAAAGAAATGTAGTATGCACCATGTATCCCAAATAAGAACATAAATTTCAGTGATTCCTGTAATTTATAAATGTTAGTTTCATTCTTCATAATTTTTTCTCAGCATTATGAATTGCTGATTAGTGTAAGACACAGCATGATAACAAATAGTAGGTGATTGTGCCACTGTATCATAATTACCTCTCATAATTTCTGTTCAAGTTCTTTGGCTTTTCATAATGTTCTTTCTTGTGGGTATCTTTTCCACATTTGTACATCCATAAGGCTTTGGACTGGATGTATGACATATATTGTGAACAAAGTAGGCAATTGAAACAAAACTGAAAATAATTTAGGATAGCATGTTTCTTCACGCTAAGACAGATGCAGTGCCCTCTGAAGTCAACACAACTTTTCAGCTTATTTTAATATATTATATTTGTGTTACAGTCTTATATGGAGAGTGACTGGGACATGCTAACATTGTGGAGCATAGTGAAAACAAATACCAAGAGAGCAAAGTATCCCAAATAACTTTTATAGGGTTAGTAAGCAGAGGGCTGGCCCTTAAGTGCCCAGACAGACTGAGAGAGGTAAGAAGTGCTTTGTCATAGAATGCATAAGGAGGATCTTGCCAAGAGTAGCTTTTGACTTAGAATCATAGAATGATAGAATTTAAGACCATCACATCTGACCATTAACCCAGCACTGACAAGTCCACAACTAAATCATGTCCCCAGGTGCTGACTAGACTGCAGCTTCTCTACATTGGTGCCCTGCCAGTGTCCATGCTCCTACTCCCTTTGACAGATATAAAAAGGAATGTATTGTACACCCTCCTAGAGAAAGAGATAAAAGTTCTATCATTTCTATTTTGAGATCAGTTAGTGCCTAAAAAGTAATTGGATTTTTATCTTTCATATATTTTGTCTTTAATAGCTAGCTTGAATCTGCAACCATTGTCCTTTCTTCTGTGGTCAGTTTTGAAAGACATAATCTCTTCTGGATCCATTTTGATATGTTTTAAATTATTCATAGTAGTTATACATAGAAATCTTTTCATAGATAATATGGCAAAAAGTCAAGTTATATAAAAAAGACTAATTTTTATAAGTTATATAAGCATGAGGCAAGGCAGGTATTTGGGGCTTTTTTTTCATTGTTTTTGTGAGTTTTTTTTTTTTTTAATTATGACTGGCTAATTAGTGCCAGAGTGCTGAGTTTCTGTGTACTAGGGATGTTGCTGGGGTCAGCACGGAGGCACAGATTTTTTTTTTTTAATCTATGTTTGTTTGCAAAATAATTTAGATTTTATGAAAAGTCCTAGGGAAATGGCATGGATCAGCTAATCTTTCCATGAAAATTGATACCTACTAAATTCAAAATTAAATTTGAAATGCTCTGTAAAATCTTTACACTTCACAAAAGCCTTCCAATTTAATTTGACATTGGTTTATGTCCTTTTCTAGAACAATCTCAACCACTCTGCAGAGCACAATTTGCATAGCAAACTTTGATGCCATATCATTCATTATAATTGGAAATAGTTCCCTGCAGCTGCTGCTTTTTCTGTTATTACATTCACTTATCAATGTTTTTAGTAGCTGCAGCATCCTAAATGCTAGAATTAGGTAGAGGTAGAAACCCCTCAGATGTATGTGGGTCTATAGTATTACAATGGTCATGGATATAGTTAACTAGAGATTCATTAATCAGATTAGAAATAGACATTTAGAAGATTAAAGTGGCTAGTTTTAGTCTTGCTTATATTTTTATTTCCAGTGATTTCAATATATTTTGTAAGAGTCAGCTCTTTGAAGCTTCTGCTTCATGTCTGACTGTAAATTCCTTTGTAAATCTTTTCCTAGGCCATAGATCCATAATGTGTCTGCAGAACAGTGCAGAAGTGAGCTTGGAAGATTTGAGCACAGTGTTGAGAATAGAATATGGTGGAAATGTTAGATGAGGTAGTTAAATATGCTCATGCTGGCACAGTCTCTGATAAGGAAATCTGTCAAACAGCGTTGAAAGTACACAGAGGGCAATACATCGTATTTAATCTATGGGGCAATATCAGTAGAAGAGCAAATGAGTATAAAACAGCCATGGTAAGTTTAAAGGTCATCCTTAATGAGAGTTGTGACATTCTTAAACAGTCTTCTGATGAAAGAAATTAGAGTAGGAGTTCTAAGTGTTGCTAGAAAGAGCCTGAGAAATGTAGTGAAGTGATCCATAACATGCTCTTTTTCTGGGATTGCAGGACTTGATGATGTGAAAGGCTTCTCTCAGCCACACATTGTACCATTCAAACATACATCCATCCACCTCTCCCTTTGTAGTCCTTATTTTCCATCTTTCTGCTTTCTTCAGATTTGCGAAGAAATTTGATCCTGCTGTTACAATCTGACAGAGATGTGGACTCTGGTGTGCACCACACAAAAATATCAGTGAGCTTCCTAGTTAGATCATGCAGCCTGGATTCTTTGTCATGTATCAGTAATATCAAATCAAGTATCTGCATCATAGGATGCAACAAGTTCTTTCCAAAGACACCAGCTTTATATAACTTCTTTAATATCCACAAGCTGGAGATGTAATGCAGTTCTTGAAGAGAGTGAAAAAGGAAAGGATGACACATAGCCACCTTCAGAGGGGACAGGAAGAATAATGAATAAAGTAAATAAAAGAGACATTGGCTATTGTGTTTAGAGGAAGTGATACACTTTGAGAAAACATTTGAAGAGGAGTAAGATACTTTAGTAGAAATATTTTAGTGGAATAAATTAGAAATAGAAAGTAGAATAAAGTTCAGGAAATCATTTTAGAAGAAAGAGGAGATGCTGTGGGACAGTGGTTTATATTTTGAGAGAAAAATCTAGGTTATGCATTCTACTGTAAGAAACCTTCCAATTCATTTTTTCTACTTAACAGGAGGGTTCAGAACACTGTGTAGAGATGAGAATTGCCTTAAGATACAGCTTGCGGTGAATTGCTGCACATGTGATGGTCCTGAATAAGTAGATTCCCTGATTGCTTTGCCTGGATTTTCACCTGGGGCTTCACTGATCATAACTCCTAGTGTAATGCCAAGAAGCATAACATCTTCTGGATGCTTTTTTCTGCATAACATTGACTTTTACTCAGAGAATTAGATCAAATGCAGCTGCCAGATAGCCTGATTGATAAATTGGCATTGTTACATTCCAGTGCAGATATTTGTGACATTTCCGTTCCACTTTAGAAAAAAAAATTAAATGTTTTTCATTATAATTTCCAGAGGTGTTGATGCCACTCTCTTCTAGAAGAATCTCAGCTTACTTTTTTCCATTATTTCTTTCTTTACAGTCTGTTCAGGAGGACAGTGCAATTTCTGTACTCTTTTGTACTGACTGGTTCAGTTGGGGTTTTGACACTGATGGTTAGAAAGAGACAAGTCTTCCTAGAGGCACAAAAAGTAGACTTATTAAAGAAAACAGTAGGGCAAAAGTCTGACATCTGCCCCTTAACATTTTTTATGAATTCATAAAAGAGACTTCTGGCCTTAAAACAGCAATGTGCAAAGACACAACAGGAACTGATTTTATCTTTTGTTTAAATACTGAATTATTGTAAAACTTCTTAGACATCCAGTTTCCACTAATGCACAGCTGCGAAGTTGTGAACTCTGTTGTAAGCAGATTAATGAAGACTAGAATAGTCAGTATCTTTATTTTTAGAGAAAAGAGAGAATTCCTGAATGTCCATAAATTAATACTGTCGACAAATAACTGTCCCAGTTAATAAAAATGTAAATTACTAGTCTCTTTTATAGTGTTGTTTCAGAACAATTGTTTTGTTGCTTTTGATCACTGTTGTTCAGAGATCATTTATCTTCTTGAAATTCATCAGTCCAAACGAATACAGAATGTGGCTGAAAGGCCCAATATGTATCTGTTGTTCATGATTTTTCTCAATAAATTACTTACAGGCAGGTAACATTCTGTAATCTTTTAACTTCTTTTAATAATAATTTTCAAAACAATTTCATTATCCACCCACCTCTAGGAAATATATATATACCCAAACTGGTCATACGACTGATGAAATGATAAATATATACCTTGACAGGCTACACAGAATATTGTGATCTGATTTGCAGACATGCTGAACACCCACAAATCTTCTGAAAATAGAGCTGACAGTGAAGAGGGGTGGGGGGAGGGCGGGGGGGAGCCATGTATGAAGTGACAGACCTTGTAGTTTCACTGCATGTTTCTGTAATCTGGCCAGACTCTATTTAGTTCCCCAAAAGATTAAGAAATAAGTAACAATATCCTCCCAAGGCCAACAAAGCTGTTGATATAAAAAGAACTCTTATATGATCATGACTTCAAACTGACCTTCAGGTTTTCAGGCTAAAAGAAGACTACCAGCATCTAGAACAGAGAGGGGCAATATAAGATCTAAAAATAAACTAAATTATTGATCTATATGTTTTCAGCAGTCTGATTCAGCTGACACACTGTGCTGTTTGCATCCTGCAATAACTCACATACACACAACATTTCAAGGCTGTTCATTTTGCGTTCTGCATAATGCAGAGAATTCTGAATAAAGGGGAAACAATTTTGATGCCTTCCAATTACACTGCAAGATATACATATAATAGTGAAATTAGGGGGTAAGCAGGGCCAACAGTTCCTAGTTAATATATGGAAAGTTTAAATTTACTCTGAAGTGAGAATCTTCTTTTTCCTGTTATTTGTGAATTGACACAGTTTATACAGGAATCATTCCCTTTCTTTACAATAATACTTAGCACCCTCATGCAATAAAATTTCATCTTTTATTGTCATTACATAATTAGGATTTGTAATTACTATAGATATAATTATAGAAATAGTATAAATATGTGTAATTTCATTGTAATTTAGAAACTGTGACACACTCTGTGAAACAAAGAAAAGCAAAGAAACAATGATGAAAACTAGTAAAAATACCTCAGTCCCAGTGTGGCCATTTAAACCTGTGCCAAGATGTCACCACATCTGGAAAGTCGTATCTTTTGCACCAGAGCAAATAGCTATTCCAAGTGGATGGAAGCAGAAAATAAAGCCCACTGTTTTGATCAGTTTCAGAAGAAAACACAGTATTTGCATTATAATTATTTGTTGTTGCACCAAGTTATAAAATTAGATTCACAACAATTGTGAAAGATAAAATATTCCTTCCCTACAGTAGAACCTCCTCTTTTTGTCACAGCTGAATAGGTTCAGGCATCTGAATTGCTGCAGTGTTTTGAGAGGATTTCACAACATATGGTAGAAATGGAGCAGTCAGAAAGCCCAGCTGCTTTGCAGCATGTAACCTGGATGCATCCTTAATTAGTCCATGTCCTTCACCCAAGATCTACTCTTCTGAAAAGGGGATTACCTGATTTTGCTGAGTTTGAAAAAGTATTCACTATCTTCTATGATTTACAGTTTTGAGTAATCAATGTTTGGTGTGATCTCTTTGTTTTTACTGTCTTCCTGCTAACATGGAGTGAAGCATATGACCAATGATCATTTGCCAAAGCAACATTCCTCTTCTGATGCTAAGAAATGAGAGAAAATAGACTATCAGACTGCATTGTAATTTGTTCTGCTAATAAGGAGTTGGATGTAAGAACTAATACTTTTCAAAACAATCAAAGCTTATAGAAACCAAGGTGCTGGCAGCATTTAGGCAAGCCTCATTTCTCTGATCTAGAGCTATAAACACCCAAACTCCCACTTCATGGTGGATTGAACTTGGAAGTTTCTAAACATGGTAGGTTACTCTGCAGAAACCAATAGTTTTGACACGCACCACAACAAGTCTCACCATGAACTGCAAGTCAAGCCCCACAAAGATCCTAAGAGCTGTGAGATCCTCTTATTCCTTTGGCATGCACAGTCTGGAATAATAGCTTTCACACATGCAGTTAGAGTGGCCTTGAAACAGCTATGAAAGAAGTCATAGGCCCTCTTCCATGTTACCTTAGGACTGTACAAAAATGTAGTGTGGAAGAGACCTCTAGAGGCCATCTATCCCAATCTCCCACACAAAACAGCACAACTGCAAAGTTAAATCAGTGGTTACCATGTTAACTCAGGGCAGTTTCTATCTCTAGGAGAGCATAAGTTTATATTTTCCCAGAGAGAGATAGCAATAGCAGCTGACGTGGGGAAAGAGGAAGGGAAGAAGGCAGAATGCTGTGGATCTCATGGGTCACAAAAAGCTCCTGTTTTTCAAGAATACTGCTGGTGTAGCCAACATTCAGGACAACCTCTTAGAAAGAGGCAATCCTGGCTTGTGATTCCAGACTAATTTGACTGTTACTCATCTTACATAAATGACCATCTGTTAAAAAAGTCACAAAAATAACCCTGGGCACCACAGACTCAGTCTCAGGACTCCCTGCCTAAGTGCCCTTACCCTCAAATGGTCTGGATTTTGAACTCTGCTCTAGTGCCAGGCACCTCACATGAACATACTGTAGGGCCAATGTTGGATCTAGCCACAAAAAGTCATAACCTGGACAGGCAATGTTTAGCATTTTTCTGAAATTATCCAGTCACACCTATTAAGAGTCATTTTCCTCAGGAAAAAAAATAGGTAAGTGTGGATAGTTGAGAACTTTTTTTTTTCTCTTTTAATGTGATACTAACTAGTACACAAACTTTTGTGGGTAATCTAATGATCAGTTTTTTCAAGGAAATTTGTACTCTCTCATGCCTCACTAATGAAAGAAATTGATTAATAAACTAAATTTTAAAGAGCAGAAAGTTCCTGCAATTTGCAGGTAGTATGATGGTGATTATAAAGCAGTTATGTTCTAACACTAATTATAAATTAGGTTCTTAAGCATATTAACAAGAAATAGCAATGAGGTTATTCTTTTGGTTTGGGCAGGGTGGAGGAAAAAAGCATGTAGATTAGTTGGTTTTGATGTACTGGCAGCTGAAGAAAATATTTTCTAGTTAGGGTTTGATAGAGTTTAGCATTTTTTTCAAAGTAGTAGAAATAGTAAGAAAAAGCAAAGACCATTAACCCCAGTCAGCATAGTTGTTGTTTGATGAATTCTGCATGCCCTCAAAATTAATAAGCCAAATGAGAAGGTCACTTTTGTCATCTATTACCTGTCATGTGTTAAAACTTGGATAATGCTTTCAGCTTGTAAATGGTAACAGGATCAATAAGAGAAGAGCAAACCCAGAATAGTTCAGAGTCAATGCTTTTACGAAAAAAAAAAAAAAAAAAAAAAAAAAAAAAAAAAAGGAGAAAAAAGGAATGTGGAGTGGAGGAAGGAGGAACAGTCCTTAAATTATATTGTGATATCAATAAAATCACAGTAGGGGAAAAATCAGAGACCAGATGTAGGAATCCAAAATCAAAGGTTCATTGAATTCCAAATATTATGTTTGTGAAATAGATATACTTAATAGATGGCTATAGCTAATAAATCTGGAAAAATGTCTTTTCAAAGCCTTTATTGAGCTTTATGCATACTATTGGCGTTACTGTGTCAGATTATGCCTTTTTCTGACCCAGAGATGGAGCAACTGAGAGGCCTTTTAAAAACTTCTATTCCATTTTCAGTCTCATGTGAAGGGTGAGACAGTACAGATGTTATAATTCACACCACCACAATCAGAAGCCAAACTATTTCCTAATTACAATACAGTATAAGTATTTCTTAGCCTGTCAGCTTCGCCACACAATGCTGTTAATGCCTTAAAGCCAATCATCTAAAATCACCTCTCGTGGATCCTACTACAATGCATCATTCATGGTTCTGTTTCTCCAAAGTATCTAGTCTTATTTGCAAGGCCATCATCTGAAACTTGTTTCTAGTTCCATTTCTCTCTCAACAATGTCTGCCCTATTCCATGGCATTTCTAAGTCAGCATTTTCTATCTCAAAGTATGCATACAGATACATACCATGTGAGCCTTCTGTCAGGCTTTAAGAATTCTCAACAAATCCATTTCCCACATTACTGAACATAAAGTTAATGAATGTAGCACAACAAAAATCTCTAGGAAGTATTTATTAAAAGTGGCTAGTTCAGGCCATCTGTTACAGACCAGTTTAAAACACAGAAAAGCAAGGGAAACTAAGCTTCTCTGAATAACATGGATCAGACCCAGAGAGGTTTGAAGTATACCAAAAATATTATTAAAATCAGATGAGGTTAGATGTTGACACCGTAAAAAATTGATAAGTTTTATTTAGCAGTAAAAGAAGCAAAGAGAGAGAGAGAAAGAGAAAAATCAGAAAGACAGAAAAAGTCGTGCATGGGGGGTGGGAGGACAGGGAGAGAATGACAGGGGTTAGGTGGAAACATATCACCATTCCTGGGTTCCCAACCATGTCTCGTTGTCCCCTTCCATCTACTCCTCTTGGTGGTGAGAGTCCCACCCCCACTTTAGCTGGTGCTTGGAAAAGTATAGAATCCAGTGGATTGATGTATTTTTGGGCCAGGTGCCTCTCCTAAGGGGGCCAGTTTGACATTGTCCCTTGCACCACTGTGGATCTGTTGCATCATAGTGCAGGATCTGGGGACCTCTTTGGGGTGCCTTTGGTGGGCCATGACGCCCTTCTGTTTTCCTTCATGTGGATGCAGCTTTTCCTGGGATGAAGGGGCCCTGCAGCAGAGCTCTGCACAGCGGAGGATGGGTGTTCACTGCCTCTGACCACAGGTCTTTTCACCACACACCCAAAACCTCTCCTACTCCCACCCTTTGGTGTGAGGGCCTGTACCAGCCTGGCAGCTGATAGCCCTGGGGCTGTGGTCCCCACCCTGAGGATGCTAAGCTTAATTCAGCTGTGAATGTATTCTTCCCCCCAGCCCTGACCTGAGTCACTATCTTCATCAACAAGTAATCCGGGCCTCAGTCAGAAGGCCTATTCAGGGCACTGTGATCTTCTCTGCAGCTTTTGTAATACATTTTTGCTATAATAGGCAAAAGCCCTTCATGAAGATGTTTAAGCCATAAATTATAACATTCAATCTCCAGCATCATCTGAAGTGTAAAAATATGCTATGAAATAAAAATCTATCTGAAATAAAGTACCAAAATTGTATGAATATTTAGCTGATATTTCTAGTACATACAAAACTCAGAGTTTCTTCTTCTTGATACTTGATTTATCTCAGGTAAGTCTGCTTTTCTTTGACAATTGAATAAATCTTGCATTGTAGCACACAGTAAAATTGTCCTTAAGATACTTTAGCTTTATTAACAAGCATAACAATTTGGGGTTTTTACTCAAAGAATTGCCAGTTTTACATCAAGGCAGCATCTTTTTAAATATGGAAATTCCAGTAACTACTCAATAGCTTGGAAGCTGGCATAAGATGGTATGTTCAGCTTCAGACAGACTGTTGACTATACTACTCAACAGAATGTTAGATGTTAAATGAGAAATGTTTATTAAATGAGAAGAAAAGTTCTTCATTTCACAGCTTTGCAATTTTTTTTCTATTCTAAGTGTCCATCTTCTTTGAAAATGTTCTACTTTCTAAATGAATTCTATTAATTTATGAAGAAACCTTTCTTTTGAAGTATAAGAACTGCTGAATGATATGGGCTCACATTTGTACCAATTTGTTCTCTTTAAGGAAGTTTCATTTCACTGGGTTTGTAGGTGAGTTACAAATGGAAGACTATAACCAAAAGAGAATAGCACCTCTAATGCTGTTAGTTGCTGGGTTTGGAATTGAGCAAAAAATGAGTCTGTGGCTTATGGCCATTCTGCAGAACTTATTAGAGGCCAGCTAATTTATTTTGACAAATTTTGTTGGGATAGGATGCAGACTGTAGCCTCCTTACAGGTTTTCAAAAAAAGGTTGAAAAATAAGTTTTGTCTAGGATAGTTATTTCCAGATATATTGTGCTGTTTGTTTTATCACTTCTTTACGCCCACAATATCCAGTAAGGAAAGGAAACTGAAGTTTGCACAATGTGATAAATTAGTCAATATATCTAGAAAACAATGAACATTAAGGCTTACAGGCTTCTATTCTAGGCATTTTTTTCCACTGGATTGAGCTTTCATTGCCTGCAGTAGCACCAAAAATATTCCCTTATCTCCCTGGTTGTCACAATTTAACCCCAGTTGGTGACTATCATACAGCAGCTGCTCAGGTCCTTCCTGCACACTCAGTGGGATGGAGGGGAAAATCAGGAGTGACACTAATACTAATAGCAATTGTAAGCAAAAGGAGGGAGGAAGAGGAAAAGGGAGAGACAGAGACATAGGGAAAGAAGACCCAAGAAAAACAAGCGATACAATACAATTGCTCACTGCCTGCTGACTGATGCCAAACACATTTCCAAGTCATGATGATAACAGTCTGTCTTCCTGCTAATCCCCCTCAGTTTATTGTCTGGGCATGACGTTCTATGCTATGGACCATCCATTTGGCTCGATCAAGTCAGCTCTCCTGGCCGTGCTTCCTCCCAGGTTTTTGTGCACCTGCTTTCTGACAGAGCCTGGGAAACTAAAAAGTCCATGACTTAGAGTAAACATCACATAGCAACCAAGACATCAGTGTGTCCCATACTAAATCCAGAACAGAGCACTGTGTCATCTACTGAGAAGAAAATTAACTCTCCCATAGCCAGAATCAGGACACTGGTTAAATCCTTAAATAAAACATCCCTTTCTCTACTAAACATGAGCTTCATTTAGCATAAAAGGGGTGAGGTAGAACTTCTCAAGGACTTACTTTTGTCTCACTGATTCTGTGCTATTTTTGTTTTGTTATTGTTTCTGTTGGAATACCAGACTATTTAGTGAATAATCATCATGAAAATTATACTATGTCTTGCCACAATTCCCCCAAAATAAGTTTTTGCATTGTAAAACAATAAAATGTAACATCCAGCTACTTGCTGAGCAAAGGCAAGGTTGTCTGTCCACTTCTCTATGGCCACAAATCCACATTTTCTATGCCTAACCAGCATAAATTGAAGGGGTGGCCCTAGAAATCTAGGATCATGTTTTTATAGGTTGGATTTACTAGTGAAATATAATTTGTATCATCAGATTGTCTGCATCTATGTATGCAATCTGTTCTATTTACCCTTGCCCAATGGATTTTTGGTTAAAATATTGACAGCCAAAGTTTATAGAAGTTTGAGTAATGCACTTACCTTTTCTAAATGTGTGTCAAGAGAGGAACTTGGGCAACCTGGCAGAATGCTAAGACTAAATATCTCCTTTAAGTGAACAAGGTTGGGATGTGCTCATTAGGCACAAACAAGGAGAGCCACAGGGAAGATTGTCATTTCTAAAGTAAGATTTCCTCCTTACCAGAACAGTTTCATTTGCAGTTCATACATTTTTAAACACTATGGGGTGTCATTACAAAATGCAGATTTTCTAGCAACTCAAGTTTGCTTATTTTGCATATTATGGGAAAAAAAAATTACCAGGAAACTGAAAGTTAAACTTAAATATGAAGATATGCATAAGGATCTTTTCTTCCTTTCTACTGTACTCCTGACAGTTATGTCAGTAAGAACAGTAATCATAGAACAAAACTGTGAATGTAGCTACTTCATTATCACTCCATGCACTTCAGAAATTCTCATAGCTATTGTGCTTTGCTTTATCTGATCAAAGTATTTAACAGCTAGCAAACCAGTCAAAATGTATAATAATGAAAAGTACTTTTTTCATAAATATTGTAAGGATGAGATAACATCTACAAGCACAAAATCTGCTTGTTTTATTGTCATGCTATGAACAGATGATAGAAATTTTATTTTTTGTTCCTAAAAACCACAAAATAATTAAAGCCCTGTAAGAAATTTGACCCTTGATATTCTGTTTTCAGACATATAAAGGCTTCTCAGCAGCTTAGTGTTGGCAGAAGAGCAATGAATAACTCTCAAACTCACTAGAATGTTGAAGGATAGCATTTACTATCTTCTGAAATAATATCTCACAGTGAATTTTAAATAAGAGGGTTATACAACTTTTAATACATATTCTATCATTAGCTTTTGCTAAAAATAAAAGTCAATATCTTCTCTGTAAATATCTTCTTTAATGACCTGTATATCCCTAATTTCAGTTTAAAGATCTTTAAAGCGCTCTTAGTAAATCTGTTGGCTTCTAAGTGTTGCTCTGACAATGCATTATCCACCGATGTGAAAGTAATTATATACTGACTGGCAGGAAGAGGCTCCTAAGAATCTCCTTTAAGATTACATACCATTTCTTAACATTTTCATGGAAAATGAACTATAAAAATACCTCCTCTCTTTTAATATCTGGCTTAATAAAAATAAATTATATGTTAGAGATATTACATATATTCAATTTTGGTTAAAGTGTCTTTTTTGATGGTAATAGCCAATAAATATTATTTCCCTACATAACAAATAGGAGAAAACAGCTGCTCTACAGTTTTAATCATGGGACATGCATAACTTTCTTTAACCATTAGAAGATTTTGGGTTGCTGTGTATGTAAATATGTTTAGATTAATAAGATTTATATAATTTGATAACTTTAAGAAAGTTCATCATTTTATGACCTCAGCAAGGCACTTAGCACTTCCAGGAAGTCCCATTGCCCGCAAACAAGCTTCGTGTAGTGATAGATTGATATCTGGAACAAAAAAAAAAAATTAAAATACACTCAGATAAGATTTGCATTTTCAGGTTCCACACTAATAACAAAAGTTCACTAATAAGAAAATTACACTTGGTGAATATGTGGATGTAGTTAAAAAAAAAGGCCTTCTATATGAGACTTCATTATTTTTCTACAAACTGTCTCTCAAAGTATGTTTTATCATTCAGCATTATATACAAATAGTCATATTACATAGTTTTAAAGCCTTTAATGAAGACAAAAGGAAAAGAAGGCAATTATGACTAACGCTCCCCACTATTAGTATTTCAGGAGATGTTCTTCAGTAGCTGTCCTTTGAAAGGCATGTAAAAATATCTCTTACATGTAAAAATACCTTGTAATGTTGATACATGAAAGCCTTATCTAACACTGTGTTTGCACCAAATCAAGAGCATTTCAGTTTTCTTTCAGTACAGGTGTAATCTTCTTAATTGTTCATGTCTGCATAAGGAAGGCAATCATCAAGATGGCTGAAATATGGAAGTCCATTATAGTCTTTTGGGGAATTAGGTAATGCCTAGTATCAGAGAGACAATGTTAATTTAAATTCCATTTGTTCATTAATACTCGTGTAATATTTATTTTCACTTGGTTTTAGATTCCGAAATCTCCTTAGGAGGTCCAGTCTGTAGATGTCTCATGGTAATGGTACGAATAGGGAGGAAAAGGAAAGAGATGTACTTGCTAGTGATAGCTTGGCAGCTTCAACAGAACTAATACACAGGAGAAAAGAGAGATTGGAGAGTTACTTCCAGAGAAGACAGTTCCATAAAATCTATTAAAATAATTTTAAAGCTGAAGCAATACTGCCTCATTTTGAGTGCACTATCATTCAGATTTAAGGTCAGGACAATAAGAGTTAATTAAAAGAATATGGCTTTAGCTTACAAGTCTGATTCATGTTTCTCATTTCTTTTCCTTTCCAAGTTTTTCCTGTCCAATTCTATTATTAGCCTTGTTGATAAAGATCGGAAAATTTATTCAAAACTGCCTGTTAAAAGGAAGACATTTCATTGTGTATTTGGATTAAAACTAAAAAGACAGATGTTCCAAATGCCTTCACTTTTTTCCACTAGCTACGATAATGTTTACAACACATTTATCCTGGTTCAGTTTCTTCTTTGCATTTTCATGTAATCTCATCTTTTGGTGTTGAATATGCTTTATAAAATGAATTTCTTAAATCATTATTCATAGTCGATATTAAAGTCTCACGGCGTATGAGGAGCTGATGTGTTTCTAGATTTGCTACATCCTTCCTGGCTTAAGGAGTGATCATGCACTCAGTGCCTAGCATTGGACTCCTATGGAGTGAGTGCTGCAACACATTGACAAAGTATTATTTTTTCATGTCATATAGTATTTCCTAGAAATAAATATTTCAGCATTGTATTTGAACAGGTACCATCTTCCATAGTTTTATGCAAGATGTTTTATGGATGAGATAAATGTTTATTTTAAAGTTCCCAAAGTAATTTGGGACTATATTTATAGTTTGCACTTTATTAAATGTTTATGAAATTCTCTTAACATGAGAGATGCTATGCAGTAGCTAACCTCGTTGGTACAAGATTTACTTTAATTCATCTGTTGCAAAAGCAGCAGTGACAAAACAGTATTTGTACTGAATATAACTACACTATTTAAATATACATACACTTCATATGAGGCACACTTGGTCATGAGACATAGCAAAGTACCATCTAATTTATTAAAGTTTGCAACCATCAAACATCCACATCTACTCTTCACACAGATATCTGTGTCCATCTACCTTAAAACTGTTGGGTTTTGCTCAAGCCCTTATACCTCTTTTGACATTTTGTCACCTGTAAACATTGCTCGTTGTTCAAATTTTCTGGACGTGCAGTACTTCTGTCTGAGATGAAAGGTGTTACCTAGATAGTGAATATGTTACATATCCTTTGTATGAGTGTACATTAGTCACCTGCCTGCTTTTGTTTGGAAATATACGGCACAAAAAATATTGTGACTTCTTAGCAGAAGTGGAAAAGGTCCAACATTTTCTGAATAACTTGGATACTGCATTTGATCCATGTAATTGCAGTATGTTCATGGGATGAGTTCAGTGCTTCTTGAGAGCATCAGGCACGGTTCCTGGTTCTTTTGCGTGTTCATGTGCTTTACATAGCTCTATAGTCACTTGAAGACCCTTAGAGCAGCATGTAACAACCCTGCCCTACACTTACTCACATGAAGTGGTAGAATAACCAGGAAACCATACTGTTTAATCCATGCAATAGTTTGACAGAAATATTTATTTAACAATTCATGGTGGCATTAATCATTTATTATTTCTGCTCTGATTAATTCATATACTATTATGCTTTTTTTTTCTAGGTCTTTGGTTTTACTGTGTGCATTTGCATTCTTTAATAAATTTAGAATGAAAATGCCTCTGAACAAAATTTATGAATATACATGTGATAGCAGTACGAGTCTCTCAGAATCTCTTGAAACTACATTTTGAATAGTAGAATCATAGAATGATAGAATGGTGTGGGTTGGAAGAGACCTTAAACGTTATCTCATTCCCATCTCCCTGCCGTGGACAGGGCTACCTTCCACTACTCCAGATTGCTCAGCCTGGCCTTGAATACTCACAGGGGTGAGACATCCACAACTTCTCGGAGCAGCCTGTTCCGGTGACTCACCACCATGACAGTAAAGAATACTTCCTAAAATCTAATCTAAACCTGTCTTCTGTCACTTTAAAACCATTCCCCCTTGTCCTCTTGCAAAAAGCCTCTCTGACTTTTTTGTAGGCTCTCTTTAGATACGAGAAGGTGCTGTAAGTTCTCCTAACGGCCTTCTTTTCTCCAGGCTGAACAACCCTAACTCAGTCTGTAAGAGAGGTGCTCCAGCCTCCTCCTTATCTTTGTAGCCTCCCCTGGACTTGCTCCAACAGGACCATGCCCACCTCATGCAGGAGGCCCCACAGCTGGATGAAGCACTCCAGGTGGGGTCTCAAGAGAGTGGAGTAGAGGGGAAAAATTACCTCCCTTGACCTGCTAGGCACACTTCTTTTGGTGCAGAAGAGGACAAATATTTTTCTAAAATAATTTTTAAAAACAAGAAATCAACTAAATTTAGAGAAGTAAGAATTATAGGAGCCCATTGCTTTTGCAAGGCAGCTTTTATGAAAGTTTTCTATTCATTATCCTTCAGAATACTTTCACTTGTAAATATTATTCTCTTTACTTTAATCTCTTAATTACAGAGATTAAACAACAGTTTGCCTAAGATCACTGAAAAACTCAGTAACACACACCAGAGACCAGAGTAAAATTCCCAGGTCATCCAACATCTTGTATAACTTTTTGCCTACATATTCTATTTTATAGATGAACCTGTACAGGGAAGAAGAAGGGACAAATACTGTTTCTGCTTGTGATGCTGCAGTGCACACAGCAAGAGTCCCCTACACAATCCAGTTACCCAGTGAAGCATATGTACAATGCACTGTGCCAAAGCACATCAACCCGGTGTCGCTCTTTGAACCTTCATCAAAAAACGCTATGCAAAACAAGATATTTTAAACACAACACAGGGCAGAAATTATACCTGGTACCAGGCAGGTTTTCTCAAGGGAAAAGATGATAGAACTGCCCCAAAAAAGGTTACGTCGTAAACAGTGTAACCCAGTGTAAACTGATAAGGCTTACTGAATCTTTTTTTTTTAACCAACTGTCACCTGATAGTCCCCCTGGTAAACATGTGGTACATACACTTTCTCCTCTTGCTTAACAGAACAGCAGCCAATAATAAATTTTCATTATCCTTAAATATATTTTCTTTCAATTTCCATAAACTACTGTTATCTTTGAGGAATTGAAATCTTCCAAACAGTGCAGAAACAAAAATCTAAAACTGTGCTAGTTTATGACAGTTCTTTGATCTCACTCCATATTTTTCTGGGGATATGATTGAAGTCTTTTTATAATAAATGCCACCTTGAACTTGTGATCTTAGGCAGTGAGTGCATGAACCTAAAAAGTGTAGAAGGTGTTCACCAGCTCTGTTTTTGTGAAACAACTCCAGCAAGATTCACAGAATCAAAAATGAGTTTGAATGAAGTCTTCTAATTTGCAGCAGTGCTGCTTCAAAAGTGAATGAGATAAACAGAAACACAGAAAAGTTGAATTTTATATCAGAGTTCTTTACTCAAAGGCAAAATATAGTAAAGTTTATTTTACCTTGAAATGTTCTCATTTTAAATAGATTAAATCTTATCACCTAATTCTGCTTGTAAAGCATGCCTGTTGGAAACACATCCCTGCTTTCCCCAGGAAAGCCAGAGTGAGGTGGTATTTGATAGAGATTGAATACTCCTAATTTTTCTTAAGAGAAACCAATGCAGCTGATATGAATTTTTCTGCTTAGAATTATAGTTTTCTTTTTAGTAAGATGCAAGGAAGCTTGGCTTTTTTGTTATCCCTTCTCCCAAGGTTCAAAGATGTTTTAACACTGCAATACTTCAGTCTTGTCCTAATCACATTTCTTTCTCTTAAAAATGTTTCGTTCTTGAAGCTGCCTCTTTTGCAATCCAAAGTATGAGTTTTACTGTCCAGAAGAGCTAAGTTAATGCATTTTCTTTTTACTAATGGTGAATTTGATGACATCTATTTTAAGTGGAAATATTAAAAGTTTTCTGAGTGAATTTCTAAATAGACCAAAGTCTTCCACCTACCCAAGATGGCCAAAATTGGCCAATGTCAGTACCTAAGTTTTGCAAGGATGCTACAAAACAGGAAAAGGGAGAAATTAATCTCATATTCAATCAGTCTTTATTGAAACTGCCAACATAAAACTAAATAATGTGTTTGTCTTTTGTGTGTGTGTGCAACAGTAATTTTTTTTATTTGACAAATGAAGTCACATCTTTCTAAAGATACAAAAAACCAAAATAGTTAATTATGAGGGTTTGTTTTCATTTCTCATTGCATAGGAGTAAGCAATGTAGAAATGTAAAGTTCTATATAACATTATGAATATGCAACTCACAACCATCAGTTCCACCTCTCCTGTGTTGTGTGTCCAAGAAACTATCGCCAAAAGATGTTGGATGCATTTCTGCTATGATCACTTTCATACTGCTGTTCACTGATTTTGTCCAATTGTTTGGGTTTTTTAAGTCCAGTTTTCCATAACTCAGTTTAAACCAATTTAGAAATAAATGTAACTAAAATTAGATTAGGAGTCAGATTTCAGGGGAATTAGTCCAACTGACATTAAGCATTGCTCTGAAATGAAGCACAGTGTCTGGAAT
Organism: Brachypodius melanocephalos; assembly: GCA_013398615.1. Classification (NCBI taxonomy): domain Eukaryota; kingdom Metazoa; phylum Chordata; class Aves; order Passeriformes; family Pycnonotidae; genus Brachypodius; species Brachypodius melanocephalos. The sequence continues at coordinate 16,672,572 of VZSR01003282.1, read as the reverse complement.
TTTCAAGCATCAGAGAGAAACATGAAGGAAGCTTTATTGTCCTTGTTGCCTAATCCATTTTCTTCTTTGTCTGAAAATCCATAAGGAGAACAATGATATAAATTTCATAAATAGCAGTTCACTTGGTACATATACTCACTGTTCTCAAATACTAAGCAAACATTTCTTGTCAACTCGTCGGTTGGGGGACTAAAAATATTAAGACTACTTAAGTGACTAAGTAGTGCTTCAGCTTGCTGTCAGCTGTGTTTAATACATAAAAAATAACCATCACCATTAGTTAAGTGCAAGTCTTAGCTACAATACAAAAAATTGATGAACAGCCTCTGCCACCAGCTCAGCACAGTGCTTAGTGGCTGCTTGAAGCTAGCACATATTCTTTTGGATGACTTAATCACTTCTTTCTTCAAGTTCAAAGAAGAGTGATTATTAACCCTCATGTTCTCACAACATTTTCAGAGTAGAATTTGACTAAATAAGATTAGTGCCACTTAGACTACTAAGGATAGGATCTAAGATTTTTACAATACTTTCTGTTGGAAATTTGAACAGAAAAGAGTGTGCTGACCCTTAGAATTTTGTAAGATTATGTTTGAGGAGCATGGATTCCCTCAGTCTTGAACAAGCTGAAACCTCAAGTCCCAAAGTGGTAACTGTAGAAAGAAAGCCAATAAAAGCAGAAAATATCACTGAAAGGTATATCCCCCTCCAAACATTATTTCATTTGAGTAGAATTATTCATTTTAATAGCTTTTGAAATAACTTATTTTTTAAATAGAATTGGTTTTAAATAGCAGGAGAATAAGGAATAAGCAGAAGTAACTGGTGGGAAAAGGGAATAAAACTTCATGAACAAAAATATTGCCCAAATGAGTAATAACTGAAGGTTGTCAACATCTGATGCTTGTTCATCAGTCTATGTAAAATCAAGTGCTGTTCTGAGTCCCACAGGATTTGGAGATCATTTGCAGTACAGAAGGCAATAATTAGCCTCATTGTTGACAATCCCAAACACTGAATAGACACAAAATGTAATTTACCTTTTTATGCTTAAAAGTTTTGTTCCTTCATGTCAGAGTTCAGTCAGACTGTAAGAGCAGCCAAAGGAGATTTGTTTTATCTGGTGCACACACAATGCTTGCTCTTTGCAACAAAGCAAACATTTCAGCTTCCAGAGCCAGCAAATTAAGCAGTGCTCACAAACATAATCCTTCCAAATAAAATTGAAATCCAACTTAGATAACATCAGCAGATAACAAATCCATATTTTTAAAGGAATTTAAAAGTTTTAGGCATTGACAAAAGTAGAAGTGGAGCTTTGGTACTGCCTATTACCAAAGGCAATACTCATGTGGTATCCTTTGTTACACCTTTAGCTGAACTAGCTACACTTTCTAATGAGAGTAAACTTTTTTGTAGGGAATGTAAGCCAATGATAATAGATATGCTTTGGGAGGAAAACGCTGCATCACTGCAAGAAAAGTCATTCATTGGCCATGAGCAGGCTGGCAAGGTTATCATATGGTGGATAAATGAGTTTGATGACATGCTTAATAATGCAGATTTTATGGATATAAGATACGCCTCAATGTTTGCTATAGGGGACAAGAATCAACCTACTGTGCAAAACCGTCGATGAATTTATTGGACCTGGCAGACACCATAAATTTCACAGAAATTTAGTTTATCAAAACACTAAATAATTGAAGCTTAATCCCCAAAACAATGAAGCACTTTTTGTCCTGTATATGCTATGTTTACTGGAAGGTGGAGTAGATACACTGTCTGAATATTGATATGGTATATTTTTTATTCTAGGTCCTATCCTTAGGGGCTGATGTTCTACCAGAATATAAACTCCAGACACCTCGCATCAACAAGTTTACTATATTGCACTATAGTCCTTTCAAGGCTGTCTGGGACTGGCTCATTTTGTTGCTCGTCATATACACCGCCATCTTCACCCCTTACTCTGCTGCCTTCCTTCTGAATGACACTGAGGATCGGAAGAGGAGAGAGTGTGGATATTCCTGCAGCCCACTGAATGTTGTAGATTTAATTGTGGATATTATGTTTATCATTGACATTCTAATAAACTTCAGAACAACATATGTAAACCAGAATGAAGAAGTGGTAAGTGATCCAGCAAAAATAGCAATTCACTACTTCAAAGGCTGGTTCCTAATTGACATGGTTGCTGCAATACCTTTTGACCTGCTGATTTTTGGCTCTGGCTCTGAAGAGGTAAGCTTAAATGAATAAGAAATCGTAAATTTTAATTTATTACTTCACGAGGGTATTCTGTGTATCCTAAAGTATTTTTTGCTTGTCATTTAACAGGCTGCTTAGTATGTCCATCCCATCTTTTAAAGTTAAACTAAAATTAAATCTTCCTTTGTAAAATAACATACAATATTGGCTTTCATTGATGAGAATTGAACATTGAATGTTTCAGCTATTATTTTTCATTTATACCATATTTTATCCTGTCTTTAGAAATAATTAATGTATTGTATATCATGACTTCAGCAAATGGTTTTATATAAGAACTGCTGCTTTGATTTGTTGCTTACTTTTTAAAAACTGCCCATGATGCATGTAAGTGCTGTGTTGGCATTGCATCATTATAATAATTTTCTTCTATTCAAAATGTATAGATCAGACATTTGCTTAGCAGAAAACAGATTCGTTGTAGCATAAATTATACTAGTTAATAAAGAGATTTGGCTGTTGTGAATTTTATCTATAATATAGACTATCAAAGGAAGGAAAAAAATATTACCTTAACAGACATGATCTATCTATACAATATAGTAAAAAACTTTTCAATATATGCATTGAAAACTGGCCCAAAAGTATAGAAAATACATCCTGTATTCTGGATTCCTGACCCAGTTCTTCCAAATAATTTTATTTGATTTAAGAAGGGATAAAGTAGTATTTTGTTTTTCTGAAAAGTAGAGAATTGGATTTGATTTTTCTGTGATGCACAGAATGCAGAAATTTTTAAAAAAGCAGCAAATCAAGCAAAAGGTAAATGAGAGGTCTAGAGAAACATGAGATAAAACCATGCATTAAAAATAAATGTTATTAAAGAAAGCATTAAGAAGAGACAGAGTAATATAAAGGACAGAGGGAACATATTAACAGTTTTCTTACTAGAAGAGAACATTTTTATTCAGAAGGTGACTAAAAAGCCCAGAGATTTAAGGGAAAATCTGATCTCCTTTTGCATTCATTATCTGTGGCAGGTGCCCATCTTTCTGCAGAAAACTTTTTCTGTGATTTTGAAAGCACAGACACGTGAAAGACAAACATTTGCATAATGGCATTACTTCTAACTCAGACTACAACATTCTCCTTCAGGCATGGCCTACATACCTTTCTGATCATTGATCTCTTGTCATTACCAAAATTATTTTCAATGATTAAAGAGTGGAACACAAAAGATTACAACAGAGATCAGTTCAAAAGTTCATTGAAGGAGTGTCCCTGAACATCATTATTCCACACTTCTCCTGTTAAAGATTTTCTTAAGAGTAAAGTTTCAGGTGCTAAAGTCATGCTAAAGGCATAACTTGAAGATAAGGTTACATATTACAGTAACAAACAAGTGCTTTCTTGCAGATGAGTAGACAAATATAAAAATGTGGAAGTTGAAACAGAAATTATTGGACCATGCAATGACTTTTTCACTATTGTAGGTATAAGTAAATTGATTCTTTATCCCCTCAAAATCTAGTAATTGACCATTTTCTCTACCTAGAAAAACTGGTTTATTTATCTAAGCAGCAATGATGCTATATAGATTATGTTCCATTCACCATGCCATCATAGCTTCTCTCATTCATGGTATTGAATATGTCAATCACTTTTCTAAGCTGCTACTTAGCGCAGTTTTTCTTCCTACATTGCTAAGTATAATAGTTCACCAGTGATCCCTTTTTCATAGTTTAGCGAGAAGAGGCAAATCTAAAACTGACAGAATGGAGCACTTTCCATTTAATAGAGTTTTTTCAGTCATAAGGGTTATCTTTTTTATGAAACGGCTCTTTTTTGTTATCTAGAGATTCTTCAAAGAAGATCCCCAATGAAAAATTGTACTGAATAGTCTTTTTATTAAACAATATAAGCTCTAAAGAGAGCTCCATGTGTGCTCATGCAGCTTTAAAGCATTTTGATATCAAATGGAGTGTTGAAAGGGCAGGAGATAATAATCCAAATACCACATACAGCACTATCCAAGTGCTTCTATTTGAGCCGTACTTTTTCAACCAAAAGAAAGCAAGAGTCAGACCATTAACTTTCAGATTTCTAAAGTAGGGAAATAATGTAATTTCAAATTATTTTTTTCTGCTTAATAAGACTCAAAATTATGATGGCTGGTAGTAAATAATTCTCTCTTTTGTGTGTGTGTGTGTTGTAAAAGTTAGGTGGCTTCCCTGATACTTGGGAAGATAAAAGTAGAGAGTAGATGGAGAGGAAAGAAGAGAAATGAAAAGATTCTGATGTGATTATCCAACTACTCTTGAACTTGTAGTCCAGCAGATAGGTATGATGAAAACAGAGAAGCAAGCAATCCAGAGAAGAGAGCAGCATCTATCAGATTGCTATTTGCAGACATTTATTATTGGCACCAGATGGGGTAAGGTAACTGATAGAGTAGGACCCCTGCCTCCTTGGGTGTTGTGCTGATCAAAGTATTCCAGCACACCAACAAAGTTACATTACATGAGACGTAGTTCTGAAACCAAGAACTCCTGTCCCTGGCCAAGTGACACATAGGAGGTGTACTGTTACTGTGTGAAGGCTACATCTATGCTGAGAAGTGGGCAGCATGTAAGAGACATCAAAACTTGTGCACCATCCTTTTCACCTCTACTGCTGACTCTATTTTAGTGTTAAAGCCTCTCCACTATATTAAAGAAAGAAGCTTTAAGCGTATCTAGTCTCATTCATGCTGACTTTACCCTTGAAGAAATGAAGTCTTCTTGTGTTATATACCTTCCACATACTCCAGAGCTCAAAATGATGTATCTAAGTATAGGATTGACACTGAAGATGAATAATATTAGCAAGTTTTATCTTAAGAATGAGGTGGAACAGTGTTGACATATTGTAGATTTGCAATCGACCATTTGATCTATTTAAGGGACACTGGAAGACTGTGCATGTCTCTTGCATGACAGTATGATGTAGATATATGACTACACCTGTAATAGAATGTTTTAAACACCCCACTAAAAACAAATCTTAGCTTTTCTTAATGGATCATAAATATATAAGCCTGATCTACCTTACACAAAAAAAATAACACATGCTTCTGAATCTCAGCCTAGGCATAGCATCTTGAAGGGTGTGATCTTTCAAGCTACTGAGGTCACTAACCTTCTTTATGTGGTAATGAGAAATTCACTCTGAAGTTATTATTTGGGGTGTTAAACTGAACTAAGCAGCGTTACCATACATCCTCTTGCTCATTTACTCAGAAAATATGAACTATTTATTAAGTTGTCCACTGAGAAATGCAGCAAAGAGTCTTATTTTGTTCCAAGAGTTTTGGGGTTTTACTCAGAAACGTGGTAAATGCAAGATTTAATAAAACACAAAAAACTAGTCTAGTACTTGTTGCAGGAAAGCCTTAATGTGATGCATACTACTGTCAGAGTGGCTTGTGAGGCTTGGAAAACTTTTCTTGTTAAATGTCATGTAATATGCATGCATGTTAAAAAAAAAAAAAAAAAAAATCCTAATCAACCAACCAAACAAAACGATTACACATGTATACACTCTTGGCATTTACTGAATAATATATGTTCAAACTTAATGGAAGGAAAAAAGGTAGTGAAGGTGGGGGTTTTTTTTAATCCAGTTATTCCTTTTTACAATGTACTCCATTCTTTCTACAAGGAATTAGCTAGTATGAAATTTATTTACTAATTGAAATTTGAAAGCTTGTATTAATAACCTCTAGATTCCTTTAAAAAGATCAGAGCCTCAAAGAGGCTGCAATGGAAAATAGCACAAGTCTGCACTAAAAATCTTGAAATATATTCCTGCTTAAAACTGCTCCAATTTATTTTTCTAATGGCGTAGTACTTTTATTACTGGGTCTTGCCACTACAGCTGCAAATGCAAAAAGATTCATCTGGAGTAACTTGTCCATGATGTTCTGTTCACAGTGCTTCATCATCTTTCACCTGTATGAGTGTTCTTACCATTACAAACAGGAGGAATCTTGTAGATATACTCTCCGGGACACTTCTGCCCTATTACTTCTCTTTTCTAGAATATATGTGCCAGAGCATTGCAAGGAGTTTTAAGTTAGGATCAAGTACAGTCACACAGCTTCGTTCAAGAATGCTTATTACCTATGTGGACAGTCATATAATTATGAGTAGTTCCAATAACTTACAGATTTTATCATGTTAAAAGATCATTAATTTATTGGATCATTAAATCCATTATGGTTGGCTGAAGAGTCCAGATCAAGTAAAATATTCAACACAAAAGGGTATTTAACACATAATCACAACTTCAATATATCTTGATTTGAAATGTACATTTCTTATTTTCTTCCCTGGTTCTATAATGAAATTGATACTTTAAAGAAAATGAAATTAAAATTACATTGAAATGGGTTCTTCTACTTTTTGTGTTGATTCCCCAAAATAATGGAATTTGTAGTGATTTATTCATACTTACTATTCATGAGAATACATTTGTTAACAGACAAAATTAATTTCTATCTTATTTTTACAGACAACTACGTTAATAGGCCTTCTGAAGACAGCTAGACTGCTGCGTTTGGTGAGGGTAGCACGGAAATTGGACAGATACTCCGAATACGGTGCTGCAGTTCTGATGCTCCTCATGTGCATATTTGCACTAATTGCACACTGGCTTGCCTGCATTTGGTATGCCATTGGAAATGTAGAAAGACCTTACTTGGCTCACAAGATTGGCTGGTTGGATTCTTTAGGAGAACAACTAGGAAAGCATTACAATAAGAGTGATGCAAGCTCTGGACCATCTATCAAGGACAAATATGTTACAGCACTTTATTTTACCTTCAGCAGTCTGACAAGTGTAGGATTTGGAAATGTGTCTCCAAACACCAACTCAGAGAAAATCTTTTCCATCTGTGTCATGTTGATTGGCTGTAAGTAGTTTTATCATGGATTTTAATCTTTTTTTTTTTTTCTCTCTCTCTGTGTTTGAGCTTAACATTCTAAACTAATAAGATTATAAGCATGCAGCCGGAAGGGCAAATTCCTAGGGAAAGGAATGTTGTATGCAAAAATACATTGTGACTCACTCAGTGTCAGGAAGTTATCAAGTTGCTTGACTACTCAAAATCTGTTATCCAAACTGTCAGAATATTTGTGTTGTATATAAGTGTCTGTAAGCAAATCCTGTATTAGGTAAGAAGGTGAATTTGGAGTGGATTTAGGAAATTATAACCCATCATATTTGGATAATCATAATTATATTTTATTTTTCTATTTAAAACTAAACCTATAAATGTATACATACCTTTTTAACTCTTCCCTTTGTTCTTAGCTTTAACTTAGCCGTACTCATCTGCAAAGCCCAATGACATGACTTAAGTTTTGTTTCTCTTTAATCCAGCATTAATGTATGCTAGCATTTTTGGAAACGTGTCTGCAATAATCCAAAGACTCTACTCGGGGACTGCCCGGTATCACATGCAGATGCTGCGAGTGAAGGAGTTCATACGCTTCCATCAGATCCCCAACCCTCTGCGGCAGCGACTGGAGGAATACTTCCAGCATGCCTGGACATACACCAACGGCATTGACATGAACATGGTATGTTCTTCTGTTTTTCAGGCAGAGATGCTGAGGCATAGATAAATGCATAAGAAATTAGAAAGAGACTGCAAGTCTTTAGTATTTGTAAGCCATAAAAGTACAAGCTTAAGAAGGTGGATACATATCTCAGTTACTGATAATTAAGCCACTCACTACATGTTTGGCATACAAGAATTTCACTGCCTAGGTTATTGCCAGGTATATCAGAAATCTGACTTCTCATTGTATATAGGAAACCTTGAGAACCACAGATGACTTCTGTAAGGTTAAATAGAGAAAAAAAATCCTAAGTTTCTTATTTCAGATATAGGTGTTCCAGAATTTTGGTTTTTCTTTGCTCTGATTTTCCCCTTCCAGTAGCAAACAAGAGTACCTGTGTTGATATCTACAGAGTTACTGTTCTATAAAACCTGTGGAGATAATTCTTTTTCAGAATCCTTCCATGTAATCTAGAACAGGTATATTGGGAATGGGTCGAAGAGAGGGGCAGGCAGGTTTAGCTCCTCTTTTCAAAGAGAAATATTTGAATCACATGATAGTCTGAAAAGTAATTCACATGCATTCATAACCACATATTTCTGCAATGAAAATCAACACAGTACTACTAACCATTTAGCCAATCACAGAAACTCATTTCTAGGAACTGACAAGGAATAACACTCATATTTTCCGGTTTGGATAAAAAAAGCCCCTATAATCTCTCCTATAAATACCAGACTAGCTAAAAAGGAATAACAATCTGCTAGAGAGCAAAAGTAAGCATCTATGTCTCTGTCTTATTTTCTGGAGATAGAAACATTTTTTCTGAAAAGTCAACATAAGTTTGGAGACACTGAGGGCCTTGTACATCTTAAGGACCTGTGAATCTGTAGGGATGCTTTCCAGAGTTATTCAGAGCTGGAGATTAGAAACTCTGCAGAACTCTCCAGAAAGCTGTAAAGAAGAAAATCGATACACTTTCGTAGCAATTTAACTAGAAATTAACTTCCAAAGTTTTGACATATATTCATACAGCTTTCATGTGGTATCTATACATACACTTCCGAATGACTGTCAGAGTACTACATTTTTATGCAGTAAACAGAAACAATGGTCTTGATTAAAATCTCTCATAAAGGTGAATCACTGCCAGTTTGACTTTATGGTTACCATTAAGTAAAGCAGATCTTAAAAATACAATAGAAAATTAATATATTTCGCTTCACCTGCCACTTCCGTGTGTCCCCTCCAGAGGGATAATATGCCCAGGGCAGGACAAGGACAATTGTATAAACCTCTGCTGGGGATTACTGCAGTGGAAGGCAGCATCAGTAGCTTCATCCTGTGTGGCACTGAATAGCCCTAATTCCTTCCGATGGCAATGGAATTGTGAGGTACTCAGCACTCTGCAGGATCAGGCCCTTAAGCTGCAAGTGTGTTCAACCTAAGCCTAAAGTAGCTCACTGAATTATTTCTGAAGATATTCATATATGCCTTAACTAATTAATTACCACTAATGGATGTACTAAAAACACCTGGTTCTCATGAAATAGTAACTATAACTGGAGGTTATCACGTGAAAGCTTGCATAATTCGGAAACTGGTGTATGGAAATTAGTCTTGGATTTGTCATTAATGTGGAAAAACAACTAAATGGATTAAATAGCACATATTCTGCAATATGATTGTGAGGCAGTATGGAGGATTTGCTTTAAATAAAGTGTGGAAAAACCCTCGATTTAGTATCTTGTTTTGTTGTATTTTATTCCTTATTCTGTTCACAGTTCTATCCCTCAAGTTCTATGTCAATCACTTTATTTCCTTTAAGAGCTTGAATGTATTACACTTAGTGCAAGGATAATATAAGAATTGTGTGGTTTACATTTTACTTATGAAAGATTTATCTCTTTCCTGTTTGCTTCACACCTAAATACATGGAATAACACCACCCACTGGTAAGAGCAGGAGGTATTTATATCAAATTTAATTCCAATATAAAGTGTGGAGAATATCCATGTTATCTGTTGGGTTTAGAGCTTGTTCAATGCTTTCTAATTTTAATTGTAACTTTTTGCATGATGAAGGGGTAGATAGCAAAGGGAAATAATCCAAGTAGAATCAGATGTGGGGCAAAATGGTTACTAAAAATTAGACATTAAAAAATCCTTATCTAACCACATTTATTAATCACTATTTTACCCCACAACTCAAGTCATGCTTCTCTGCCCAAAAAAGGTCATGTGCATATTGGTTTGCATTAAATAGTTGCTCTGTAGGAATGTCACTGACAAAGTTGTCATGCTGCTGATCATTCTGCATTTTCCGTTGTGTGAATGCTCTTGGTTTGAACCATATATGCATGTTAACACACGCACCAATGAAGTTTTCTTGGCTATTAGCCATGTGCATATGAGTTGGACTTGCATGTGTTTTTTTATTTAATTTTGCATGAAATATTTGCATTTACAGAACAAAGGACTAATATTGTCCTCAGACTAATGTGTTTGACTCCTGCTCATGTTTACTTGGAGTTTTTTGTGAATTCTGAAGGCAGAATTTCATTCAATATCTTTTTTTCTTCATTTCTTGACTGAAAGCTGAAAAAAAATTTAAAAATGTAGTCCTCTTTATCCTTTGATATATGAAATGCATCATAATTTGCATTTTACATATATATATATGTACATGCAACATATACTCACAAATATATATATATATATGTATATATAAAAATAACATAGAGAATATATATCAAAAGATGCTTTAAATTATCCTCAGTAATATATTTAAGAATCCAGGTAAAGTGGAAAATAAAACATAAAAACCCAAAGATTAAACAGAAACCCTTTTAATCTCAGAAGTATTTAGTGCACTAAGACTAAACTTGATTTTCTAAACAAAATTCTACACCTTTTATTGCAAACCAGAAGATAATACTTTATCAAGTACTTATTTTAAATGGTTAAAATTAGCTTTAGAGACCTGCAAGTGAAATATGCTGAGACCTTGTTTATTTGTTAATTTGCTTCTGCTCCATTTCTACATATTTTTTATTATATTCCATTACATAATGTATTTTGGTTAAAACAGTTCCACATAATTATGCATGGTCTGGATAAACAGGATTTGGGATTTATTTTAATCTGGATAAAAATCTTGAGTCTATAGAATAAGCATAATTTAAATCATGTCCCTGTGATATACACTGGCAAAGTCAAATTACAAAAAATATGTTTACATTGCATATTGTTTCATGAAAGATGTCACCAGTCCCAAAGATTCCAATTCTTGTAGTATTTTAACTATCCTGATCTGTTTTTCCCTAAATTCTTTTTGCCTTCTTTTTCCTCTTTCATTCCTATATTATCAGTCCAGCACTGATAATAGCATGCCTATGATGCTTACCCTAAAAAGATTAGTTATTTAGTGTTTGAGATACTTTTTTTAAGTTATGCATGTATTTTTTACAATCCTGTCCCACCCTTTCTTTCCATGGATCTTCTGTGCATCTGAATAGCTTTATTGATTTATTTTACATTTGGAAAGAGTTTAAAGAAGTAACTAAGCAGGACAAGCAGAAAAATGTTTAGCCCAATGTAAACATTAATTACAATCTTGCATGTGGGACAGACATCTTTTTGTTTTGGGTTTTGTCCAATAGCATGAAAGGAGAGAGCAAGTCAGAATTTTTATAAATGATTGTATGATTTCTCCTGCAAGCATCCAAGCAAATGGTTAATTTTACAGTTGTGATAACTGTCTTGGCCACTGTGATCATGCAAGTACAGTAGAGCACACACCTATCTTGATCCAGCAATTCTATAGTAGCAAATAGAGGGTAGGTTCACCATTGCCTTGAACAGGCTTCTTTTGGAAGTGATGGGCTGCTGATACCTTGTTGACATCATTACATTTTTTATTCTTGCTTTTCCTTCCACTGTGATCACTTCTTACAACAAAACCAATTTTCTCAATAGAAACAGTGCCACTAATATATTTGAAGCAGAGGATTAGAAAATTAAATTACAATTTCAAAAAGAGCAAGGAGAAATTCTTTGTACCATCCAAAGGCTAATGCAAATTAGATGTGTTTGGAACAAAACCTACCAGTAAACTGTTAAACCAAGGGAATATGTAATCATGCTGGAACTTGGTACTGCTGTTTGCCTATATGTCAGAACAAAAATCATGACACATAAATCAGGCAGGAAGTACCTTATGATTAGCCATGAACCTGTTATTTGATTTTCTAAAAAAAAAGAACTTTAAAAAATGTGATTGCCTACATTGAATTGAATTCAATTATAGAAAATAGGACCTCATAGAGAAAAAATAATTTCAAGAATGTCCATCTGTTTCTAAAATGATCCTTTATTAGTTTCTCGGTGCATTGTATTTTTTGGTCTAAAGTCTCAAAAACAAGAGCAATTAATTTTTCAACTATCATACTTTTTGAAATATGCAGATCTGGTCAATCTTCAATTTCTACAGACTTAAAACTTCTCTTCTGATAAGGGAATCAACAGTTGAAGAAAAGAAAATAATTTTCTGTCTTCCTTCTTCATCAGTGTATCATGTCTCAGAGATTACTTTTCAGATGTACTCATAAAATGTAATAAGACTGTAGAAGAATAGTCCATTGCAGCTTCACTAATTTCAGCGTAAAGATGTCACATATCTGTGTTGAGGCAATGACTGAAAACAAAAGATCTTATTCTTGATAGGTTTGTCAGGCTTCAATCTCATTGAAAGGTGAATTAGCTCATTATCACATACTGCTTCTCTTCTCTCTCAGCTGTTGAAAGGAAACATACAGAACATTAAATTTAAAGGAAAAAAACAAACCTTCTGTGCAAAGAAGAGTATTTTTCAGGTATTTTCTTCTATGTGGAGCCCAAGAGCTTCTGGAGCAGAATTGTTGCCACCTGTGACCTTGTTCTTTCTTTTCTAAATGCTGAAAGCCCTTGGAAATGTTTCAACCTTCTACGTATAGAAATACTTAAATTTTGTAATTAATTATCACAGGAATATTGAATAGTAAATTTTAAATTCTTTCTAGAAATAAAATTGCTGAATTACAGAAATGTTTAGCCTAGATGAAATTAAATTACAAAAGTCAAATATTTGTGACAGAACTACATCCCACGCTATTCTCCATTAGAGGAAACAGCTGCTGAGGGACAAAGATCCTGATTCAAAACCTAAGCAGCACAATTTGTGCACCTAAAGACTCTCAGGTTAGGCTTAAAATTAGGTAAAAAATTAAATACATAGGTTATTTCACCCAATATATGAATTAATATTAATTAATTTTGTGCATTCTTTCTGAACAAAGACAAAAGGTTAATTTTTATATAAAGTTCAAATTTTAATATTCAAATATTTTGAGAACTTTATTCAGAATTTAGTGATGCCAATGTCAACATAGCCTGAGATCTCTCTTATCCAGGTGAGAACCAAATAAATATTATGTGTGGTCATGACACAAAATGAATTTACTCCTGCTCTTTGTACCTTCAGCTGCTCAAATTTTTTGCCATGTTAAATTATTCTATGGATCAGTTTCTCCAACCATTTCACAAGAAGAGATCAAGACAAGGCAGAAATAAACAGATAAAGTGGAGATGGACCAGAATCCTCTTTCAGTTTATGCCATCTTAAATTCTCAGATGAACTTCGGAGTCACCCCTTATCTTTCCCTCTGTATGCTGGGCATCTGCCACTCATAAACAACTCTGACAGGTTCTAGGACAAGAAAGCCTCAGTCACTAGTTTCAACATACCTCAAACACAGCACAACACGCAAGAGCCCTCTTGTGCTCTCTTCAACTGCTGCTTGGTATTTAATGAGAAAATGTGCAACAGAAAATTACATGCAGAATTAAAGGAGTATCTTTGATTGTACAGCTGCAAGCACTGGAGACTCTCTCAGACTAGGAAGGGCTGAGAGAGCTAGGACTGTTCAGCCAGATGGGAGAAATGAACGCTCACAGAGGATGTCATCAATGTGAACAAAGACCTGAAGGAAGGGTGTAAAGATGGTGGAACAAATGTTCAGTGATGCCCAGTGACAGAACAAGAGGTAATGGGCACACACTGAAACTGTAGGCTTCAACCAAACACCAGGAAACACATTTTTACTGTGAGGATAACTGGGCACTGGTAGAAGTTGCCCAGAGACGTTGTGGCGTCTCTGCCCTTAAAGATATTTGAAAGCCCTCTGGACATCACCCTGGCTACCAGATCTAGGTAGACCTCCTTGAGCAGGAAGGATGGACCAGATAATCTTTCCTACAAGATCATTTCCAACCTCAGTTATTCTGTGGTTTTGTTGGTGTGGAATGTGGTATTTCCATGTTTAAAGAAAACTATTGTAGCTTATATCCTGGTTTGCTTCAGGTTAGATACTTTCTAAATATTTTCTGTGAGACATATATCAATACCTGTTCCAGATCTGAGGATTTTAAAAAAAATTAAAATTGTCATGAATTTTATCATTTATCCAAAAACCCAAGGTTATCTTTGCCCCAGACATTTCCTTGTTGCCTTAGATTAGGGCATAAAGATGTGTCCAAGTCTGTTGTCACAAATGTGCCTGATAAATGTGTGAGTGATACCTTGCTGTCATCTTGAGGAAGAAATTAATGAAGCTGGACTCCCTCTCCTCATAAAAAGATCACATTCTTCAAGGCAGGATGAATCATGTCCCTACTGTCCTCATGAAACCTCAATCACTTATTCCGTGTAAAATGTTTTACACCTCTCTGGATGGTGTTATTCTCCTCTGTAAGCATGCCACATAGATAAACCAGTGTTATCTGACATGAAGTTTTATTCCAAACAGGAAGACATAACTGAACTTGGACTTGATAACTATCAATGACAGACAACTGGAGCCTGTGATCGCATCATCTTAACTGACTTTCCTGTACTTTACTTTATCTTTTTCAAGGGGGGAGGGCTAAAGCTGATTTTTATGTCTTGGTACGTGTTTTTTTTTAAATATCTGTGTATATTTCTTGAATTATGCATGAGTTCTGATTCCAAACATGTTTCTAACCATGAGAATCCAAGATTTTTCTCACCAGGGCCTCGTGGAATCACAACAAAGGAGATATTGTGTATAACAGTAAAAGTATGTTAGGAAAGAATGCAAGTGAAACTCAAATCTGTATTTAAATGATTTATTAATTTTGGATTTTTCATTGATTATAATGCTATTAAAGAGCAATTCTATATTTATAATTGTCGAATTTTTTTATTTTGAGGACTTCATGGATGATTTTCTAATATTTAGTATAGGCAGTGTGTGTACAAATTTGATGTTGATGTTGATTCTCACATTATAATATAATTTTCAATACAATTTCAGTAATGAAAATCAGAATATGAGAATGACTGTAACAAATATTTGAGAGTTTGGGTTGGCAAAATTGGGTCTGTACTGCACAGCATAAAACAATCTGGAAACATCAAATTCTGTATTGTATCAGCTACTAGACTTAGATTAAACACCTCACTACACACAATGTGTGCAATATGGTAAGCTCTTTTTCGTAATGTAGGTTTTGGCAATATTTTAACAAATTTATCTTCAAATCATCTTCTTTCTTGAATTTCTAAGCTTATGATAATGGAGTAATCTCCACTGGAAACCAATGTTATTTAGTCTTCCTTTTGAGTATTTTAAAACAGTGATATTAAAAAGTAGATGTGTTTCCTCTCTGATGTATAAAACTAATTTAGATTGTAAGCTCCACGGAGCAGGGACTTTTTAGTCACAGATGCTTGAAAAGAGGCTGGTATCTTTCATACGTTATTGGCGTTTAAATAACTATTAACTGATACGCAATGATTTTAGAACATTTCATGATAATTATAAATTAATTATAAAAATAATGGTTTATATGAGAGAATATCCGAAGTATCTTCAGAAATATAAACCAACACACATGGTCTGCATGGGTTTTTGCTTAATGGTAAAATACAATACCTTGAAAATCAGATAAACAGCTGATGTGAAAAAATTAAAACAATTTATTCAAAATGTATTCTAAGAATTCCTGGCTTCCTAACAATTCAAATACACTTTTCTCTTAAGTGCTTCTGAATTCAAAATACATTTCCTATTTCACATTCTATAAAAAATTGAGCTCTTCTAAAATGTATTCAGATAGATACATAGCAAACAAATTAATTCAAAATAGGTCTTTTATACTCACATGACTAGAGAACAGTTTCGAAATAAACACAACTTTTCTCTTCTTGTTTCATTTGGTGAACTTATTTGTTTCTCAGTTTTTTAGTATCATTCAGTAAATAAGTTCCTACAACCTACAGCCTTTTTATTTCAATATAATTACACTATATTAAAAAGCATAATTGGATACTAAGCCATTTCTAGTGGTGTGATAGATACTGAAAACAGTGACACCACAGAAGATTTTCATTTATCATATTTTCTTTTGCTTAGTGTTGTTGAATGCTGGCTTTTTCTGAGGGTGTAAAAATTTCATGTGGTAATGCTGTAAGGCTCAAAAAATTGTTCTATATATGTATGTTAAAACATTGTTATTTCACAGCATTGATTTCTATTAACAATCATAGAAACATTTCAATTCTGTTAAAGGTTCTAATATCTCATTTTTAAAACATAGCTTGGCTTGTGTGGACAGAAGCCTCATTTTGGAAATGTATTCATCTTCACTAGCAAGGAATATGATTTATGAATATATTTCTACAATGAGAGTGAGCGCACAGGATTTTTTTGTGCTGAAGTAGAAATTATAATAGCAACAAGTGAATGCATTTTGAATATATCTTTTCTCTGCGGAAATGTTTACATATTTATAGAAAAACAGAGCAGAGGATAAACAAGGATGAAATAATAGACTGATCTAATAACAAAGAGAGACACATCCTGTTCACATATTCATAAGACTTGCCGCATCAATACATATTTTGCCTTTAGTAATATGCAACAGTTGTAGCTGTCCCTAGGAAAAGCATATGACCCAATCACATCACTGACAGCATACAGCAGGATATAACAAGGAAAGGTGGTGTGGCATAATGTGTCAGCACACAGAGTCACTCACAGTACTCTCATGAAGTCAGTAGCAGAAATGTTTATAGATTCTCAAAGAATCAGAGTTGTATTATCCTAGAGGACTTAGAAAAGCTCATGCATAATGACCACGTTGTAAGTAACACCCTTCTTTCCTTCTAAACAAAATTACCATGTTGCCATGGTACCCAAGAGGAATCCCATGATTCTACTTCAGGCAAATTCCTATTGTTCTGAGTAAAAGATGAGCACAGCAAGGACCACAGCAAGTAGCCCTGTGGTTTGCTGAATGAATCATGTGTCTATGTAAATCTGCGTAACACTGTTGTTTCAACAGGTCGTGTTGCTTTTTCTGATAAAGTTCTACACTTGCAAGTAGAATATATTTAACATGAAAATCCTAATAAAATGCCCTCTCTCTGAAAAAATCTGATCTTCTTCAGATAGCTCTCATTTTACAAATACCATGGTTATTTCAGCAAAAACCTCTCTATAATAAGTGTACTACTTTGACAATTGATAAAAAGGAAATAGACATATGAGTCCAAATAAGTGAAATTCAGTGAAGATTTCCCCTTTCACTCTTATTTCTTATTTTGCTGCAGTATAGTCATCCATGTACCCTGATACCATTTCTTGCAATGAAAGAAATCTTAATAGCATATTTTGTAACCATTATATAGATTAGTATTTATATGAGAACTCACATTGAAAAAGCTTTGCAATATAGATTACACTATGCATTTGTTGAATTTTAATACTCTTATAGCTCTTAGAGCCATGTCTATTTGTAGGTCACTTCTTTCTTTTTGTCCAGGAAAAAACCCAAAAATTATATAAAGAACTTTCAAAGCATTCACATGAAATTTTTATGCTTGTCTTTCCAGGTCCTGAAGGGATTTCCAGAATGCTTACAAGCTGACATTTGTCTGCACCTCAACCAAAATTTGCTTCAGAATTGCAAAGCTTTCCGGGGGGCCAGTAAAGGCTGTCTTCGAGCTTTGGCTATGAAATTTAAGACAACACATGCACCTCCTGGAGACACTTTAGTGCACTGTGGAGACGTTCTCACTGCTCTTTATTTTGTGTCAAGAGGCTCCATTGAAATCCTTAAGAGTGACATTGTTGTGGCCATTCTTGGTAAGTATATTATCACAAGGCATATTAAAAAGAGTCAGATTTTCAAAAGAAATACTTGTTGTTCCTGGCACAGGAAATTTGTAAATATTTATTTTTTTTAATTGAGCAAAGAAATAATTTAAGAAAATCTACATTGTTGCAATAATTCATGTGCACCAAAGAGCCCACATCTTTGGATTTCTAAAGATTTATCTTATGTCACATTAATCCCTAGGTAAAATGTAAGCTGCAAGTTGAGACAAGCAGATATCCAGTTATTCCTGTTCTGATTATGCTGTAAGATCAAAAGTCAGGCCAATCCTCTTTTTGAACAGTGATGAAGCTATTGAGACATGTAGAGTCCTCTACTAACTGGAGCAATCTACTCTGGGCATTCAAAATGTCTTCCAGAGATCTTCAAAAATATGTGTTTCTGCCCACTAGGCATAAAGAAAAATAAGAGAATGACAGATTAATTTGCTCTAGAAGTAATAACACCAGAGTTTCCCCTATATTTCTTATTAACACATTCTTGTTTGTATAGCATGATGAGTTACTTGGGTTTTTTTCCTAACAAAGTTGGCTCAGGACAGTGTTCAGTCCAGCTGGGACCTCACTTGCAGCTGGTGATAGCTCTTATGTGAAACCAGTAAGACTTCAATAGCTATAGCAATATGAAAAGTAAAATTACTGAAACCTTACATAGCATGACTACAGAATTGTTTATCCAATTTTATATTAAAAATAGGAATGCAAATAATAATTGAGTAGATGAGTAAGGATTTTGCTGTACAGAAGCATATACCAGCTGAAATATCATTCACATACTGTCTTTCTGTTAATTGGCCACTGTAGGAAATTAGTCAGAAAAGCAGCTGAAGCAAGATGTGGACTGGTGGCAGTATGTTGCTATTAACCCACTTTTGACTGATTATTCTGTTTATAGTTTGCCACTATGATAAAGAAATACATCATTCAATTTAATGGCTTGCTCATGTTTAAAATAATAATCTCTGTTTAATTTTCTTTCTTCAGGGAAAAATGATATATTTGGAGAGATGGTACATCTTTATGCAAAACCGGGAAAGTCAAATGCAGATGTGAGAGCTTTAACTTACTGTGACTTACATAAAATCCAGAGAGAAGATCTACTAGAAGTTTTGGATATGTATCCTGAATTTTCTGATCTCTTCCTCACCAATCTGGAACTAACTTTTAATCTGAGAGATGAAACTGCAAAGGTACACATAAGTGATTTTTCTTTCTTAATATTGGGCCAAATCTGTCCCACAGTAACAAAACTTGAAAATAACATTTGAAAAACTAAGGTTAACAAAATGGAAAGTTAAATCCTATATTAAAAAATATACTCACCTGATTGCTTTCACTGAAGTCAGTTAAACTTAGCAGAAGTCAATGAAATTATTCAGATGATGTTAATCTAACAGGATTTGGTTCTATATTTAAATAGTATTAAGGCTTCACCCAGAGGGGTTTTGTTAAAGCCATGGAAAATATGGTTTTTTAGATGACTATAGCCTAGGTCACCTCAAGGGGAACTTTTGACACTAAATGTAGTTGTACATCCATAAAAGAAGGATAAATCAGATTATCCAGATTCATTCTGTGTCTAGCAATAGAAAATATTTAATTGCCTTTCAAATACGAATTTCTAATTCCCTTATCTTGGCATGCACTCTACCTCCTAGGGGACTAAAAACTTACAAGGGACTTTTCAACTTTCACTCAGCCTTCAGATTTGGAGGCATTTCTTGGTCTCTTTTTCCCACAGTGACTGTCCTAAGTGTCACCTTTTGAACAAATTACATCTCCAGGAAAGTAAAGATATTACCAGTGTTTCCTTGTTTCAGACTGACAGGGTTAGACTTGGGAAAGAAAGTGGACATTTGGCCAAAGGAGGAGTGGGGAAATTCTCTTGCCCAGCTCATGCTGCTGAGCCTAAAAGATTCCCCAGAAGATTGCAGGTACCCCAGGCCACCAGGCAGGGACTACACTGCCCACAGAATGACTGGTTTACGTTTCATTATTTCTGAGTTAATGCTGTTTGTGGCTTCCTTAAAGAAAGACAGAGGTTCAGCAAGAAGGAACTGACATATATAATTTGGCCTCAAAGGCCTTCTAAGAAAAAAGGAGAAAAAGAACACTAAGTTTTGGGCTATAAATCATAGGGACGTTTTTGCTAATCAGGTGTGGATCTTTGTTTTTTTAAAAAAATTATAACAAATACAACTTCTAACAAGAATTGTCACTTCTTTTTCTTATGACCTTTTTTTTAATAAAATATCATTCTGAAAATAAAATACCAATTATATTCTTTTTTCAGCCTTTGTATGTATTGAAAAGGTCATAATTATTAATTATATGTAAAATAAAACTCAATGAATGTATAGTCTAGTGATAAATTTAAGTTAAAACTGAATGTCCATATATTTGAAAAATTTCTTGAATATAATTTCACATTAATGATTTAAGTCTGAGCAATTATTTCTTGCAATTACATTGTCTTCAATGTTTTATCATTATTTTTTCCTTAGATCAGAGACAAGGAAGGCAGGAGAGGCTCAGCCATGCTTCTGAGCTAGCAAAATCACAGTTTATCTCTAGCAATTCCATTTACTTTCCACTGTCTATTGCAATCCAGAAAATCATCCCTCAAAAAAAGCATTGAGCACATTCTCATTTTTAAAACATCACTCAGATCTAAATTTGTTATCAGAATAATATAATACAATATAATAATATCAGAATTCTACTCCTGTCCTCTTATTTGCATAAAAGTACCTTTTTCTTCCTGCAGTTCTTCTACCAGTGGGCCTCCACTGAAGCACATTACTCTCCAGGTTTACAATGAAGGGAATAGACAAAGATGTAAACACTTCCCAGCTCCCCTCTGCCCTTCTCCCACATGCAAATCTGCTCATTTGAGTGGTATGGGAAACCTCACTAGCACAGGGAAGGGAAGTAGGCTGAAGCCAATGCCATGTGTAGGTACACAAAGAGCAAAACTGGTGTTATATTTGCTAATTTGTAAATTTCTTAAAGTAGAAAAAATAAGTTAAATGGATCTTTTACCTACCAGGAAAAAAAGCACTGCAACCTTCTTAAGATGGATAGAATAAAGCAGTACTGTGTTCTGGTACAGAAATAAGTATCTGAATGATGTAAATTTGATAAAGAGGAAAGGAGGATCTAGAAAGATAAAAATAATGGGAGGTAAAATGCCTAATGCTTGTCAGGCTTATATTTATTGTAAAATATAACCTTTATAATCATTACAAACTGTAACCTTTATAATCATTACCATCAGTTAAATATAAATATAATTGCAATCAATTACCACTTTACTTCTTGAAATAGTACACATTCTCTGTTAGAGGTTATTTAATTTTTTCATTAATTTCTCTAGGGTTACATAAACCAGATCTGTGCAAGTTCAGAGAAGCTGATAACAAATGAACACATGTATTTCCATGTAAACTTATTATCAGGATAATTTTATTTCACCATTAGGTGATGACAGTGTTGGTTTTGCCCAATTTGCATAAACTTTTTTAATGTTAGCCTTGGGCAATTCCATTCATTAGCTGGTGATGGAGAGGCTGATGCAGACTGACTTTAATATTGCCTTTTTTAAAGCTTGAACATGATTAACAGTCAATCACCTATTGCAAATCTGTCCTCTTTAGATGGGAGTAATCTGTCATTTTGTTTCATATTTCATTAATCAAGGCTGACCTTGTAATAAGATCACAAACTACCAATGATACGGATGGAGATAACTGCAAACTACGAAGACGGAAATTGTCCTTCCAAAGTGAAATAGAGAAAGGTAATTAACTTCATTTCTTACATTAGACAGCACCATCTCATTATTCATTGATATTTCACTTGGTAATGCTGGGTACATTAGGGCCCCATGTTGGCTCTTCCTGGAGCAGCCCTTGAGAATCCAGCTGGGCAGAAAAACTACTCTGTGCATTAACCACTATATGTTTATGTACAACTAGAAGAAATATGTTTCACCCTTCCATGACTTCACATCTATCTGTGAAGAGCTGTCCCAACATCAAATTATCATATTGCCTTTGAGATGTGCATATATATATATATAAATATATATATATATATATATAATTTCTTAATATCTATTTTCTGAGACACCATGTTTTAAACCATGCAGACAACCTAGTCTGTGGATTATTTTATCTCATCAGCAAAGTGCTTTGTTGAACTTGATGCTAGGTAGTGTTTCTCCCTGGAACTGAAATGTTTTAAAAAATTTAAATATTTCAGGACACTGTAAATTCACCATGGTCTGATTTTGATCTATATGGTAATGTGTAAAAGTTGCTCTGGCAAAAGTTTAGGTAAACTATCGTTTACTTTATGTGCTTGCGTTCACATTAGTGGCTTTTGAGAGCAAACCTAATGAAGGAAAATTCAGTGAACTTTTTCACCAGTATTCTGTACTGCTAAATATCAGGAATTGTAGACAGTAGCTCGGGCCAGACAGCAACAGTCATGAAGACAGCTAAGCTGATACTCATAGGATTTTCATGTTTGTGTAGGAAAAACACAATTCCTTGAATACCATTACACTTTTATGGTTGAATGGTTTGTCTGACAAATTACTTTTTCTGTTATGTCTCTCTCACACTCCACAGTTAAACCTCAGTCCTAAATGCAGCATAATACCAATTTATAGAGTAGAAGAGTAGCTTATAATAAATGGGAACAGTTTAAATATCAATAGCAGATATAATGCTCAATGAAGAGACTCTAATCCAGAGTCTGGCTATTCAGAACAATGACATTCCTGTTCGATCAAAGAAACATCTTTAGGGCAGGAAGCCAAAACTGACAACAAATCTGTCAGGAAAATGTCCCCATGAAATATTCAATCTGCTCTTCACAAAGAATCTGTTGACAGAGGTACTTAGCCTGACTAACCTTCACATTTCTTATGAGAAAACATATGCTGCTACCCAGACAAGATGGAAGTGATCTTTTATGTTGTGCCTGCTGTAGAATTACAAATAGGCTACTCAGGTGTCAGTGAGGTTCCAAGACCCCAAGGCTCTTGTGGTTCTTGCCCAGTCAATTACACTGAATGTCCTCTTCGAAACATTTATTTGCATTACTTCTGAAAGAATATAATTTCCCACAGTTTTGTCTCTGAAAAAAAATGCTTGCACCATTGGGGAATGAGAGGCAAGACTGGCATGCTCCTTAGTCCTGGCAGTGATTGTACAGCACCTGATAATATCTGGGTTAGGCAGAAGTGAAGTACATTGGAAGCCCATCTGAGGAGAAGATAAAACAAGTAGGAGTCCTTTGCCAAGTACTGAGTACACTTTTGGCCCAGTGGTTCACTGCCCCTCTCTGGTCTCCTTTCAGATTCCCATGGCCACAGCAGACACTTCATAGTCATAGATCTTCAGTGTTACTTTTCTTTGGCCCTCCCCACATCCTCTATGAGGCTGTAGAGTACTAGAGATACTGCTGGTTTGTTATGTTCTATTGGTTTCAACCTGTTACATGTAGGAGGGAGTGGCATCTTATTTTGATCCAGCACAGTCAGTCTGTCATGATAAATATATGGGCATGATCCTGCAGAGTTTATTAGAACTGGAGGAGAAAAGACAGCGTTTCTGAACGAACAGCTGGAAAATGCATTTCTGGCCACAGTATGCCAAAAGATAAAAAATACTTGTATGAAAATCATATTTTGATTTCAGAACTACAATTTGAACAGGATAGAGACTCCCAGAATTCTCACTCTTATATTTTGATATTTTATTTTGTAATTATTATGGGCATGCTTAGTAAGTGCTCTTCTTGCTGGCATTGCTTACTTTCAGCTGTTGACCTACTAGCATATTATGCAGCTTGAAATTGTATTTTTTCCATCTTTAGTGTGATCATCATATTTTCTCTGTTTTGGAGTGCTAAAAATGAGATTGTGTTATCTCAGCCTTTAGTTCAAGCTAGCCTGATTTGGACCTTGTTGCCATGGTAACTCTTCCTGTACGAGTTTTATCAGGGGTTAAACAAAATCAACACAGCTCTCTTTCATGCATCTGCAGTTAGTACCTCTGGGTCTCCAATTCCAAGACCTTCTCACTGCACATATACATAATTCTACCATTTCTATCCTGTGTCAACAAAAAACTGATCTTTAGTAAGGCTAATGAAGGCTCTGTCAGTGCAATTTTAGAGGCTACAAGACTGTTTGAGGGACCAGCTTGTTCTCTGGCTTCTAGAATTGGCTGCAGTACCAGAAGACATCCCCTTCAAAAATTAATGCACACACAACATAGCAGCTTATATTTCCTCCAACCCTAAAGAAATTCACTGCATGTCTTTCTGAATAATGGATGGTACTTTTGCACAGGTGCAGATGCAGACTTTGCCAGTTGCCATAGATGCTTGACAGCTAAGAAACTCTCTGAGACTGCTTAAAATTAGCAGCATTCCTGCCTGGCAGTTCCAAACAAAGCTCTCAGCTAGGCTGGCTAGTTAGTCTCCTGCTGAAAATTTTGTGACAATGAGCTGCTCCATCTATACTCAGTTGTCATTTTTAGCAGTGCAGAATACTATTCTTGCCCGTTTCTCATTTACTTCTGGCAGTTCTGCGTGACTTAGCTAATTTCAAGGGAAATACATTTAGGCAAGAACTTTCTTTTGCTCTTCTAATTCTGACTGCAGTTCTATTATCCCATGCTGAATAGGGCATTTCTAGAGTTGTTTACATCAATATAAAATCCAATATATGAGTGAAAAATGCATGGTGTAAGGAGACTAACTGAAAGCCTGAAAACTTGGGGCTTTGAAAAGACCATTCTGGAGTTCAAGCATTATCATTTACCACATTATCAAGCCAGCAACTTTTTAAACTTTTTAATGTTGGCTCTGAAATCTTAACCTTCTTGGGACTTTTCTAGTGACAGCTGGCCCAGGAAACTTATAACAAGAAAATTTTAGTTCCATGGATGCAATTTTAAGTGGTCACTAAACAAAATTCTCACAGACTCTTCTTATCCTGGTTGTTGCACTTGCCCACATCAACAAGACTGTAACAATTGAGGGGAATATAAAATACATTTTCCAGTGCTTTACTTTTAAAATATTGTTAACTAGTAAACTCATATATGGCTTAATTTTAATTTGAAGAGTTACGTTTCCTGATCAGACTTTTCAAAAAGTGTCTACTGATCAATTATCAAAGTAAGCACAAAAGCCAGAGTTCTAATAAACTTCTAACTGCATCTTGATTAATGTAACTACCTTATGCGTGCCTTGCTTTAGCTGTCTTTCAGGCTAGGAAGCCAAGACATATTAACACAGCATTATTACACAAAGTATCTAAAGGTCATGGGTCTTGATTTAGATATAGAAGACAAGGAAACATTTCAGGAACTGATTCTCCTGCCTGAAACTATGAAGTGGAGCAGTACTAAGAGAATGGCCTGTTCTTTCCCATTCTTGTCCCCTCCCCCAGCTTACTTATCTAAATGCTTACGTTATGAATAGATGCGCAGCCAAGCACTGTGCCATGCCCCCAGAAGGAAAGTCAGGTAAGAATGCAGAGAAAAATTGAAGCTCTTATTTAACTGTGTTAAACTGTTAGTATTTTGCTGATGAAGTTGGCTTGGGCTTAATTAGAGAATAGTTTCTAATATTTCACCAGAGTCTTAGGTCGTTAAACAGCCAGGAAACAACTAATGTGTTGGCAGGCATCATATGGCTGGAAACAAGACCACATGTCCCCAGAATCTTACCTTAATCATGAAACTCCTAGCAAAAAAATACCTGGTCATCAGAGAGCCCACCAGGCCAGTGTTCCATCTGCTCCTATTAGTGTTCCTGCTGCTACCACAGTGCCTAGGAGCCACCTCAGGGAGCTTCCACAGAAGAGTCTTGTTTCCAGGAGTTACTCCCAAAGAGGCTGTCTCTAAAGACCAAATCTGATCGAAACGTTGTGTGCAGTCACACATATCCATAGCCATCCTTTGAAAAATAAAATAGCAATAATAGTACTATGGTGAAAGCTGAATTCCTTGTAAAAGAGAAGAGAATTCTAAATTTGACGAGAGAACCATTTTGATCTATATCCTGAATCCATTCTTTGTTTCTGATTGGTTTTAAATATAGCATTATTTCCTGAAATATAAACTAATAATTTTCCTTCAATCATTATCTGATTAGCATTAAAGTTGGCACAAAACAGACAAAACAAAAAAAAAATGGAGATAGAGGGCTTTCGCTCCATCCCTAACATCTCATTGTACTGAAAATGGAAACAAAGAATAAATGAAGGACTTCATATGCACTTCAACTTTGAAATTCTTGGCTTTTTAAATGTGTCTCAAATTCAATTATTCAAAAACTAGCTCTTTTCTAAGCCCTTTTAAAAACAGGGACATGGATCCTTATGGAAAAGTCCATAAGGACTTCAGTCCATCATAATAGGGGGAAGTTTCAGTATCTTCTGCTGTTCCCTATTTCCAAAATCACCTAAACTTTCATAGCTCGAAGACGAAAAACAGCAAAGGACACAAAACCTTCCAAACTCTCACAAGCAGTGCTGATACAGAACAGTAATTCAAACTCTCTGCAGTACAGTTCATTTCCTCCACCATCACTATTGAATCTACTGGAGCTTTTCAGCAAAATTGTCAGAAATTCTACAACAATGGAATCTCACTAGTTTATATCTATATTTATAGCTAGCTTTATCTATCATGTCTACCCATAGTAGACTTACGACCTCCAAAATTATGACTGAAATTAGAATTAAACAAATCTTCCATCATTAAAAACAATCACAGAAAAAAAAATTAAACCTTTTTACTAGTGAAAGAGAAAATGTTTTAGCTTTCCCAAAAGACTTTCAGCGGCCTAGTTTTCTTAGGATTAGGGATCTTCCTGTGTAGTTACTACACAGACAATTTTTTTTCTTGGTGTTAGTCAAATATCACATACATATCTGACAGTACAATTTTAAGTAGGGGGTCCTACAGATAGGTGGGATATTTGAAGAGAAACATAATAAGTGAGGAAGAACGAGGAAAACACACATGTGCTGAAGAATGCAAGAACTTCCACAGCTCAGGTTTCAGGAGCCAGTTAAGTCTTTGGCTTTGTTTCAAATTTTGAGGTCTGACAGGTCTACAGACATGTGATTGAAGGTGCTGAAGCAGGACCTCTAGATACACAAATTCAAGTGCCTGGTGGAACTTCATACAAATTCTTTCTACTGGTTTAGGAAATGTCTCAGGAAATGCATGTACAGCTTTAAGACCTCTTGCCTCTGCCATGTTCTGAAAATGGCCAAGCTTTGATATAACTGCATGTGATTCAAATGATTATTGATAAGGAAAAAAAAATCTCTGCTTGAAACCGTCTATTCTCAGTTGTTCTTTGTTTCACTTTAGTTCTACAGGATATTATGCTGTACAAGGGCATAACTATAATACGATGTTCACAGAAGGAGAAATTGTAGTCATGTAGCCAATTCTAATCTTATCACAAAAATCTGGTGCTCTTAATAAATTAAATTTTTAATAAATATGTTATGGCTTCAGGGTTCATTACTTTGCTTTCTTAAATTTCTAAACTGTATAATCCTGTGGTCCTCAAATTTGAAGAAATATCTGTATCACTGAATAGACATTGTGTGCTTTACCTCTAGCTCTGATTATAACTAAAAAGCTGCAAACATACCTTTCCACTTTTAAAAGTGAATTGCAGTGCAACTATCCATCAGAATACCACGTGATTATTTAGATTACCAAAAGAAAATAAAGTGTGTGTGAAAGACAGCCTTTATGCTAATTGTCTCATTGTACTAACTATTATTGCTATATTATGTGTGATATACAAATGGTTTTCCTGTAAGGAAAGGCACGTAACCAGTGCCCTTACTATATAAAGTGCACTGCAGATTTTAACAGTTCAGTTTATTTTCAGAGCTTTAGGATCAATTAATTCTCCTGACCATACTAATTTCTATTTTTCCAGATGAGATAATTTGGAAAATATTTAGATCTGAATTTATCAGGTAATCAAATAGATGCTGTGCAAAGCTTTCCAACTATTTCTCTTTTTTCTCATACACTAAATTCGTGCTTTTTCCATACAGTTTTCATTAAGACTTGTCCAAAAAGTAGGTAATTAGACATTTTGTAAACTTGAACCTTGCTATAATCACCAATGATGTTTCACCAAGGCACAAGAAAAATCTCTAGAGATACCAGCCTATGCTTTCTTACCACTTAAAGTTATTAGTTATAAGGACTTTATGGGTTTACTTAATCTTTTTCTCTTTCTTTCCCCTACTATTTTGTCCTCAGGGATGCATTGGTCATATGTAGACGTTGGAGCAAGTTATGCTTTCAGCAGGCACTCAAAAATGTTTATGAAGGCAACAGTTCTCAGTCTACCTGATCACCAGTCATGACCTAAGATGATCAGAACAAATTGAACAGACAAATTTCTGTTCAACTAAAAAGTGGTAGAATGCTTTGTTCAAGTTGTTAGTCTTCTAGAACAGATGACCCCTCCTGGAACATGTTCCTTGTCAGAACATGAGTTAAGACTGACTTTGACAAACACCCAGATGTCACGACATGTCAGAACACTAAGGCCAAGATGATTCGGAGACAGAAGCTCAAGCACTAAAATTCAAGGTTCATAAATGCTTTACTTTTGTTTAAGTGGATTCAGAGTAAGTTTTAGTACTTTCTGAAACATGAGAAACATCAGGGTTAAATATCACTACAGACAAGAGCAAAATCAGTTTTCAGACAAGTTTTCTGATAGCAAAGGTGAAGTAGCTCACATTTCAAATGCTACGTACAAAATCAAGTGCTGAATGTTACCTATCACTTGTCATGCATTTGTAATAAAACTTTTTAAACACTTTTCTGTGAGGCAGAATGTGAATGTAGCCATACATACACAGATGGAAAAGTCTTCTCTTCTGGAAAATCCATTCCAAACCAATGACTGAATTTCATTACAAAAGGAAGGAGAAATTGGAGAAATTCGCATTCTGGAAAAAGTCTTAGCTATCTATTATTTGTAATTTACTTTCCACTGAGCTGAAGAGGCACTTCTAAGGTGTTGAGCAGAGGCACAAAGTTTGCACCATTATCAGGTCCTGGAGAGTCAATACAATTGAGCCATTTCTATTTTAATTCATACCCTAGGTGCAAAGCATGACAAGATTATCCTCCAGAGAGAAGAATCTTTAGCACTGAATAGGAGCTTTTTAAAAGGAAAACAACTTTTGACTGTCTGAGTATAGCCAGATGCCTAGAAGATAAAGCAATGGCAGTAAAGCCAAAGATGTCCATTTTGAAATAGATCAGCTGATGAACAAATCTTCCCTGATTTCAATAGGCAGGAGCCTACATTCAAAAGATCTCTGCCTTCCTTCTCATGCCAGTGAGTTCATAATACTTGGGCAGCATTTGGAAAATAATATGTTCTGTTTTTCTGATATAGATGGAGACTAGATGCGGGGATATCAACTGAATTACCCTGGTTTTACAGCAGAGTAATTATTAGCAGAATCTGGCTTCATGTTTCTAAATATTTCAGTATTTTGTGAATATAAGAGATAAGACAGTCTGTTGTATTTCAGCTGCTTAACATTATTTTTCACTAGAGTCTCAATGACCCCTTCTTAAAATTAGTCCACTGCTTGATTTGTATTCCACAGAGTGCTCATCACAGCTGCCGTTAGTGCTCAAAATCCCATGAACATATAAAATTACCCTAAAAATTGGTAATTTCAAGCTTTCATTAGAAGGTCTTTTTCACAGGTTGAAATCAGTCAAACACTAAGTAATTACGACAATTTACTGTAGCGTGACTACATTTTCAATATATTCCCACAATAAATGCCATGGGAGATATCTGTAATAAAATTTTCTTATGAAGCTTTCTTTTTCTTTTGTTTTGGAGATGGAATTGCTGAGAATATGACACTTGAGTCTTGGGTCTGAGCATCCCCCAAGAGTTTTACACTGCCAGTCCATTTGCACTTGTTTTCACAATTTTGCAGCAACTGAGCATCACCAGTATCACTTAGAGCCAGTAGTCCTGCTTAACAAAAGCCCAGTAAAGTCACTTCAGTTTGGGGTTGTGTTAATTGCCCCTGGGGACTCTAAAGGGTACAGGTACAGGAGGCCTGCTTTACTGTCGGGTTTATTTTGCTTTGTTATTGGGTTTATTTTCTTCACCATTACCTGCCCCTGCTCACAGATTTCTGGCCCCTTGAAGGGTGCTCTTTACAGATATTGCATTCTTTTTATGTGCAGACAAAGACAATTAGATGGAGCCACAGTTTCATTTCCTCACAGTGACCAGAAAACAAGAGAAGAAACCTAGGGAATATACGGAATGTTGGATCAGCCACTGCTGTGGGCTATAAAGACTACAGACATTCCAGAACTATGTTGATTAGTAATTAGCACAAAGCAGATGGGAGATCATGCTGTCTCCCCAGGAAGTTAATGCAAACTAGTTACAGTATTTATACGATGTTGAGACTACCCTGCTAAAATGTGTTTTAAATAAATAGCAGAACTGAATTATCTTGACTTTTCAGTTAAAAATAGGTAAAACCAAATATTGAATTGGAAATTAGCTTTAAGTTTATGCTGAAAAGAGATCAAGACTCCTCTAGATTAATAAATGATCATTCTAGGGTTTAAATCCTTTTTAATTTTTACGACATGTTTTTAAAGATATCTGCTTTAGATCTAGGCTTACGTGCCATTTCTTAAGAGGACTAAATCTGCTGCTGCTCACTGTGGACCTTGAATATGATTAATGAACGATTCATTCTCAACTTGACTGGTACACTGCTACAATATATATCACAGAATGCTGTTTACTTTTGTTATTCAAGAGGTTGGGTGTTCAGGGAATTTCAGCTCTAAAGGCTAAGGAATTTGAGCTACTTGCAAAGTTGTTTTAAGTTGATCCCATAAGTCACACTAGGAACTCCCTTCTTTTCTTTCTCTCTACCATACCAATCCTGTAATAAATATGGAGAAACATGCTCTCTGGTTAGGTGGGCCCAGAAATTTTGGGAATGAGTGGTTGATTAATACATATGCTTCTTATGGGAAAAGAATAATCAACAAATACACTCTCATGTGAGAGTAACTTAAACAAGTATTTCTGATGCCAAGTCTTAACATGCATGACTGTTAGCCTGTCAAGACTGTAATAAGTGCCCAATATTGAGAGAAATTGGAAGACAGGATGAAATATTTCATCTTTTGTAAACTTTGGAATATAAGGTTTCCTCAAATTTCATCCTCACTGAAAAAAAATAAAAAAAGAGTACACAGGAGGGTTGTGTTGGATAAAGCCTTTGTTGCTTTGACAAAGAGGAGTTTTGCAAAATGAGTTTTGGTTTATGGACTAAGAATCCTTACTACATACATACAAATGTCTTCCAGGACTTCAAAACAAATACAAAACTCCTCTGATAGAAAAATCAAAAAAAGGCTTTATTTCTTTTTCTAATCAACAGTGAACTTCCTATCTGATATTAGAATCATGTCCATCCTAAGACCATAAAAAAGTAGAATAAACTTTCAATAATTGCTTATTTTTGTATGCAATTATTTCTCTTTCACAGATTACTTCAAAGAGAATGATCAGAGTGATCCTGAACCCTCAGGAGACAGCACCAGATACTATCAATCTATTAAGAAACATTTTGAGGAGAAAAAAAGTGGATCCTCATCTTTTGTGTCCTCCATTGAAGATGAGCAAAAGCCCCTGTTCTCTGGGATAGCTGATTATCCATCTGTAACAGAGAAAACCACAGAGATGGACTTTGAAGAAATGGATCGTGACACAGAAGAAATTCTTCTGGACAAAAGAAGCAGTTCTTGCAAAGGTAATCCAGCTGTTTCTATTTAGTAAAGTTTGAGCAGATATCTTTTTAGTCTGATTAACAAAAATAATTTCCTCAATGGTTCTCTTGATTCTTTACATAATATTTACTCAAAAAAAGCTGAAGAAAAAATATCTTACATCAAAAAAATTTTATTTCTCAAGAGGATTAATATAGTTTAATTCAGTGGGAACTGGATTACAGAACTGGCTAGCAGAACCTCTAAAAGTCATTCTAGGTTGTCACTATAGGACACGAAATGAACGAAACGCACTCAAGTCGAGTTCAGAGACAAGAAGAGAACAAGTTTATTTTTCTGCTTGGGGTTATATAGATTTCTGACAATGACCATGGATTGGAGGATGAGGTTGCCACTTCTCCAGCCACACTGGTCAAAATCATAGTCCATCAATATTCTCTTCCTCAAGGAGAAAAATGTAAACAAAAAAAGTAGTTACAAAAGCATCACTCTGTTTACATGAAAGTCTGTGAGAAACTCCACTGAAGAATGCAAAAAACATCAGAAGGCTGAAAAAAAATCAAGGCAACACTAGGCTTTGCTACAAATCGTCTTGTAACTGAACTACCTAAGTAATTTAAACAAACTCTTCAAAATTGTCCACTGGTATTGGACTTTACTGAGTGCCCACTGATGATACCTCCATTTGGAAGATTTTGCACTCAAAGCAGGACAGTACCTCCCAAAGGTTATTTGATGTACCAGACTTGGATGACAATAAAAAAAATATAGATAATGAGAGCCAGACTAGCTAAACCTAGCGATAGTTGCACTTGCACCAAAAGTACGTTTTCAGATAACTAATTTTATTCACTGCATTGAAAAGGCACAGCAAAAATTAAGTGAAAAAACCCTAATAGCTTGAAAGAATGCTATCATGTCTTTCTGTATCTGTTGATTGAAGGAGTGCCATTATACCACACAGAACAAAAATCATTACTTCCATAAGTAACACACATGAATTAAGATTTGAGCTTTTGTATATGATAAATGCTCAGGAACTATTAAGCAATCTCAGATACTTTTAAATAGTTAAATCACGTAATTAAAATTACATCTAGTATACTAAAATATTCATTTTCTCAGTGATATGAAAGGAAATTAATGAAAACCCCTATATTAAAATACAGTTTAAATATTGCTGCAAGTTCATTTGTAATTCTTTCAGTCTGAAGGGAAGAATTACATATTTATTGTTTAATGCTGTTTTCCTCAGCAGTTTCCCTTGAGACAATTTAACCATTTAACCACCATTCAATAAACTTTAGGCTTTTAGGCTATCATTTTAAATAAACCTAATGATTAATCAGACCAAACAATGATTTTAAAATCTCAGAGACATGAATATGTGAAGTCTGGTCTTTTCAAGTCAAGGCCCTATAAATCCACACCACATAAACTTGTTGCATACATACTGCAATTGGAAACCTTTCCTTTCCCTTACCAATAGCCAGAAATGTGTCCTTGCAGCTATAGCAACATTTTCCAAGGCAACCTATTGCAGATTTTATTTGAGCTAAATTTAGCATATCTAAAGGTTACGTATTTCGATTAAGACCACAATCTTTTTCCCACTTTGTAATTTAGCACTTCTAGTAATGTTATGCAAGGTAATAAGCTTTCTTGCAACATTTATAAAACCTTCAAGGTCAACAAGATTAGTTTTTCCTGATATATATTTTAAACTAAATTCTTACTCCTGCTATTAGAGATTGATTATAACTTGCCATAAGAGTAGTTAAAAACATAATGAACTTGTGAAAAAACTCTGCTCTTATGTATCCTCATATATTATGGTACCTTATAAATCTTGGATAAAAACGAACTTGTCTAAAGCTACTCCAGTTCGTTACCACCACGACTGATACATATTTAATTATCTTTTGTTTTGTTTTAAGTTTTGGTCATTACTTCAATGAATGGAAAGACTTTTAATAATGTATTGTATAATTTGGCAGAAACAGTATAAATGTCTCTCTCATAATTCTAGAACGCAACTTTTAGCTTTTAAATATATGGCTCTTTCATGAAGATTTGAGAATTTTTCTATAGCTGTTAACTATATATAAAGGAAAACTGCTGTTTTCACTTGGTCATTATTTGGGCTAAAAGACTGATTCTTCAATTGTTCTGGTGAACCTAGTTATACATTTATTGACTTAGTACTCAGTCTAAGATTCTTCAAGCCCTGGAAGACCAGAGTTGGTTATAAAGCTGTAGCTGCTGATGGACTTTTCTGGAGTTACTAATGAATATGGAATACCTGAAAAGACATTTAGATAAGTAAAACACCATGTTTTATAGAGTATTTACTTGCTTATGGTATGTAAACTTATTTTGTTGTTTCAGTGTCGAATCATTTGCTTTGTCACAAATAAAGCATCTATTGCAATAGTCTCCAAATACATATTCTGGGAGAAAAAACCAGCTGTGATTTCCCTGAGATAATCCATGGCATTGAAAATCTGTGATTTTAATGAATGACTTATTGTGAAAAATAACCAGTATCTTTTTTGTACAACTTCCACACTTTTACAGGACATTAAAATCAGTGAAATTCAGTGAAAAGGCTACTGGAATTCACTGCTTACAAGGCTACTGGATATACAAAACCCATTGCACTTAAACTTACAGTTTGAAATTTTACCCCTCAATTTTTCATACTATGCTCTATTCAGTTTGCTGAGAGATTTGCAGCTTTTCCTTGGACACTGAAAATTGTGCCCTGTGTGCCTCCTCAAACCAAATTACATGCTTCTGTGACACCCTGTATCTCTTGCTTTCTGTTGGCTTAAGCTCCTGAGAAGCAGAACAGGTTTCTGTGTAGCCAAGATGAAATCTCTTTCCTCTGCCCACTGCATAAAATCAGTTATAGGTTGTCACATGAAATTCACACGCTCTACAGCTCCAGGAAACCTTCTATCACCTGCTAACCAAAGATCAGATAATGCAATAATGACTTTTGTCTGATCAAAACAAAACAAAACGAGAGAGAGAGAGAGAGAGAGAGAGAGAGAAAAGATAGTCTTCCCTTACACTTGGAATCATGTAGTGAGAGCTCCCCTTTCTGGCTAAATCTACTTGAAATACTAAATCTGAGTGGGAACTTCTTTTTTTTTTTTTTTCCTTTTTTTTTCTTCTTTTTTTTTTTTCCTTTACTTAGAGAAACACTGCTCAAAGACATGTTTGAAAAGGATTAGCTATTAGCATTTGGACAAAGCTCTTACATGTCACCCACACTGTGGGATTCTTTTCTCTTCTCTTTGTAACATGGCTCTAGCTGCTATGGTTGCTTAGAAAAATTTCACAAGTGTGAAATGAATGTAACCTATGCTGAGTTAACACCATGCAGTGCCAAGAGAAGTGTTAGGAGAAGCTCTGAGCAAATCATTCAGGGACTGATGTGGGATTCAAATCCAACGGCAGATGCCTTATAAGCAGTCAAGGATTTTGCCCAGCTGTATGCTGAAGTAGCAATCTGGGTGCAATAAGAACTTTAACATGTTCTATAACTTCATGTAGCTAAATAATTACAAATACAACTCTAATAGGAATCGTATTGAGCAGATGTTAAAATTTAAACAGCCTTTTTTACCACATCAAAGAAGAATGAGTGATTTTGACCAATTTTGACTGCATGACAGACTAACTCAAAGTAAACACAGGCTTTGGGGCACAGGGTGAGCTGTAGAAAAAGCACTGTTCAACCTAAGTATGTCACCTGTAGGTTCTGCAAAGGTCACAGCAAGATCTTCATTCTATACTTGATAAATGCAACAAGAATATCCCCATGATAATTAGTGTGTGACCTTTCAACAGCTTTGTAAATAGGAGAAATGGCATAGAGCCAAGAATCTAAACTCATTAATAAATCCATAGAAGGGTAAATTAAGTAAACTGAAAGAGGAAAGAGAAATAGCCCAAACCAGAAGTCCAAGCAAAAGGAAAGAGTGTGCCTGAGCTCTGTTGGGTAGTCATGTGCAGTGTTCGGTCACAGAGATCCAGGAACTGGGTCAAGAGGGATAAAATTTGGGCACAGATATAGCCAAGACCTGGAATAATCTTTTTTTTTTTTTTTTTTTTTCAAAGAGCTGAAGGTAAAGAAATGAATACTCATATAATGAGTGCTTTTAGATACTTCATGTTTACCATAAAACTTCCTTTAATATCAAAGTGATCTCTGGCTGACCCAGCGATGCTGAATATTTCATTCTTTTAGGGGTTCTGGATCATTAAACAAAATGAACAGGCACCTTTCACCCCATAGTACTGTAAGAGTTTCAGAGATGGGCTTTACACAGTGGTGAACAGATTGGATGGGAAAGTAGCAATGCTAAAAGCTATGAAAATCAATTTCCTTTATGAGAATAGTAAGCAGTATCCTTTTGCAAGCAGTATGAGCTGCATTGAATGGTCTCAGAGAAAACATATTACACTTCTAAGACAAGTAGTGTTACAGTTATGGCTGAGAAAGGCACGTCCCTGAGGCCTGGCACCTTTCTCTAGAGGGGACATTCCAGTGCACTGTACCACAGGCCCAGTGCAGCAAATCCTTCTTTTACACCAAAGAGGCAAGCCATGAATACCCTTCAATAGCACAGTCAAGGGCAAGAGATGGCATCTTAGTCAGGCCTCTGAAGTGCACTATCAAAGACATTTAAGTACATCATTTAATGCCTTTAGGTTAGAAAAAAAAATTCTATTTCAATGAATAAAAATTACTAAAAAGAACACTTTGAGAAAATTTGGGATCCATTTGTAAAATAATAGAAATAAAACTAAAGAGAAGGCATTCAGTGGCAGAATTCTGATGATGCTGACTAGAAAAAGCTTCTTGTTTATCTACAGCTTCAAAATGTTAGCCTGCATGTGACCACTTTTATCTTTCCTTAAGGAGTAGTAAGGAACAAAGAGAGATGTTCAGTCAATGTGCCAATGTACCAATTTGACTTTCAAGGTTTTGATAAACTGAGTAAGTGGGATTCTTGAGAGGTGCCAACCCCTCTCTAACTATATGTATATAAATCTATACTTTTCTATGTTTTGTTTTTCATCAGACATCAACAAAAGAAACTGGGAACAGGAAAATATCCAGGAGTACCAAGATTCCACAGTTCAACCAGCATTATCCCATGTTACATGGGGAATCTGTGAAACTGAAAGTGATTTTATATATGGAGAAGTGGAGAATCGATTAGATTTACTTCAAGAACAACTCAACAGGTAAGAATTAAGAGAAAAAATCCAATGTCTGAAAGAGTATATAATACAACTGATGTTGATGATGCTACAGGAGGAATGAGTTTGTGCAGGAAGTTTCCAAAAGCATTCAGATTTTCAGCAGCTAAAACATACAGAAATATGCCTGAGGGAAATAGCACTTTTTTGTCTGCATGTATTCTGAGGAGCCTATATATCACCTAAGCTAGGCTTTCCAGATTCTCGAAAAACCAGTCCTGGGAAATCTGAGAACACAATTTTTAATATTGCCAGAATATTCAGATCTTTTACCTCTAGGTATGCACATTAGCTACTCTGAATGGCTTTGTAGTAAAGCATTTTTCCCCAGCTGGCTGTTTTAGACCATCTTTTTAACCAAAAAATTGTACTGAGGCACCTCAAATTGTTAAATTTCATCAAGAGTGCTGTTCCCAGATCATAGAACCATCAAACCGTTTGGGTTGGAAGGGACATTAAAGATCATCTAGTTCCAACTCCCTGCCTTGGGCAGGGACATATAAGTCAATTTTCAGTATCTCCAAGATCTGAAGTACTTTTTCTTTCCTGGAGACTCAAAGTACACCAGCTGCCTGCTTTTTAAAATGTATTGCAGATGAATTCCTTTTTGATGCATTAACTTTTTTTGCAACTCTATAATAAGTAAGACATGGGAGTATGCAAAGGCACAATACTTATACCTATTACAGCAGAAAAATGCTTTCTTTATCTGAGTCCAGTATCACCTTTGCTCAATACTGATATATTACTCTTTACTGGCAGCTAAGCAGCATAGCTTAGAGCATCTTAAGAATATGGTTACACAATTTTGATCCATCCTGCACTGTAATTTACCATGTAACTTCCCTTAAATTGCCCTATGCTCAGGACTATGGCTTTTTTTCATTATTTTCACACTGTAATTCCATTACGTTCAATATTTTTCCGTGAAAAATACTATGACATGCACTCAGTCTTAGTTATACTTTAGGAGCTATTCACTGGCATTCTGTGCTGTATATTTTAGCAATCAGTTTAAAGCTAGGTTAACTAAATATTGATTCCTTCATCCATCAGAAGCCCATCAAACAACAGTATTTTTCATTTCTGAATATGACATAATGCATTAAAAAGACTTTTTTAACACTTAACCCTAAACTGCTGTAATTTCTAATTACAGTAAAGTCAAGTAATCTATGTAACTGTAAATGTCACATAACTAAATGCCTGCAGGATTCCCATCAACAATGTGTAATCTTTTGGTAACATTTCCTTTCTTGAAACTGAAGTTGTACCTCTAATTTGCTTATAGTTTTATCATGCAAGTATTTTCTTCTCTGTGAGAATATAATCGTTGCTTATAAACTAAGAATTAAATTGTTATGTATTTTATTAAATCACTTTATTCTTTAACTCTTCTAATGTTTATAAAGCTTTTCATGCTTTTGGGATTTGAGGCCTTTCTGGGTTTTCTATGAATACAACAGACAATATCTTTTCCTGCCTTTGTAAGATCTTACCTGCTAGCTTAAAAAGCATGGTCACTTCTCCCTGAATTTTTCCATAAGCTAGAGGCTTGGCATAATATTCAATTATTAAATAGACATAGAGTGCTGGAAAGCCACTGTACAAGTAATATGCCCCTAGGGTTATCTCTGTTTCTCTTCTTTAAGCAACTGGAATTTCATGGAGACTATGGGAACATTTAAAGTTCTCCTGTTTGTTTGGGTAACATGGATCTGGTTTGAATTTTGGAGAATGGAAAATGAACCTTTATATGCAATGGTGATGAATAAACACTACCAGAGACACTTTTTCATTTGAAGTACGAGGAAACTTTCAAGTACTAACAAAGTAAGAGGGGAGCAATTTAAGATTTAATTAAAAGTCAAAAATAACTTTGAGTGCACATCCTTCAATGGTTTCTTTTATTCACTGAGGTGTTAAGGCCCAAGTTTAGCAGATGGAAGTTCTCTGGATGGTGGCATGCTGCTGTTCCTACAACATTTCCTCCTGTGGCATCAGCACCATACTTGTGTGAGAACAGCACATTTGTAATGAACCCGAGGGAGCTAACCAAGAGGGCAAGTAGGGCATGTCTGACTCTAACAGAAGTCTGTGTTTGGGCCTTTTTTTCCAAGAACTGATGCCACAAAACCAGCTTCTCCTGATAAAGGAAGAAACACCATCCCAAATACACTTTGGTCATACCTTTGGATTAATTTCACAGATGCTTTTATAAGTAAATGATACAGGCAGGGGACAACTCCAAAAGGATCAAAAATAACATCAGTGCAGGACATGGTAAAACCAAAAATCTGACAGCATGGGATCAATTCTGCTACTGTAGGGAGCCCAAGGAGCAACATTCACAACATTAAAGGCTGCTGACAAAGATTTGTTTACTGTCAGAAGCTCAGTTGCTGTACAGAAAGCTGTATTATCTTCATTACCATCTGTCAGTGTCTGCTGTAGCCTTCCAGCAGCTGGGAAGGTACAATAGGCATTACCTTTTCCTGAGTTTGTCACAAATATTGGCAAGACCATTTAAAAATCATTTCACTGCTATGGAATTGTATGAACAACATAATCAGCTCAAGTGTTTCAGAAGTCATATATAAATTTCTGAAAAGGCAAAATAAAATTTTAAAGGTACAAAATTTCAACTTCAGAAATGCTGACATTAATTCTGAGGCCTGCGTAAGTTTGAATAAATTTTCACAGTAAAGAGAATTGGGCAGTTGGATTTTAATGGTTTTGGAATCATTTTTCTTTTTCTAACTGTGGAAAAAAGAAATGTGTTTTCTGCTTAGTTCAGTGCATTGTATCAGCATGTCAGAATTCATTGTCAGATGCATCAAAATAATGTCCCATGCCCAGCCAGCACAAATCAATTTAGTTACAACGAAGAGAATATATTTATTCCGGTTATTTTCAACCAGATACCCAGTCCCCCGCGTTGCTTCTTGTTGCAAACCTAAGGCACAGTGATGAACTCATTCTTAGTGTAGGAAAAACCAGAGAAAAGCTCGCAGGTATGTTCTGCAGAGGTAGACAGCAGCTTTGGAAGGGCTCCGTACTCCCTCTACTGTTCTCTCCTATTTAAGACATGGTCACGCCACAACAAGCAATGGTTTCACCGGTAAACTGCAGGCTCCTCTTGAACGCCTCTGCAATCGGGGTGTGAAATACATCGGTTCCTGGCCACGAGCTAACTGATTTCGTGTTCCTTCTCTAGGCTTGAATCCCAAATGACTGCTGATATCCAAACCATCCTGCAGCTTCTGCAAAGGCAGTCAGCACTCATTCCACCTGCCTATAGCATGGTGACAGCAAGTGCAGAGTATCAAGAGCCAGCAGTCCAGGTCATACAAAAGCTTCAGCCTGCAGCATCAATTAAAACAGATAGAAGTTTCAGTCCTTCATCTCAGGTAAGCACATGTCCAATAAGACAAAAAGAGGTTTTCTAGTCTCTTTATCTCATGAGGAAGAAATGCATACCAATCTAGGTGCTGCTTCACTAGTTTAAGGAATATGAAATTATTATTTTGACCTAGTATTTCCACAGAGGACTTAGATGCCACAGTTTCAGAGGCCACGTTTTCTATGAGGGTTGTAGAGATTCATACAATGATCTTATAATCAGACAGATTTACTTTATTATCTTTTTTTTTCCACAAAAGTTAGCAGAAAATGAATCCAAGTGGTTAGAATGCTCAGAATTATGCAATTCTGGAGTTATGCTCTAAAATAGAATTTCATATTCAAGAATGCTGAGATCCATACTCTTAGACTGGGTCTCGAGAGTAATCAGTCCTTTAGAAAGGGCAGCTTGTATGTATATCTTGATGTCACATTAGCAAGTCTGAGGGGAGGAAAAGATATCCAGACTTCTACAATTAATCAGCAGAATTGCATTCAATTACATTAAATCAAATGCAGTGCCATGTAAAAAAATATTTCAGTACGTGGTTTAATTTTCAAAAATTGTTTTCCATGATCCATCTGAATGTGCTTATTTTGAACAGAACAAGGGCCTGGAAGGGATGGTAATTAATACATCTTGTTTCTTCTCTTCCCTTGCAGTGTCCTGAAGTTTCAGATGTTGAAAAATCAGATCTTAAATCCAAAGAATCCTTCTCAAGTGGAGTGCATCTGAACACAGCCTCAGAAGACAACCTGGCTTCTTTTTTAGACCAAGAACGTGACCAGTCTGTAGAGCGTCCCCCACAGCCTTGTAAAACTTGTCTCCCGCCAATCAGGCACCCTTCCTTGCCAGAATCTTCACTAAGCACCGTAGGAATCTTGAGTCTTCATAGGCATGTTTCTGATCCTGGTCTTCCTGGGAAATAGTACTTTTATACTATTACTTCACGTAAAAATGTAAGTGCTTTTAATGGCTGTTTCTCCTTTTTTTGTTGTTTTTTGTTTTTTGTTTTTTGTATTTAAATCCTCTATACTTGACTCAGGGGCTACAAGGAATATACCATTATATGCAAAAGTACTGTATATTTTCCTAAATCTGAAGCTTGTACGGTAAAGTTGAGCAGTTCTGATGTAAATATATATATATACACACACTAACTGTATGTTCCAAATGTAAAACTGCCAGCATTCTCAAGGCACCTTATATTTTTATTTTTTTTTAAATAACATGCATGTTCTGAAACTACAGTTTACATTGCATGGAGATTACAATTTACTGCTGTCATGGAAATAGTATTTTATTGTGGATATGTCTTCAGAGCAAATAGGAGACCAATAACAATAATTCACATAGAAAAACTCCTACCTGACCAAGCTAAAATTCAAGAAAAATGCTCTTCTAGCTCACTTTTGAAAATTGATTTATCTTTCTTGTAGTGAGCTTTTTCTAATAAATCACAGTGAGTCGGAATCTAAAGAAAGAATAAGGTAATCAAGTCTTCTGGCCTTGAAACAATTAGGACAGAGAAAACAGCCTCCTTCCAAACTAGTTGAAGCACGGCAGTATTTTACCAGAGAGGAAAACTGCCATATGGTGAAAAGTATCACCATAGGTCACATCCACAAAACTGCATTAAATTGAACCATTTGTTTCCACCACATATTGGTTTTTGCGTTTTGTATTTTTTTTAATTGCATCATAGAATTCAGCTGTGATGAGCAGACAGGTACTCTTCATCTGTCACACAAACATAATCAAATGCAATAAACCTAATTTCTATGTAATGCAGAAGACTGTGTTCCTTTTGTTCATTACAAATTATTAACAATCTGTTTTAATTTTAAAATATTTTACACATTTTTTGTTTTATAATTATTAGGGTGGCTGTTTGCAGTTACTTCTTTGTACTGACCAGCCCCTCTATAATGTTCATACACACACACCTTGATGTGTGCATGTGTGTATTTTATTGATGTACATAGGTGTGTATGTATGTGTATGTGTATATATATTTATATACACACATACACACAAGTGTGTATATATACCTACACTTACATGTAGGAGTATAGATATAGAGCTATATATATATATATGTATATATGTAAAATCACTTTCAGGAACAATTGTAAACTTTCTTATTACAAAATGAGTAAGCTTAGCCTGTGTCCAAAGCTGACTACATTAGAATAAAATGATCTAAGGTCTGTAGGCTTTAAATACAGTATGTACTGTATGTGCATAATGCTTTGTGAATACTTAGATTTAATTTTATTAAAATATTATTCTGCTTCAAATGTTGTGTTTATTTTAGAAGGAAATGATCTTTTTATTACTGCTTTCAAATATTTTTAAGTGTTCATATGATTTTCTAATCTTCTAGCTTTAATGTGAAATTCATCTAGAATGAGAACTGGTTACAGAAAAGCATTTAATGAAGTTAGAGGGGAAGCACTTAAATTTTACCTAAAACCAAGGTAAACCTTCTATCCTAAATCAGTGCTACAGTGAGATGCAATAGTGGCTGTCCCTCACATAGATACATTCCTTGTATGTTGGGGTTAGAATGAAACATGACAATTCAGTCATACACAGCCCATAAATAAACACAAGGTGGGTGAATCTTTCCTCATTTAAAATTAGTGTTGAGCTACCGAGCATGGCTCTGCTTTACCTTTGCTTTTAAGGATACCAAAATTAATTAAGTCAATACCTTTGTTGCTGAAAACATAAATCAACCCTTCCCATACAAGATCAAATTTTCTACTGCCTTATGGTACTGCTGGTAGTGGAAAGGTCCAAAAGCTACAACAGGCTGACTGCTCTTCTACCATGATGACAGTGGGGCTGCACTGCTCTGTGCCTTGCAGGATCAGGTCCTAGTGTCAGGAAAATTAATCCACAAACGCCAGAGGTTTATGTCCGAAAAGGAGTCAGAGGAGTCCTGCAACTTTATTTGAATAGAGGGAGGGAGAGAGTCCGCTGAGGCATGCTCTCTCGAGGTTTCGGGGGGCACAGCCTCCTTTTATCCTGAACTCCCGTCACATGTTGCCCTATTCTTTTCCCTGTGGGCTGAGGTACCTGGAAGGTACAGCCTTCCCGAACTGCCTACCACATATCCTCCCTTGATCCTATTGGTTTACCCCAAAGTTCAGAGGTTCGGGTCTGTGCAGACCCTTGCCTGTTTCAGGAGCCAAGCTGTCTGAGGCCAGTAACAAACCTGCTGCTTGAAGTAGGTAGAGACATTAAGACCCATTTCAAAGACACTAACACTCATACCTTCACCCATCACATTGTTTGTAAAGACATTAGCACACATCTTTCCTCTCACTAGGGACCAATCAGAATCTCTGCCTGCATAAACTCCATCGAAGCAGAAGTGCTGAATAACAAATACCTTCTCGAGGGTTTTGTTGTTTGGGTTTTTTGAAATAGCAAATGCTAATGACTTCTGCTCTATCTCAGCCTGGTAACTAACACTCATGTCTGTTATAAGAAACAAGTTAGCACATTTTCTAAAAAGGTATTTGTGGTTATGCTACATTCTAAAAAAGTCTGGTATAAATTAAAAATGAAATTAATGAAAAAAGTATAATGTGTGAGCATTGCTTTACAAAAGGCCTTTTGTCCAATTTCATCACTTGATATTTCTCATTACTGCAAAAAGACTGTACAGAACAGGTGGTCTGGGGAAGGAGCACTGGGGAAGAGGAAGAGTGACAACTACTGCAGTCAGTCTAAGTGAAGGAAATGCTTCACTTCTTACTCCATTTTTTGGCTCAAAGAGACTTTGTTCCTTCCTTTCTCCTTGTACCAAGAAGATAGGTTTTGATACATAAGGGAGACTTATAAATTTATGGAGATTCTAAGCTCC
Source organism: Brachypodius melanocephalos (assembly GCA_013398615.1). Classification (NCBI taxonomy): domain Eukaryota; kingdom Metazoa; phylum Chordata; class Aves; order Passeriformes; family Pycnonotidae; genus Brachypodius; species Brachypodius melanocephalos. The sequence goes on along the minus strand of VZSR01003282.1, from coordinate 16,628,090 downwards.
CTGCCAAGGAATGCAGAAACAAAAGGTGAAAGTTTAGTTGCAACACTCTAGCTGTCCCTTCCTTGCCACACACAGATCTGCCTTCTCAGGTAACTTCTTTTCTTGTTGAGGTTCAATGAAGTACATGAAGAACAACTGCTTCAAGCGTTTTTATTCCAGAACAAGGTAAAAACCATTGGGTTTGGAAATGTGTTAATTTTCTAAACAGCAAAATTTGCCACTTTTATTTTCAGGTGATTTTATTGGGGGGGGAGAGGGGGGTTGTGGGGTTTTTTTGAAGGAGCAGGCCTCCCTATAAATCCAGTCTGGCTTTCACTTAATAGAAATGCGTCTGTGTTATCCAAATCAAACTGGGAATAATATTAAGGGTTGTAAACCCACATAATTGTAACATCCAAAAAAGATTTCAGAACTTTAGGACGCATATTTTGGGCTTGCTTGAACTTAGGAACACTTGGCTATGTACATTAAAAACCTGTGGTTAAAAATACATATTAATTATAAGCTGCAGATACAGAAAAGTCTCCTGGAAAATGAGGAATAGCCAAAGTAGCTGAAGTACAAAGGCAATGCGAACAATCAGTTCAAGTATGAGAGGTGAGGCTGTTCAGATCAGCACAGCTCTTAATGGAGTTCATTGGCTCCTACCAGTTATGGATGTAATTCAACATTTAAAGCAAAGGAGAGGTTGTGATGCTTTTTGATAGTTAAGCTGTGCAGCAACCTGAACTATTTGGATGTGCACATTCATCTACAGGCACAGATTTACAGTAATACACACTAGTCATGTTTCACACTCCACTGTTTCCTGGAAGCATACACCCAACGGCACGTCCCTTTCTTTCCATGCTCTCATGCTGTTCACTTTGCAAATGCATTTTCTGGTCTCCCACCTCACTGCTAGCTGTCCACAGATGAATCCCTCTTCCCTTTTCCTGCTGCTGATTGTGTCCTAGCAATTTTGTGTCTCTGATGAGCACCCATCAAAACTCCTGTCTTATTCACCAGCATCATAAGTAACATAGAAAAATCTGAAAAGCACTGTTTGGTGTGGCCTCTGGCTGCCTGCTGATGCGGAGCAACTGGAGTCTTGCCCACTGATAAATTGTATGATCTCTCACTAGAGCTGCTGAGCTCTAAAATGCTGGACACAAATAGAATCACAGGAGCCTGCAATACCAGCACAGCAGAAGGCATGATTCCTCCCGTGCCAGGTGTACTTAATACCACAGCAATAGATCAGCACCCCTGATGTTTCTATCCTCTCTGTTAAATATTCTTACACTGTGAACACAGTGTAAGAATGCACACTGCACACTATACATTGTGATGGTGGGCTGTGGGGTGCAGTGCTGTGCACAGATGTGTGCTGATGTGCAGTGATGTGCAGTGCTCTATGGTGACATGTGGTGCAGTGCGGTGCAGTGCGCTCATGTGTGGTGCAGTGCCGTGCTGTGCCATGCTGTGCCCTGCTGTGCGGTGCCCTGCTGTGCCCTGCTGTGCGGTGCCCTGCTGTGCAGTGATGTGCGGTGCTGTGAGGTGCCCTGCTGCGCGCTGATGTGCGGTGAGGTGCGGTGCTGTGCCCTGCTGTGCGGTGCCCTGCTGTGCGCTGATGTGCTGTGCCCTGCTGTGCCCTGCTGTGCGGTGCCCTGCTGTGCGCTGATGTGCGGTGCTGTGAGGTGCCCTGCTGCGCGCTGATGTGCGGTGAGGTGCGGTGAGGTGCGCTGATGTGCGGTGCTGTGCGGTGCTGTGCGGTGCCCTGCTGCGCGCTGATGTGCGGTGAGGTGCCGTGCGGTGCTCTGCAGCCTTCGCGGCTGGGCCACGTCCCGGCTTCCCCACTGCGCTCCGGCCGAGCAGGGAAAGGCAGCGTCGGGTTTGTAGCGGAGCCGGGCGGTGGTGCTGCGCAGCCTTTGTGACAGCTGAGGGGAAAGCAGAGTGCTCCTCCCGTGGCCTGCCAGAGAGACTGCTATGAACCCTGGCACTAATTTCAATCACGTCTGAAAGGAATAAAGGTCTCAGAAATCACTATAAACGTCCTGGAAAGTGATAGACTCAGGGTATTTCTATTATCCGTGGTCAGATCAGGAGCTCAGTCATCATCTGTGCAACCTCACACTAGCTGGAATAAACAAGTAGCATTCTTTATCTCTGGAAGTCTCAAATGTCCTTTCAATGCCTGCAAACTCTTCGAGCCAGTAAAGGATTGTTTTGGGATTAATGTACAGCCTGATTTACCACCACAGCATACACAAAAAAGCAAACACACAAACAACCCAACTGCACGCACTGCGTCCTGCGGGCTACTGAGACTGAGTGTGTCCTCCAGCTAAGGTGCTGGAGGCAGAAGAAAAAGTAGTGGGAGGAAAGAAATCATGCTTTTTACAGAAATCTTTCAAGGGAAATTTGCACAAAGCAGAAATTAGAAAGTAATGATGAAGTAACAGTGAAACCAGAGATAAGCAGAAAGAACAATGAAATGAAAGTAAAAACAAATTAAGTTCTACAAAAGAAGCCTCCAGCTGAAGGAAGTTCCTCTGAGAGCAGACTATTGCAGCATGTCTCAACGTGACAAGCAACTGAGGGTACAATCTGAGCTATAGAAAATTCTAGGCTGGGAAAGGACCTCTGGAGGTACCTGTCTTTCTTTTAAAAGCAAGACATTAAATCAAGGACACTGTCAAGACAAGTGTTGAATATTTCTATTTAGGAAATTTCTGCTACTTCTCTAAGCAATATATTCCAATGTCTAATTGTTTCTAGAGTGGATAATATTTTCTTCTTACACCTGGGCATAAAAGAAACATATTCCAATTCCCCTTTGTCCTGTGTATCCCAGTGAAGAATCGTCCAACTTTTAGGAGCTGAAGAACTGTTGGTGTCCCAAAATTGGTTCTTTCACCCAGTTTGCAAGAGGCTGATCTACACACAAAATCAAGGTATTTGATTTATTTACAATTCTGCCTTGCACAGAAAGAGGTACTTGGTGACAAATTCACAAAGCCAGCACCATGACTATCAACATTTTTTTTTTTTACATTTTAGCAGCCAAAGGCATTAATGCTCATTGGCTACAAGTTACATTGTTTCACATATTAAGTAGTATTCTTTCTTCTATTGGTTAAATTATTCCCTCGCTTCTTTGCTGATTAATCCACATGCCCAATCTTTCTCTTGTTCTGCATCAGTGCTTTCCTGGATCAGTGGTTTGTGAATCAGTGGTCACAATCTCCCTGTGCCAGAACTGCCTCCTACCCAATCAGAGATGGTCTCAGCACAACCGCTGAGCTGTCTTCATTAGTTTCCTCCTTACCTTGGGAGTTCTGCCAAATGTCTTTGAGGCCCATAAATTCTTTGTTCTTTGTGTCTGCTATCAGTGATACATCCTTATTCCCAAACTTTGTTAACCTCCTCCTAGGTCTGAGATCACTGAACCATGCCAAGTCCTTGACCTTTACAAGGCAATTCTACCAACAAGTAATTTATTTTTCTAAGACTCAGACATCACTGTGGTTGGATCTCCACTGACCATTCTTTTCTCGAGGCTTTATAAATGTAATTCTTTCAAACATGCCAGGTTCTCCAATCCTGTTGGTCTCCGGACTCTGCAATTTTTCAGTCTCTTGAAAAAGAGACTGTCCCGGACCAAAATGGAACACAGTAATCCAGACACTCTCTGCTTATCGTTTTGCCTTACCTCAGAATAACACTGAGGTTCCCCAAACCCCCATGATGGAAACCAAGACTGCTCCTGAAGCTCAGTGACACGTACGATATGGATGAAACCTCATCTCAGGGAAAGACCTTCCAACAGCCTCAGACACCAAACAAGCACCTCACTGCTGCCAGTGCGTGCCTGGGCAGTAGCCAGCGCCCAAAACTCAGACACGCTGCCAGCAGCCCGGCAAGCTCTTGAGCTGGAAACTGAAAGACACTCGTTTCCGTTTATGACCGGGTGTTTCACCTCATGGTTACTGTCAAAGGTTTCGGTTTTGCCAAAGGTTTTGTTTCCAACACTGAGGAGTGGCACTGAGTGGGTGTCAGGCGCGGAGCTGCCGCCCTGCCCGCAGCCCTGTCCCGGCGGGCCGGGCCCTCACGCACCGCCCTCCCAAGAGAAACCGAAAGCGGCGGCGGTGCCGGGCAGGGCGGGCCGGGCCGGGCCGCGGAGGGTTCCCGAGGGGCCGCGGCCGCGCTGCTCGCCAGGGCCCAGGCGCACCCTCCAGCAGCGGCGCCGGGAGCCCCGGGAGCCGGGCGCAGCCATGGCAGAGGGCACCCGGGACGAGCAGTTCCTGTACATGCTCTCCTGCTTCAGGCCGCGGCTGAAGCAGTTCATCCAGGTGCAGCCCGTGCTGGACCGGCTCCCGTCGCTGAGCGCGGAGGACAGAGATAGGGTACGTGCGGCCTGCCAGCAGCGCGGCGCGGTGGCGGCCGCGGAGGAGCTGCTGCGGGCCGTGGAGCGGGGGCCCCGCGGCTGCGGCTGGATCCGCGAGTTCCTGCAGGCGCTGGAGCACGGTGGCTGCAGCCTGGCCGCCTGCTACGCCAACCCCAGCCTGAGCCAGCTGCCCTCGCCGGCACAGGAGGCCGAGCACGACCTCTGCGTGCACCTGGTGCAGCTGCTGCACGGCACGCTGGTGGACAGGATGCGCACCGTGCCGGTGGCCGAGAAGTGCCTGGAGATGGGAATCTTCCAGGACGAGGACATGGATCGGGTGAGTCCGGGCGCAGGCAGTGCCACAGACACTGGCCAGCCCCAGTGGCTGTGGGGCGGTAGGAAGCCACAACTATAAATGGCATAGTAAATGCAAAAATAAAGGGGGAGTTTCCCAGACCTGGGTGGGGACAGGGATAATGGGTCCAGGTAAGCCAATGAAGGCTGCTGACAATGGGCCAGCAGGTGGGATGCCGGTTAAGAGCCTGGCAAAGAAAAATGCCAGGAACAGAGAGTTGGGCCAAGACAGTGTCTAAGTGGAAGAAATATGTTAGGCTTTACTTATCATTTTGCCACAGACCTTAGGCTCAGAAGATCATTGTCTTCTGGCCCTTGAACCATACCAGGAAGTAGTGATGGTCGTAAAGTCCTAAAGAATACTTGAATTAAAATAAAGCAAGGTTGTCCGTCCCCTTTTTCTCTATAGGTTCACTAAGGACTGCCACACTAGACAGTGAGGTGGGCAGAGATACCAGTTGGACAAGAACAAGTGTTAACCTTTGATGAAAACACTGTTCAGTGTTTATTCCACTTGGCTAAGAATGACTTGACTGGAATGTGAAACCTACCTGAAACTCAAAAAAGAATTGATATCCTGAAACAGTGTAAGAACAAATTAAAAAAATAATTGCCATAGCAATAAGGAGAAAACTGGTAAAGTAAGGATGGAACTAAATCACATTTGCACTCTGAGCCTTCACATCCACTTTTGAGGTAGTTTTATGCTCTATCTCATTTAAATGACTGTAAGATACATGATTTTGTTTTGTGACCATCAGGTAGCAGCAATGATCAGATACACCCTAATTAGTGGGGAACCAAGCATGGTAACACAACAGGCAAATGCAGAGGCCTTTGAAGAAGCTACTGGCTCCATTCCCTGGTAATGGGTCCTCATGTTCCCCTGGGTCCCTTTTTGCTGCTGGTATTTCTATCAAACCATTTAACAGCCTTGACAATCCTGCCACTTTAAACTCCAGTGAAGTTTAGGCTTTCCTAATGCCTCCAAGTTTGCACATACCTCCTTTTAGTCATGGATCTCAGTCAGATGTTCCCACTGCTATGCCTGCCCATTTCCTTGCATATCAGAATGGGTGATTCTTGAGCCTTGAGACTGAACATTTCTCTCAGGCTGCTTTGCTCTTGGGGTCCTGGTTTTCTTCCTCATGTGATCACATGTCAAATTCTGCTTGTGACAGTCGTGGGACATTGTTCCATAGTTTCTTTGAGAGCAATAGCCACTTTCTCAAGGCTGAGCTATTGTATTTTAAGTGGGAGTTGAGATGAAGCCAGAGTTTAAGAAGGAAAATGTTCCATTTTATGTATGAGGTCATGTTACAGGTTAAGTCTGAGCTTTAGTAAACTGTCACCATTTCACCATTTCTTGGTGTGACACCATTTCTCCTTAATCAAGGTTTCCTTTTTCCTAAACCAGTCTGAACACCAATTATTATTACACAATACTAATAATTACTATATAATGGTTACTGTTGTAACCATTGTCTAGTACTACCAGTCTTTCCAATTAAATTCCAGATCTCGTAGGTTTTATATATCCTACCCAAAACCGTATGGGATGAACATGAGGTTGGACAAAATTGCAATAATTCCCTTCTGATGAGTGGCAGGCCCACTTTATATCTTTATTTTTCAGTATGTTGTAATGATGACAGGAAAATGCTTTTGCACCTATATTATGCTTACAAACTTGCTCAGACCATTTCCTGTCTGTGTGAGGGTTGTTTCTGGAATTTTATTTTTACCAGATCCAGACTGTTACTGACAATCGTGGGAACAGAGATGGTGCAAGGGAGCTACTGAGCAGAATAGTCCAGAAGAAAGATTGGTTCTCTTCTTTTTTGGTTGCTCTCCGTGAAACCCAACATGAAGACCTTGCAGATGATTTAAGTGGAAATACAGGAGGTAATAATCTTATTTCACTGGTACTGATATGTAGATTTTTAATATCTCTTTTTTGTTGTTGTTGTTTGTTTGTTTGTTTGTTTGGGGGGTTTTTTTGTACTGTTACTTAAGAAGCAATGCAGGATTCCCACCATATTGTTTTATTGTGACACTGGGACTAATGATTGTCCAGGGATTTCAAAATCAAGTTATGTAACAGCCCAATTGATAGATTTTTAAATACTAAAAGTCCTTATTAAGCAATATGAGATTACAACAGTATGGATATAGTTGCAATCAAACTGAATCTTACCTTTAATTCCTATTGGTTTTCAGTGTGTTTTTTACAATCAATCATAAAAAATATTCTGGAGATTAATTTGAACAAACAAAACAGACTTTACCTGAATTTCTTCTTCAAAACAAATGTTTTCTTTACGGAATGATTTACAGATATTTTTTGGCATTTTAAAGTACTTTGCATGCTTTAAGACATTCATAAGTCTCAAAACATGATAAAATTTACTAAAAATAATAAAATAAACTGATATAGTGTCTACTCCTTTTCATTCCTGTATAATGCTTGTAATACTGTAAAGTTATCCCAGTGCTCCCATGTATTCTTATCTTTTATTTTTACTCCCCATATGTTTTATAAAATTTTAGACACTAAATTATTTTAAGAGCTTTCCCATTTAGCAGCTTCAGCCTGCTCACTTGAGGAGCTCACCAGAACTGTCTCTGTGTTTTTAGTTGCTGCATGTGGGTCAGAGCATTAAGATTGAAGTAAGAGGGACATGAAGGTGTCTCTTCCAGCTTTGGACAGGAATCAGAGGGTGTCCTGCCAGACACAGACAGGCAGCTGTGATGTTTGAGGATGCAGTTCAAAGATGGTTGAGTGTTGCAGTCTGCAGGACAAGACCAACCAAGTCAGAGCCTCAGAAGATTATTCTGAGTGAAACTTGGATGCTGGGAATAGCTCAGCAGCTGCTGTGATCCTGATTTTCATTCTATATTGCAACTGTGTGAGGCTTAAATTCTCATCTTCACTACTTTGCCATCAGTAAGGTAAACAAAGTAACAAATATGCAAACTGTTAATATTCTTCTCATATTTTTATTTTCAATTCTTTTCACATTTTGCATTTCTGAATTTTCAGTATAGTACAGACCATATAGGGTAAAACTGAAGTTTAATTCAGTTGTTTGATGGACTACTGAATTAATGCATTTATTCCACAATTTCTTTGTAATCTTGGGCAGTTCAGGCCCCAAACAAACTGTACAGATTAATGCATAAATCATGAGTGGTGTTGCTCTTACAAGAGGATAAGTAATTTTCCTTGCCCACAGTCATGTATGTGTGCAGATACCTGAAGTGGTTGCAGGAGCATGCCCTGACATAAGGTCATAGAGAGAAAGCAGCTTCATTGAGTACTGTGGATAAAAACCACTGATGCTACATTTTATCATTTCAGCTTGACCTCCTGTGATTTGTTACAGTAAAACATGTTATTAGCAAACACCTACACACAGAAATTGAGAACTTCATAAAAATAAATCTATTAACCTCTTTAAGTTTAGTTTCTAATTGTAAATTAGTAAATTCTTAATAAATATTTATATAAAGGTCAAAATTCCAAACTATAACATGTGACTCAAGACCAAGACCATATGTTATACTGTTATGTGCATGATGAATACAGGTTAGTTCTGTGTTTTCTGTGCTCCACACTAAAAGAAATGAAATGTTTTAAAGAACTGCCTTAGAATTTCTCTGTATTTTCTGGGAACAGAGAATAAACAAAATGGGATGGAGCAGACTACAAACGAAGAGACAGAAGTTACAAGCCAACCTGGACACATCATAGAGGAGAATTTGAAACAGGAAGAAAATGTGGATGATAGTTTCAGCAGTGAGAACAGTGTGTTGGAAACATCCATAGAAAAGAATTCTGTGGTGTCAGGTTTGTACAGTAACTGGTATTTTGATCTGGTACCTGTGTGAATAAATATTTTCAAATATATTTAATATTTTTACAAGGATATTAATATTATTAGATTAATATTTTGTTTCAGACCCATCCATTGTAGGCTTATACTATTCAATGACAACATTAGGTTAATATTGACAACTCCATTCAATGTTGACAAAGTTTAAGATAAGAGGAATGGTTTTATACCACTAAAACTGCAGCTGTATTAAGTGCTTCTTTCTAGAAGACTGGAAATTCTATACTGAAAAGCATTTTTCAGTCCTTTAGTGCTGTCCAACAAGTAATTTTTCTTTTTATTTTAAGATTTTTTACTTACAGAATATCAAACAACCTTTCTCATGTCCCATACATACTCAGAAGTACATTTTTAGTAAAAATGTTTAGAAATGGTTGTGGCCTGTTGTTCATATAGATCCACTCTTAAAAACATGGCTTGGGAGTTGATTATGAGCAACAGCGATAACCAGCAGCAGTGCCCAAACACAGCTACAAACCAGTGCTTCAAACATACATGGGATGGTTCAGGAACCATGTGTGCTCCAAGTTCCTATGGAGCTCAAACAACAGTTACAGCTAAGGTAAATCCTGTCTGGAATTATACTAGTGGGTTTACTCAGCCAAAGGTGTAAGCTAAGGCTGCTCTCTTTTTATCAAACATGAATAATTTTTTTTTAAATGGCTCTGAAAGTCTGCAGCCTTTCAATGTGCAGCAGTAGTAGCCCATTTCTCATTTAGCACGTTATTAACAGGATATCATAATGCTTTGTAGCAAGTAGGGAATTATTAACTATAGCAAAATTATCAACTTGTTTTTCCTGGGTTAGAACATAATCTGGCAGTATAAAGAAGAGGTGCCAAATATTTAATCATAATTCAAAATAATCAGACTGGAATATTCTTTCTGGACAAAGGCTCTTATTTGGCCTACTAAGGGTGGGTTTTCATTGCTGTTAGCCTGATCTTCCACTTGCCTCTTGTCGAGTTGAGGATTACAAAAATTAGATCTATCAGTTATTCACTAGTGTGCCACAAGCTAATTGTAGCTAAAAAAGCTATGGTCTCAGCACAGAACTGAAATTAATTGAATGGATATTAGCAGTTTGAGCAGATCTGTGCAGTGAAATGGCTAAGGGGGTACTGAGTACATGGATTCTATCAGTTTGGTTCAGATTGACTCCAGTCTCATGTGGACTGTGTGCCTGCAAGTAGTTCGAACAAATCTCATTTGGTTTCAGCTGACAGTTCATTTACTCTGATCTAAATCAACTCTGTGATATGAACCAAAGTAATATAAGTGGGGACAATTGTCAGATTCACTGTAAACATGCAGTTCTGAGATGAACCAAAGCAGCAGTGGAGATGCAGGGTAACAAGGGCTGCTTGGAGATTTCTGCAGAGGACCTGCCTCACATTCAGCCATCCTCAAGTGCAGCAGCCTTTGATATCAGTGCACTTGTACACTTCCACTTAACAGCACTCGTGTCTTTTTTCAGTTCCTATTTCCATCATTTCTCATGATTTCATAAGACTGTCATTTTAGACCAGGCAGGTTAAAATACAAACGGAACCCAGATTCTACTTCCAAGTGAGCTGGGAACCCACTTAGTTTGTAACTTGACGCTGTCAAGTGTTGTCAGTTTTTGCAGTACAATCTCACCATTCCTTTATGTCTTGAGAAGGATGTATTTCAAGAAGAAAAAAGCTTTTCAAGCCACTTGAAATTGCTGTCATTTGCATTGTATCTGAAGCCTCCTCTGACCCTTTTATTAGGTAGATGAAAAAGAGGAAGTCAAAAAGTATGAGAGCATAAGGTCATAAAAACAAGTAGAAATAGATAATTTAGCCTGAGAGATAACTAGAGAAAAATTGAGCATGCAAAAACACAGATAAGAAACTTCACACCGCCAAAATTACACTAAAGCAAGTAAATTTGCAAGGTTAATGCTTGGATTAAGTTACTGCAGTTATCTATACAAACAAAAATTTAAATAATTGCAGCTCTGTTTTTCAAGTTTTGCTTTCCATTCCATTCCATTCCATTCCATTCCATTCCATTCCATTCTCTCTCTACTTATTTTGTACTCAATATAAAATGACTGAAAATCTTCCTGTGAAATATTTGGCATTACAATGGGCAAGCAGGACTCTAAGGGAAGATAATCAAAAGTGGTAAAAACAGCTGATGGAATGTTAACTTTTTTATCTTCAGTATTTTGGAAATGTTTACTGATTTGGGTTTTTTAAAATTTATTTTCTTTTAAAATAATTCAAGTAAGTTGCCACAGTTGAAAAAGGAGAACATTATTCAGCTTTCCTTTGGAAGATGAGTATTTTGCATTTCACTTCGCCACTGATGTTTTCTGTTGAGAGATTGTTGTATAATGCATGCTGCACATTGTAATTCAGATAATTGTGTACAAAACACTTTATGGATTCATATTCTCATGGCTTTCAGAAGGTCCTTTTAGATGGGAGACCATGGGGAATAGATACACAGAATTTTAATTTTGTCCTCCCTTTCTTATTTTATGTGGATTCCTAGAAAGTGAAAGCAAGAGGATAGCAGTGTCGTCTTCATAGCTGGGAGTTCCCACTAGTGCCACTAATTAGTTTGTCACAGGTCTTTGAACATGGCTTGTAACTGGTGAGATTTTCTTCTTTTTTGTGCCTGTGGATGTTGATTGCATTCATTTGTTAGAAAAACTGCTAGCACCTGACTCCTAGTGGTAGCTGAAATAACTTCATAACTGTACTGAATGCAGACTAGGTTCCATTTCCACCTCACTCACCATGACTTTACAGTCTTTCAGGCGTTCCCTTCTGGGACACTGTAACTTTCATCCACAAAATCTATTTTGCTTTATGAATAATTTTTGGGGGACAATCAGTTGCGAAAATACGTATATGGACCGTAGTGGGATACTCACTGGAAAGAACTTGATGGAAACACGAGTTCACTGACTAATCAAGCAAAACATTGGTCCACCCTGTTATTCTGACTGATTCCATCTGCACACCGTGGGCTCAGTTGCAGCGTGCTCAGGGTGATGCTCTTGGCAGCAGATTTTCCCGGAAGAACCGGGTATCTCTTTAGATACTGAAAGCTGAGTTTTGGACGATGCAGCTTTAGGAACGGTGCTGGCGGCCCCGGGTGAGGGCTGTAAGGCGTGCCTGGCCCAGCAGAGGGCGAGCGGAGCCCGGGAATCTCCGCCGGGGAGCCTCCGAGCGGCGGCGGCCGCGCCCGGCCCCTGACATCGGGATCGGGATGGGGATCGGGATTGTGATCGGGATGGGGACCGGGATGGGGATAGGGGTCCGCTCCTGCTCCGCTTCTGCTCCGCACGGTTCAATTGCTCGTCGCGGGAAATACCGTTTGCGCTTTTCATGTTACGCGAAGAAACTTTTAAAAAACAAAACAACAACAACAAAAAAAAACACCTACAATTCTGGTTTTGTTTGTGTTCTGCTACAAATGTAGCTCTCATGGCTTGCAGGGAGTAAAAGAATATTCAGTTTGCCAGCA
>VZSR01003282.1:16595171-16615907 GCA_013398615.1 Brachypodius melanocephalos | reverse complement strand
GAGTAAAGGGAATTATACGAATGATCTGGAACCCCTGGTTTTAAGCAATAAATCATGGCCCATAATGCCTTACCTCTGCCATGCTTTGGATATTAATCTTCCACTCCATATTTTCTTCCATAAGAAAATGAATTATATTGTTCATTCTTTTATCTTTACCAAAAATAGAAAAATTAGATCTCAGCCATCCCCACCTGACATTCATCTAACCTACTTTAACAACTTAGGGGGAGAGCAAACAATATGCATTTGCCATTAATATTTGTACAGCAAATATATTATGCTACATTTCTTTGTGTTTTTCATTTAGAGTCAGATGTCTCCATAGGAGGTGGAAGTGTCAGTAACTTGAATGAAAACGTGGGGCGGTGCTGCACAACCAGTGATTCAGGTAGGTTTTCCTTGTGTTATTATTTGGTAATAGCAAAGTATGCTCTGGGAGAAGTACTATGTGAATGGGCTAGAACAAAAGTCAGCAGAGGGCTTTCTTTCACTGTAAACTCTAGTTCACTGTATTTGGATGCCAGACTTACTTTGTTGGAAAGCAGATGCCATTTTTGATGGTCTGGACCTAAGTCCTTATCCCCAAACAGTCAATTTACTGAGATGATCTGAACAGATCTCCAGACATCATCATCGGACAAACTGGTCAGTGAAGCAGGATGATAAAATCATATAGGCTGAAGGGACTAGAAGTCATCCAGTGCAGTCACCTGGACAGATATTTGTATTGCTGCCGCACAGATGTTTCTTTTGCTCTCAGAGAGGAGCTAGCTTGTGCCTGGCCCCCTCATAGAGTGAGAGAGAATAGGATTCTTTAGAGGCAGCGAAAGGTGAGCAGAAGCGTCTCCTGGGTACCTGCAGAACAATAATGAAGGTCCACCTTGGACCCAAGTACTTTAGTAGCCTTATTTACAAAAGCAACCTTAACAGTGGGGGTTGGTATCTGAAGATCTTTATGAATCTCACATTTAAACACATGAGCATGTTCTAAATACAGTTTTAAACTAGACATTGGTCTGTGTTTAAATAATACTTAGCAGGCAAATATTGTCTTGCTATGTATGAAGTCTGAGCCAAAGTAAATACTGCTATTATAAAAGACATCCCATGTCTTTTTTTGTGGGGGGCGGGGGGGGAGGGTGGGATTTTTTTGTTTGTTTGTTTGAGTTTTTTTTCCTAAACCTCAGGCAAAACAAATTGAGAGTTGTCCATCGTGGTGATCAGCTTGTTTAACTATACAGAATTCAAGAACTACTTTTTGGAATCTACCCTGTATAAAATTTGTGCTAGGATTATGTCTTGTACAAGGGCTAGAAAAAAATCTGAGCACTTTTCAAGCCAGCTGTGCCTAATAAAGCTAGTATTATATCAGTAAGGTCATTGTAAATATTATATATCCTATACCTGCAAAGTGTTTATTATAAATACTTTTAAAATATTTTCAAGCTTTTTAAATGTTAAAATCCACATTTTTCGTAACTACACAGAAAATTCAGGATAGCTCAGATCTAAATTGCTACACTACAGCTAAGATTTTAGTCTGTATGTTGCTAACTCCAAAGAATTTACTTTGTACTTCTTTATCAACTGAGGACACTCATCAGTCACGTATTTTTTGACTCGCTCTGTCACAGGAAATGTCTGGGCAGGGGAACTTCTCTGTTCTGTGGACAGGCAGGCACACTGTGTCAGTTGGTCAGGCTGAGCCAGGGCTCCTGGCATTGGCAGCAAGTACATTTGTATGGCCTCATCCTTTAAGATTCCTGAAGTGTCTCTCAATAAGCAAATTGGGCATTTGCTGTGTCCAGTAATCCAGAAGAAAACAAAAACAAAAACAAAAAACCACAACCCCCCCCCAAAAAAAACCAAAACAAAACCAAAAAAAACACCAAAAAAACCCAAAAAACCAAACAACCAAAAAAAAACAAAAACCCCCACTACATTTTTGTGAAGAATGGAAAATTAAAATTTTCAGATTTTTTTCAGTGTGTACTTGCTGTATGTTCTGTAACATGTGGCTTTTAAAAACAATGAGTTTAAAAGTTTTTAAAAACATCCATGCTTTTTAATCATGTCTAGTAAACTCAGTGAGAGCAATAATGAGAAAAAAATGCTAAGGAAATGCAGATGCACTATTAATGGATTTTATAATTTGAATTTTTGCAGAAATGCTGTTGTATTAACAAAGATGTTTGGATGGTGTCATTACACAGTGACATGATTCAAATTTTCATGCAAAGAATCATGTGGATTCAGCTGCATTTTTATGTGCCATATTCATTTCACATTTTATAAAATTGTGTAGTTAGGACAACAGAATATTTATCATGTTTCTTTTAGCCCAGAGCAGCAAATCACATGAGACTTGTTTGAAAGCAGACAACTTCCCTAATGTTATATTGTGCATGATGAAAAATCTTCAGTTATTTAATTCTTTAATCTGTGAAAAGATTCCTGTATTAGCCTTTATCTAAACAAGCATTGAAGAAGCTAGGAGAGAGAAAAGTTAACTATTTTTTAGGCATGGACTGTTATTTGAGGATGCTAAGGAACTGAAATTTAACCAAACAGATGGGTGATAAAGTGCTAGTTTCACTATGATAAGACCTATTGAATTTAGCCAACCAGAAAGCAAACAAAGTTCTTCCTCAAAAGAGAGTAGTAGAAGTCAGATAAGTGACAGCAAGTGCTCTGTGATGCAAATGTCCCTGTGTCCAGGTAGCACTGCACTCACACTAAAAGGCAAAACAAGCAAAAACCACTTTAGAATGGCATTCAGATGTTTCCATCAGCAGTGTTTTATCAAGCTTCATTACTTTTTGTTAGTTTAATTTTATTTAATGGAATCAGGAATACTAGAAAAATATACCTACTTTGTGTGTAATGTATCAGTGATAACAAAATCCTCATGATTCTTCATTGAATGATATCATCAGAAAACAAAACTAGGGTTTTTCTCCCCTCATTTTTAATCTTAGAATGAATGTAGAATGAATTTGTGCATTTTCTTCACTGAGAGCAGTTAATAACTGAATAGTGATCTAAACTTATTTGTGGGAGAAAGAACTCATGAAAACTCAGTTGAAATAAATCCTTCTGATATTAATACATATTTAAGTTCTGACTCCCTAAATATATGTAAACTCAAGAGACTTGATATGCTTTTCTCACTGCTTAAAATAATTCAACAGCACATTGTTTCTTCTGTGAGCCATAGGTCTAAACTCTGCCATTCCATTTTCAATAAGAGATGGAAGGCTTTGGCCTTAGGTGGCAAATGTATATGGCTTTTTAATGAACATCCAATTGCATTATATGCATCTATGAGTCAGGCTAAGAAGCAATGTAATCTACCATGAGTAGGTGTGATTCTGCAGTTAGCTCCATTTTGTATGGGCAATTGAATTTTCTAATCTATTTGGTCTTTATAACACCCTTGACCATTTTAAAGTGTTCTTTTTTCTTTGGATGGCTCCGTTTTTCATTCTCTGGGAGGTATTTAAAAAGGTAGCTCCCTTGTAACCAAATAAATTTCAGTATTGATGAAGAAGAATATCACAGAAGCCTGGCTAGTTTATAAATACTGCAGCTCCAAACACAACCTTTGTTGGTCCCAGGGCTATTGAACTGTGTTATTTGAATTTATACCTAACAGCAGTCATTTCAACATAGATGGGTGAGGCCCAGGTGGTTTATTCCACCTGCCCTGAGTGGATAGAAGCAGTTCTGATCCAGAGTTGCACAGGTTCTCAGAGCAACATTGTCTATGCTAGTGTGCAGCTTCTATTTATTCACAAGATGCTTCTGATAGTCAATTAAAATTTTTCCCTTTGACATTTTTTCACTCCTCTGATACATGTTCTATGCCTCCTCTTTGAAACTGATATTTCATTGTACCCTTAGATGAAGATGAAGTGGAGGGGAGAGCCTCACCTCAGCCAGATCTGACCCTGAGAGATTACCAGATGGAAGTTGCAAAGCCAGCACTGAATGGGGAGAATATTATAATATGTCTCCCTACGGGCAGTGGTAAAACCCGAGTGGCTGTTTACATTACCAAAGATCACTTGGATAAGAGGAAAAGAGCATCAGAGCCTGGAAAAGTCATAGTACTTGTTAATAAGGTAAGTTGGTCCATTTTTTAAAGAATAGTATTTTTCAAACATCATGCATTGTTAATATAGACATTGTAAAATGAATATAAACACAATTATCAGCTTCTCCAGGTGTACTGTGTTTAAAGACATAGAGTTCTAGACTGTCATCTCCATTGCACCATCAGCCTGGTGCAAGCACAAATTATGTTAGTGTACCCCAGTGCAAGTGCAGATTTAGATGTGCTATAACAACCACATTATTGAAAAAAATACAATTTCAATTTGTAATGAATTTTAAAAGAATAAAAATATTTTTCACATTCTGTGTTTTAATTAGTTGATGAAGGACACCTAATGATAGTTAAGGAATGTTTTGTCAGATTTTCTGACAATTGCTGTAATTTTAGCAGTTAAATTTAGCAACTATAAATCTATCTTCTATTGTAATATTACAATATAGAAATACATTTAAGAATTTTATTGAAGTCACAAAGAATATACATGTCCTCTTATAAGAATAAATGTGAAAGCACATTATAAGCTCAGTTGAATAGCCAAAGCATGCATGGTTCATTCATTCTTTCAAAGGCTCAGTAAAGGTAAAGTTCTTGGGATAAAAATGTTTCACAGAAGTTGCAGGGCAGAAATTGGTTTGGGGATTTTTGCTGCTTAAATTTTCTTTTGTTCACCTAACAACATGTGTGACAAACAGGCATGTATTTTTAATCCTGTATTTAATTGGTTTAAATTCTTTGAAAACTTTTCTTCAGGTTCCATTGGTAGAACAGCATTTACAAACAGAGTTTAGTCCATTCCTGAAGCGTTGGTATCAGGTTATTGGTTTAAGTGGTGATTCTCAGCTGAAAATCTCATTTCCTGAAGTTGTCAGAAGAAATGATGTCATCATCAGTACAGCACAGATCCTTGAGAATTCACTGTTAAATACATCCAAGGAAGATGAAGAAGGTGTTCACTTATCAGGCAAGTTTTTTATTTTGAAATTTTTACAGAGAGTATTAAAGTATGTCTCTGTTCTGGAAAATTGCAGAGTAAAAATGTGGCACATTCGCTCACATTCAGTAGGGATTTTTTTCAATTTACTTGTTTTATAAATGCAAGCTGTAGTCAAAATCAGACCTTAATTAATAAGCATGCAAGCCAAAATTAGGCTCTAGAGTTTATTTGTACTAAATATTTGTTATGCTTCCTATTTTATCTAGCTTAAGCACAACTTTGTGCAAATGCAGTTTTACTGGTTCCACTTCCCAAGCTTGGTAGAGCATTGAATCATTATCACATAGAAGCCATATACAGGATGAGAAAATACTATCAAAACTCAAATGCACTTGGTAGTTTGAAAAATACAATGAACACAAGATAAAAGCCAATCTGTTGTAAAAGTTATATTCTTTTAAACTCCTGTAATTTTGCTAATATACAGTGATATATGATGGCTTATAACTGTCTGTCTAAGCTCAGCAGATACAATGGTTTCCTACAACAGATGAAGGAAGTTGAAGAAAGCAAAAGATAAAGAAGGCGAGATTGTTTTCCCAGAATGCTAAAGTGGCAGGTATCTCTGGGAGATCAGAAAAGAAATGGCATTATCTGTCAGTGAGGTACAAATAGAACTGCCCATGACATCAGCTCCAGGGCCTGGGCTGCACTGACCTTCCTCTGTGAGATGTTAACTTCTCCCTCGTTTTGCCTGCAATCAACTCCTTTTCAGAGGGTGAAGGATGTAGGGAGAGATGTCATATTCAAAACAATGTCCATGAGATAAAAGTTTTGATCTGGGTGTCACAGAGACAGCAGAGAAACCTGAGGGGTTGGTGTGTGTCTATCAGGACCTGGTGCTGACTGGAGTACTGCTTGATCCAAACTCAGAATTGCACTCCCTCCTTCAGAATGCCTTGTTATTAACCTAGGCAGAGTACCAGCAATTTTCTTATACTTATTTCCTCTCCACTGCATCTAAGTTAATAAACTTTCCTACATCTGAATCATTTTGCAAGGCTGTATGGAGGCATCTGAACATTTCTACTGGAACTGCTGGCCTGTTTAGAATTGGGCTGAGTCCCAACCAGATGGTGTAATGAAGTGGGTTGAATGGGTTTCACACTTTGCAAAGTTTCCTTCATGAGGAGCTACATTTTTTCCAGAACTCAGGCAGCCCTGCACCTTAGTTTTTTTCTGTGCTATTACACCTGTGCTCCTAAGTTCAGCTGGACCAAAGCCAAGCAAGCATGAACACAGACAGCTCCATTTCTATGGCTGTGACTTGATTAACTTGCAGCCTTTATAAATCATCCTAATTAGTTACAAGGTTTTTTTCCCAGATTTCTGTGCCTACTTTTTTCATCTGTTTCCACAGAGGTCTGCATTACACATTGCATGGAATTCCAGCCTCAGTGAAATGGAGGGGACTCTCTTAATTGCATTTTACCAAATTTTTACTCCCTTTGCCAAGGGCTGAAATCACTGTATGGATCTTCTAAAAGCTGTATATCACTTCCTTAGTCAAAGAAACACATCCCTTCTGGTAGGTTAGTTTCTACACAAGTAGTTACAGAATATGCGTGATGGAGATGATGGACAAAATCAAAGGGAGTAAGTTCATGTTGGCAGAATAACTGAGAAACTGCCAGCACTGCTTCTGAAATCTCGCAATATGTAGAAATCTTGGAAATAAATAAGAATTTAGATTTGAAACCACATCCCTCGTGTCCAAACTGGCTTCCTGAACCACTGTGAAGGCAATCAGCTTTCCCCAGCGGCATGGAGTACTGGCTTGCTTTCCTAGCAGAAGTGTTTGGTGTAGCCTTTAAATATAACTTCCCATGTTTAGTCTCTGTCTTTCTTTAGGTTCTTCAATACAGCTGAGACTGATTTAGCTCTGTTACTTTCCAGCTTCTGCTGCCAGTTGTTGAAAACTGACTTGTAGTGATGCAACAATTTGAGCACATCAATATGTTTACACATCAGTGTGTAAACAAGACCATGGAAATTGTCCACATTAAAAAAAATACATATAATAGTTTAACCCTGATCATTTCAGTGATCTTTACAGTTGTGTCGACAAACTTTCTTCAAATGTTGTATTAGAGAGTTACTGGCTGGCTACAGAAGGACTAGGAGCTCCATAAACCAGTTTTGCTGTTAGAGAAACAGAAAAACGGTCATGAATCTTTCAGCTCATGTCACCGGCTGCATGTGCAGATAGATTAAAGATATGTTTTTTATATTTTTTGAGTAATTTGAAACAAAAAATAATTTTATTTTTCCTTGTTGTATACTATATTGCTTGCATGTAAATATATTGTGGCCAAAAAGCACACAATACCTCTCTGAATTTCCATCAGTTTCCTCCACTACAAAAGAGAGATGAGTGGTAGTGGTCCTACTAATCTGTTTGTTCTTTCCAATAGCACATCCATAAAGTAATATAAATGTTTTTATTGGACACCAATAGGGAGGACATCTCTGTGTTGCTACAAAATGGAAGCTTATTTTGACCACAACAAGCTTTTCAAGAATGTCTGAAAGGCTTCTAACATGTTATGTATCTTTTCAAAAGCAAACAATGTGTAGTTTGTCGGACACAGTTATGGATATAAAAGATAGTATTGAGTTCAATTATGATATGTTCTTACTGGTAGGATATGAAAAATATTTCTCTGAAATTCTTTATACCATTAGATTGTTTTTGTAAAAATAGAAAGTCTTTTTTTCCATGACATGAAATGTAAAACTACTTGGCACATCAGGACTGCAGCAAAGGTTCCAAAGTCCATTAAATATATTCAGCATCCATCCACGCCTTCCTCCAACACTTCAATTCCCAGTACATTAGTTCTCAGACAAACTGATGAGTTCTTTGAAACACCATCCCTACCTGTTATAAGAGTTAGTCACACAAATTCTTCATTTGAAATAAAATTATTCACTTTAGGAGTCTTTTTTTTTCCAGATTTTTCCCTCATCATTATCGATGAGTGTCATCACACTCAAAAGGAAGGTGTCTACAACAATATAATGCGACGTTACTTAAAAGAAAAGATGAAGAACAGGAAGCTGGCAAAAGAAAACAAACCACTGATCCCACAGCCTCAGATTCTGGGACTTACAGCCTCACCTGGTGTAGGAGGTGCAACATCCTACTCAAAAGCTGAAGAGCATATTTTGAAAGTAAATAGTCCTTACACTTACAAACCATCAAAGGGGTATTATCTTGTTCAAGTAAAACTTTTAAAGTCAGTTTTAGGCTTCAAATAGAGAAGCTGATTTTTTTTTCCTTGTGTACATGGAAGTTCAGCTCATAACCATGAAATTAGCCCTCTGAAAAATAATAGAAATCCATGTACAAATAAAGCTTACTTTGCAGGAAGAGTGAGGTTACTGAAAAGAGAAGTTAAATAATTGCCTCACTTGAAAAAAATTCCCAAGTTAAGATCAGAAGCAAGAAATCCACAATATAGTACCGGTTTGTAGTTACTAAAAGACTTGTTGTTCCAGGATGCCTTATAATTTACTGTGTTTCCTTAAATATTGTATTTTGTAGCTGTATTTCTGGAGTGACTAAGCTGAGCATTTTTATGAGTCCAAGAAAATGAGAAACAATGTTGAATACTTAAACAAAGCAGAAATCACTTGTGAGATACAGGTAGCATACAAATGTGTTTTGTTTTTTCAATTAGAATTACTCATTGAGGTTGCATAAACACCTGCTAAAAGATAGTCTGTTAAATTCTATATTTAAAGAAATCATATTTTACTGGAAATTAAATGGTTTTGCATTAGTAATAAAAAAGTAGAATTTAGCCCAGTACTGCAGTGAAAACTCCTGACTAGTAAATTGCACCAGAACAGAATGTGATATTGAATATATGAGGCCTGCAAGAATGTTTTATGCTGAAGTAGACAGAATTGCAAAGGATTTTGAAACAAAAACTTGCTGGTACTGGAAAAAGCCAAAAGTTCGTTTTCATCAGCTCTGGACTCCTAATAATGGGACTCTGGGGTTTGTAGCTGAAGATTAATCTAAATCTGTAAATTCAATATGCAAGCTGAAATATACAACTTCCACTACAGACATTAAAAATATCACCTGGCAGTCTTCCTTTACTGTTTTCTCTGCTCAGAATAACGTTATGGTTTCCCTTATTACTTAATGTATATATTTTCTCCTTTGAAAAGGAGAAAAAGCAGAAAAGTCCAGTTCAGTTGTGCATTTACCACAGAAGTTCTCTCTGTGTCTTCCTGATCCAGGAAAGATTATCTGAAATTATTTTCTACTCTCATTACAGCACTTACTTTTATCATTAATCCCTAATATTTATTTTCTTTCTTTCTATTTTTTCACCATTATTCTTATTTATTTTGTACTCCAAAATCTATTCTTCCAAAGTACTGGTGCTATATTTTCCTTCTCAAAATACTTGGTTTGTGTCCTGATCTACAATTTTTTCCTGT
This sequence comes from Brachypodius melanocephalos, assembly GCA_013398615.1. Lineage (NCBI taxonomy): Eukaryota > Metazoa > Chordata > Aves > Passeriformes > Pycnonotidae > Brachypodius > Brachypodius melanocephalos. The sequence goes on along the minus strand of VZSR01003282.1, from coordinate 16,606,335 downwards.
ATGAAAAGATCACTTCTGGCCTTAAAAGTTACTTCTGCAGTTATCTCAAATGTTTTTGAAAGACTTAGACTTTCTTGTTCTGATACTGCCTTTATCCAATTTTTGTGGGAAGACCCTCGAAACCCCAATATCTAAATAAGAAGCTGTGTTGCATTAATTCAGTTTTCATGTGAAATAATTCATTCAATATTAAAGAAATGACATTTTGTTTTCTCCCAGATCTGTGCCAATCTCGATGCCTGTAGAATTATGACTGTTGAGGAGCATGCCTCCCAGCTAAAGAATCAGGTGAAGGAACCATCTAAGAAGACTGTGATTGCAGATGACAAAAAAAGGGTGTGTTCTTTAAAAAAAAATCAGTATTAAAGTTATATTGACCTTTAGAAATGTCTTGTATGGTACCAAGAACTTTTGCCTAATGCAAAATGATCCAGAGTGCTAATTTGAATATTGTTGTTTTCCTCTGTCTCAAAAAAGAATCAATAAAGTCAAATAGAACTAAATTTTTACTTATGTCAGTTATATTTTGAGTTATCTGGTCAAAAGGCCTTCTAAAGCAGAAATATTTTTATTGAAGTGATGATACTGTATTCCATTTTTTAAAAAAATGTGCTATTTCACAGTGTATTTTTTATGTTATTCTGAACTGCATATTTCCATAACACTTGACAGCATTCATTTTTAATTTAAGGTTTAACTTTTAAAAAATTACTCATTGTGGTACTAGCCAATGTTTTTGTTGCCAGAAGATGCTTACTTACTTTGCCTGATCAACTTATTTCTAGGATCCATTTAAAGAAAGAATTACCCAGATCATGACAGAAATACAAAACTATTGCCAGCTGCATCCCAAGTCTGAGTTTGGAACTCAGACATATGAACAATGGGTGATTAGAGAAGAGAGAAGAGGTAACTGCATAACAAATACACCCCAGCTTTGGATTTCTTTGGGTTGTTCTATGCTAAGACTTTTTTGTATTTTTGTTCCCTTCTAGCTGCAAAAGAAGAAAAACGCAGGGAACGTGTCTGTGCAGAACACCTGAAGAAATACAATGATGCTCTCCAGATAAATGACACCATCCGAATGGTGGATGCCTACAATCACCTAAATAACTTCTATAAAGAGGAGAAAAGTAAGAAGACAGTAAGGAGCGACGATGATGATGATGATTACTATGATGATGATGACGAACCAGCAGTATCTAAACAGGATGAAACAGATGAATTTCTAATAGGTTTATTTGATGGTGAGTTTGAAATACATTGTGATATTTAATATGTGAAATCCATAGTTGTGCACTAACATGGTTTGCATGGGCCCATTAGTTATTGCAGCCTAGAATTTTTTATTATCACAATACCTCAATATCACAGTTCATACAGTTCTGAATGCATTAAACAACATCATAGTGGGATCATGTCATAATATCTAATAATGGGTCTTCAGCTCCCACCTAAAGGCACCTTTTTTTTTTGCTGCCAGTAAGTAAAAGCTGTTCTCTGCTTTTATCCACTGAAGTGTCCCTGAGGACACTCTTAACAGATACATAAAATAGATATTCCAGTAGACACTCTTGAGAGGCAAAAAGTTGAGCAAATGGAATATATAAATAATGAAATTATAAGTTCTTAACCAACCTTTTCTGCCAAAATTTGTCTGTATACTAAGAAAGGAGAGTGCTGACTTTGAGTTGGTTCAGCTAAAGAACATTTAGTTAGAGAATTCAACAAAAAATCAAACTCCAAAGACCAAAGTTAGTTGCTTTTTTTTTCAGTTCCGTCACCTTGGAATTAGGTGGGATTAAGAATTTTTTGCTCATTTTTTTCCTTTACTACCTTTGCAATGAGAAAGAGCTAGACAAGTTTGCTCCCATCACCCATGGTTCTTGGGTGGTGCAAAGAAAAATAGATTATACTGCAGACCCATCTTCATGTATCCAATGAGCTACAAATTTTTCTCACTATCGTTGAGAAATTCAGGAAATGAAAAAAAAAATTAAAATATAGGTTAGATAATGTCAGCATGGTTTTAATGACTCTTCACCCATGTCTATTCCCTCTTAGATTTTCAGTAGTGAGCTGTTGCTAAGAACCAAAAATTTAAACCAACTAAAAATGAAAGTTAGTTTCATTAATATAATTTCTGGTTGCTTTTATTTCTGCAGGTAAATGAAGTTCAAGGAACCTGTTAATGAAAAATTAATTCCATTTTGTTAGGATTTTACCACTGAAAGTGCTATGAGTAATAGAAGGAAATCTAAAATTTCTCAGCTTTAAGAGCAGAATTCATCTTTGGGTGATAAACCCCCTGGGGCTCTTAGTTTAGGTTTAACTAAGGTGGAAAATTGTGGGAGTTTGTTACTTTTATCTACTTCTTGTATGTGTTTCTATGTTTGATTTCATTCTAAAATATGAATAAGACTAGTCATAAAGCCACTGTCTAGGTGGAGTAACAGTTTGTGGTACATTAAGTATGATTGCCTTGGATTAGGTACACTGCAATAGTCTGCACAGGGTCATGACATCAGAGTGCATTAACACACAAAGTCCCTGCCTTGAAGTGTTCTTGTGTTTGCATAATCATCTGATAATGACATAAGTTTTAAAATATTAGAAGTTTTTTAAAAATTCAAAACACATGAGGAATCCTCTCTCCTTATGGTCAATAGAGCCAGTTGAAGCAAGTCATTCATTTGACAGTTCACTGAGTACATTGAAATATCTTGGAGCTGCAATATCAACAACAACATGCCCAGGCTGGTGTCTACTGTACTGCATGTTTCTATTGAGGATTCCTACTTTAGTTCATGTCCCAAGGACAATTTATGTCTAAATTTATAGAACATTACCAGTTCCCAGGCTGTGCATATTAATCTGTTTCTCCTTTTAAGATTTTTTTCATTCTTTTAAAATAGTTTTGTAAATATTATAAGCTCTGATTTAGCTCCTTTTTACAGTGCATTTGACTCTGTACCAACTTTGTGTGTATAGGAAGGTTTTTTCCTTTGGCTTATTCTCACCATGAGATATATGTGAGGTGTATGATAATGGTGATTTATTTTGATTCATTAGTGTGTTTTTAGTGACTATAAACTCCCTTCAAAAATAATTGGTATACCACAGCACTTCAAACTAAATGTGAATTAGCCATGCTGAAAGAATTATATAGAAAGTTGCTCTTCACTTTGTGGGTTTTGGGGTTTATTTTGTTTCAAACTGTTATTTTACTTGGTTACCTTTTCTTAATTTACATCTGTTCTTCTTAAAGCAAAAAAGAAACAGTTGGAAGAGTTGACTGGAAAGCCAGAAAATGAAAATGAGAAGCTGATAAAGTTGAGAAGTACTTTAATGGAGGAGTTCACAAAGACTGAGGAACCTCGAGGAATCATTTTCACAAAGACTCGTCTAAGTGCCTTTGCTCTATTCCAGTGGATTAAGGACAACCCAAAATTTGAAGAAGTGGGAATTAGGGCCCATTATCTTATTGGTGCTGGACATAAGAGTGAAACAAAGCCCATGACGCAGGTACAGAACCATGCATGTCAATATTACCTCTTGTACATGATTTTGGAAAACAGCTTGTTTTAGTACTAGGACAGTGAACTGAAGTGTGGAGTCCAGAGTTCTGGTTTCATACCTGCCAGCAATTTATCTTCATAAAGATATGTGAATAATAATGTTGGAATAATTTTATTTCCACAAGTAAAAGCCTTTTGTGGTTTTGGATTTTACAGCAATAGGAGTAGCCAGCATCCATTGCCTAGAGTAATGAGTAGTCAAAAGGGACCCAAGTTGTAGCAAGGCATGGGAAGTAAATGTAAACAAAATGAAAAGAGCAAAAATGCAATAGTCAAATGAGTTTATACTTATCAGGACAACAGTAATTCACGCTGTATTTTAGCTGCTGAATTGAAAAATAAAACCAAAAAGTTGATTATGCCCGTCTTTTTGTAATATCATGGCTTAAATCAAATTACACCAATTTATGTGCATGCTTCACAGTGATGCATAACCATTGAAAGAAAACTTGCCAAAATTCATACCAAAAATATCACAATTGATCACTCAATTGCCTCTGTCTTGTACCATTACACTGATTTCATACACCATATCTCTGGTGATTTATACTTGCCATTGAAACATTTTCAAATCAAAGTACTTTGTGTATCTTCTGTTCTGCTCTTTACTCCACATACCAGCATTTAAGCAAAAATGGTGTGTTTTGCTGTTGGGCAGAGTCCACTTTCTTCTGCTGCACTGAGTTTCAAGGAAAAAAGTTATCTCAAAAAATTCTCTCCAAAAGTTGCTTGAGTTCTATGAAACTTGGAATTTAATTTCTGTGTCACATTGCACAAACAAAACAATAGCATCTGCATTTTGAAATTGAATATAGCAAATAACAAGTTTCTGTTCCTCTGCTCAAGCTGGTGATAAACACCCAGTTGATTCAGAAGTCTGTGATTTAGATATTTTCTTTTTTAAGTGTATCCCTGTAGTTCTTTTTGGTGCTACCCAGATCACCAGAGTTATGGTCTCTATTTATATGGGGCATTTTAAGTGCTTTAGAATTAGAGCTGGAAGACTATATTTTAATCAGAAATTACTGAAGTGATAGCAATCCCATCTTATGAATAGATACTTAAACAATTTTAAACCAATAGGACAACTATATTTTCAAATATCCTAGTACCTGTGACGTAAGCTATGAAGTTCCAAGCTCAGATACCATAAAAAGATTGGCTTCTGCTCCCTCCTCCCACAAAATACAGTGCTGAACACCTGTTAAAGGAGTTCAATAGGAACTCCTTCTTTTGCAAGATGCTTAAATGCAGTTGTTAAAGCCTCTTGATATTTGGCCCTCAGCTCAGAAATGATGGGACTGTAATTCCTGAAACTCCTTAATTAGACGAAACTGGTAACAGAAAATAATACTGAAAGTTAATTTAATGATTTTAATTTGCAGAATGAGCAAAGGGAAGTTATTGATAAATTTCGACGTGGAAATATAAATTTACTAATTGCTACTACTGTAGCTGAGGAAGGCCTGGACATCAAAGAGTGCAACATCGTTATTCGCTATGGCCTCGTCACCAATGAAATTGCTATGGTGCAGGTATGAGCTTTCTGCACACATAGCTTATTTTAATTCTGCTTTTCTTTTTGCAATGGGCAAATGGTGAATCATATACCTGATGTTTGGAAATTATTTTTAAACACTTGAGTGCTGAAAAAGAAAATGCTCTTGCAACAAGAGCTATTCTCAGTCCGTATGCAGTGTAAAATTTGCCTCTCTCTGTAATGGTGTAATCAGACAGACATCAAGCTCTTTTAATAGGAGAGATATAAGAATATGGTCATCAGACCAGTTGATACAAGAGGCATTTGTACCACCAGTGTATGGACACCACACCATCATCAGCTAAAGAGAGATTATTGCATACCAGAATACCAGTTTGATGCATGCTCTCATTTAACTTTTAAACACAAATATTTATATATTTAATATTTAAATGCATGCTTATATCTTGGCAAAAAAAAAAATGTAGCTTCAGCATTGCAAAACAATTTGCTAATCACAAATCTCCTGAGCAGTTCTCACAGGTATTGTGGATGATACTGCAGAAATAGTATGTGTTACTCACTGATTCTTTATTTGTCTGAGTTAAATGGAAAAAACTGCTCTTTGGGGATAGTGCATATGGAATAGTGCAGGTCTTCCATTACAAAATGTAAAAAAAAAGTTGCGTGATGTAATAGGGAGTGTTAGGGTGTTTATTTTTGTATTCCTCGCAAATTGTAGGCTCGTGGTAGAGCTCGAGCTGATGAAAGCACCTATGCTCTTGTGGCTTCGAGTGGCTCGGGGGCTGTTGAACGTGAAGATGTTAATAATTTTCGTGAGAAAATGATGTATAAGGCCATTCAGCGTGTCCAGAAGATGCCACATGAAGAGTATTTAAAAAAGGTATGCACTGCAACTCTGCACTTTCTCTTTAAAGAAAACTGATTTATATTGTATGAAATACTTTCTATTTGAAATCTGCTTAGAGGAGAAAAACTTAAAATAATACTAGTTACTACATATGGCTTTGAATTTTTTTGCCAATATTTGTTTTATAATCTGTTTTCTTGTCCTTTAGAAAAGTCTGTTTTTCTATTGGTAAGGGGAAAACACACAAGCAAGGGCAAACTGACTAGAAGTCGTGTTGACAGTGAACTCAGTAAAATAACTGAGAAAGAAAACTATTACTGTCATTCCAGCAGAATGTTACAGTGCTCTTACTGATCTGTTTCTAGATCGAGAGTTTCCAGTTGCAGAGTATAGTGGAAAAACAAATGAAGGCAAAGAGAGATCAGCTCAAGGCATGCAAGAAAAATCCTTCACTAATAAAATTCTTATGCAAAAATTGCTCCAAGCTGATATGTTCTGGAGAAGACATACAAGTTATTGAAGACATGCATCATGTCAGTGTGAAAAAAGATTTCCAGTAAGTGTTTATGAACTACTTTATCTCTTTCAGGCAGAAACAGATTTGCTTTTCATCGAGGCTGTAACAGGGCCTCTAACCCTCTAGGCCTTGTGAGAAAAAAATAGATTATTTCAATATTGTCGGGTCCTAGGCTTTATGGAGTTTACAGTCAAGGAGCTTGAACAAAATGTTTGTTCTTATTCCTCATTTCAAGGTGAATTGAGTTTAAGACTTTGAAAAAAAATTGCAGCTTTTGTGATACTATTAACTAGGTCACTTACTATGTAGTGCGGTATGTATTCCACTCTGCACAGACTAATAGTAACCTTTGGGATCAAGTACTCCCTAAATAAATGATGGAAGAATGTACACCTACTCTGCAGGTCTGGGTAGTCAGAACCAAATCATTCTGTTAAGGGTTAAGATTGAACTACAGGGAATAAAAAAGAAAACCTTTAATTTTCAGCTGACACCTTTAATTTATTAACCTTTAATTTATTTCTCTGACAATTCCATGGTGCCTGAAAAAAAAAAAAAAAAACCCAAGCTAGATCTGTCTGTTACCTGAACAAGAGCCTGCTGCTCCCACTTTAAAGTGTGTGAGGGAGGATGCAGCTCCTGAAATGCAATGAAGAAGGACATGGAGTACATGTGTATTTAATCATTACTTGGGAGCATGAAGCATGACCTTGCATTTTCTCAAACTCCTCAATGTGTCAACAGTCAGAGAGTCTATGACTTTTTAGGTTTCGTATCTGATTCCAGCAATCTTAGTCACTCTTAATATATGTCTGTATGTAGCATGGAATAACCAATGGATTCTGATGGGTGCTGTCTGTTTTTCAGAAATCATTATCATACAAGAGAAAATAAAACACTGCAGGATAAGCATGCTGATTACCAGACAAACGGGGAAATTATATGCAAAGACTGTGGACAAGTGAGGAACATCTTGTCTTCATATTCTTCTTGTTTTCTGTATTTATTTCTGTCTAATGATCTTGTATTATTTTTTCTGAAATGCAATTTCCTTCTACTTGCAGGCTTGGGGAAATATGATGGTTCACCGTGGTCTTGACCTGCCTTGTCTAAAGATTAGAAATTTTGTCGTTGTGTTTGCAGACAAGAAAGCAACAAAGCAAATTTTTAAGAAATGGGGAGATCTGCCCATCAGGTTTCCTGTTTTTGATTATGCAGCTCATTGTCCTTCAAGTGATGAAGATTAAGGACTTAGAATGAAAATAAAAGCCCTTTTCAACTTTGTTGATCAGAAGCTCCTTTGTCCCACACAGAATGCTGCATCATAAGCACTGTGAAAGCTCCTGGACATAAGGGAACTGTCTTGAAGACAAAAAGAGAAACAAAAAAGGGGAAGGAAAAGTCACACAGCTGCTGTCTGCACTCAGATTTGTACTCCTGGACAAAGATGGCAAATGCATTGCAGTCATGTGTATTTATGGAACAAACTCCTGTCTCTTTTCACTACAGGGTGACAACACTGTCAAAAGTGTGTTAGATGACCTGTTGCCAATCCCAGAACATTGAAAAGAGGCCTTAAAATATGCCATGCTCATTATTGCCTTCATGCTATAACCATTTTGAAGATAAAGTATCTCAGAAGAGGAGCCACATAAAGATGAGATTACCCATTATTTTTGAATCACTATTGCTATGTCAGTGTTTTCATGACTGAGTTTCTCCCTTCATAAGTACAGCTGAAAGCTCACACACTTTGAAAGACTAAAATCAAGTTTTCTTTAGAAGACACTCCAAAAAATCAAGCCCTTAAATTAATCTGAAATTGATTATTTTAGTGTCCAAGATGCACATTGCAAAAGTGACTGTGTGTCAGTTTCATGGGATTATTAGACTGGCTACATAATGAGGTGTGTATTTTTTTCAATAAATTGCTATGAATAACCTTTACCAACTGTGATGCTGTTAATTCTCTTCCACTGGAAGTATTTAGACAATAACCATAACTTCACCCTTGAAATTTAAAAGATGGTGGTATTTTGACTGTAAAAATAGCATAATGTTTCTCCATATTTATCTCATGGACAGATTTCTTCCCCCCCACCCCACCCTTTGCAAGTAAGATTTTGGAGAGTGGAAGGAAGGTTTGTTTGTTGTTACAACAGTAACTGAATTAATTATTAGAATAGCCTCTTGGGAAATCATCCAGATATCATTCATTATCTGGATCATCTCTGGATTTCTCTATGAATGAGTTGTTACAGGTACATAAATACAATATAATACACTGTACATGGCATTCTCAAGTATCTGAGTTAGTTTATCTGAGTTAGTTTACACTTTTAAAGAAGTGCAAAACAGGTAAAAATACTACATAATTTTATAGATTGCTGCTGAGTCTTCTATCAAATACATTTCCATGCTGAGTAGATTTTCTGAAATCTGAGCTTTTGATACTTCCCTTTACTGAAGCAACAAAAGCACATGCAGATGAATTTCTGCACATGTGCTACAGACCTGTATGACAAACGTTCCTGGGCTTCTTGTAGTTCACCTGGGTGCTGTTTTTATACTCCCAGTTCCTGGCATGACTCTGCCACGTTCTCACCAAAGCTTAAAGAGTGTTTGCACAATTTCACTTCAGCATAATGCATAATGAACCTCAATCCTGCTGGTGTGTAGGGTAACGAATTTTCAGTCAAGTCATTTTCTCTGAATGGGGTTGTAAAACACACCTATATTGCCCATCCAGGAAGTGTGACGTGAAAAAACAAGCTAAATTGCTGTCTTTTATCTTCTGCTTACCTCTGCATTTATTGCCCTTAGGGACCCAACGACCTCCAGGGAATGTGACAATTCCTGATTGTATTTACTGCTTGCAGCTTTTACTAATTCACAAATGTGGAAAGAAGGAAAACTTAGTTATTCGAGATTTGTCTAGCTGTGTGTGTGGCTGCTTAAGAACTGGATCCACCTCTTTGTATGTTCATTGCTCTGTCTCCTTTTGGTCTGATGTCATGCACAAGCTGCATCTGTAAATCTCCATTTCCTCACGTGTGAAGAGTAAATCCTTCAGTAACCTTCGAGTAGGTGCATAACTGGTTGGATAGCTGCTGGCCAAACTGAGTATGCTTTCTATTCCACAATTTGCCCATTTCTCCAAGTGAATTACCCTCTTTCTACCTTTTATTTCTCTTGCATTGTGGGTTCCTTATGTTGCAGAAGTTAGGAGGAGTTTGGCTGTTGAAAGAATTTGCTTCTTCACTGGTACTAATCTAAACAGTCCAGAGAAGGCAGTTCAGGCATCAGCAGTAGTTCTGCAGAGCTTGTAAATGTCATTTTCTGACAGATAATTTTTTTCTTCTAATCTGCAACCATTGTGAATCCTATTAAAACTCATGCCTAAATAATCTGATTTCTGAAGTAGATAAATACATAGTATGCAGCATAAAGTCATTTTGTAAAACCTTTTATATCATGTGAGGTTGAATCATTTCCTTTGAAGCATTCTCTAAGTATGCATTCATTAGAAGAAGCTGCATATTTGGAATGGAAAACTAGCCTGATCAAAAACCTACATTTGCAATTTTGTGATGTTCTGGTTGTCAGAAATAACCAATGTTAGTAGGAAAAAATGTATTTCTCCAAACCATGTTATTGAAAATACAAACAGCATTAATTATGGAATGCTAGGAAATAAGTAGCAGTTTGGAAATATGAATATGAAGCATGAGTTACAAGGGGAAAAATTCTTTTGTCACAATTCTTTTCTGTTATGGAAATTTTGAGTAGCTGCAATTTCATCTTGTTAGGAAAACTACTGGTTTTGAGCTGAGTTCTGCCCTTATTACACAGTGTATTTTAGCATAACAAGCAATATACATAAACAATTATATACAAACATGTATGTTAAACAAGACATTGTATAAACAAATATATACATAGACATTTTTTATATACATAAATATGTAATATATACATAAGTATTTTAGCCTTCTCAGATTTTTGTCCTACATGTCTTACATCACCAGGATTGATCTTACTCAGAAACTTCATTTTGTTTAACTTGTAATCTATTGTTGTGGCAAGAACTGCGGAGAGAGGGGAACTGAATTTTTATGAGAAAATAAGGCATGTTTCATCACTGTTTTTTCCAGAAACTAAATTTGAATATTTTCAAAAATTCTCTCTCCAAGTCTAATGCAATGAATTCAAATACTGCCCAGATCAGTTCTACCTCACCAAGACTGGTGTAACAGATAGGATTCAAATTCTAGCCCATACTTAAGCTAAGGTGGTAACTTGGCCACTCGAGAGATAATATATTAAATGGGTTTTTTATGTGATACTCTGTAATAAATTCTCTGTAGTTAGCCCGAGTTCTGCTGGACGATTTGATGTGACAGAAAACCTTTCTCATCTACTAGATTTCAAATTTTCAGAGAAGCCAGAGGAGTTGATAAGCCCGTCAACTGCCGAATTTCAGTAAGATCTGGGTTCTTGGTCCTCGTTAACCTCCACTGAAAAATCAGTCCCAGTGACTGACTTTCACACAGAGGCGCCACCATTGCAGACTCCTTTCCTCAGAAGAAAATGAACTCTGTCCCAGCAGGGAGAAAGGAAAGGTGAGTCATGAGACTCTGCGTGCAAAATCAGCACTCTTAAACCCAACCTGCAACTTCCAGCCACCAGCCCTAAGTGTGAATATTCTGTCAGATTGT
>VZSR01003282.1:16540367-16595071 GCA_013398615.1 Brachypodius melanocephalos | reverse complement strand
CCCGTGCGTGTCCGTGTCGCGGTGCGGGTGTTCGCGGCAGTGCCGCCAGGGGGCGCGCCGGTCCGATCCGGTCCGGTCCGGTCCGGTCCGGTCGGGTCCCGCGGGCAGCGCCGGCGCGGTCGGGCGGTGCCGCCCCTCAGGGCCGGGCCGGGCCGGGCCGGGGTCAGCGCCGTGAGGGGCTCGGCGGGCACCGGGCAAGGTCCACTGCTGCTTCCCTTTTCCAGCCTTTCCCCGCTCTCCTCAGGGATGGGTTATGTAACCTGACACCGCGGTCTCCGGAGTTTTCCCAGTTTTCAGCTGACCTCATTTCAGTGGGCTAAATAAAATAGATGTAATTGGCGGTTGGAGAACTATTTCAGAATTTCCGCTGGGCCTGTATGTATTTATTTCTCTAAGCTCTCCTACGTAGCCTATAGATGTGCATAGTTTTCAGGGAAAAACAGAAATTCTCCTTACATGTGGAAGACATTAAACAGCGTCTGTTTCTGCTGCTTGTTTTGCATTCTTGCGCCATCATTTATTATTTCTAAAAGTAAACATATGTGAATTTTACATAAACAATAAAGCTACGGGATTTTCTTCTAATTTCTCTGTAGAGAGCAGAAATACGGTCATGACTATGTCCTGAGAATGTGGGGATTGCCAAAAAACACAGTAGATACTTTTTAGAGAAAAACAGTTCATGTCAAGAGTCTGATGAGTCACAAAACCTCAAGTCACTGTAAGCAGATGTTGGTTACAGCTCACAGTGATGGGAAGTACATAATCACCACCCCGATAGCCTCCCACTGTCCGTTTCTGGTCCAAGAACTTCCCCAAAAGTGTGGTTTCAATTTTATGGAAAGCCTTTGAAATTTGGCAGACTTTCCAAAAGTATGTAGGAAAAAAAATAGTCTGCCAGAGGTTTGGCCTCCAACTGTGAAAACAGACACTGCCTTTTCAAACTCCTCTCCTAGATCTACTGACCAACACCCAGAAGAGAGAATTACATTCTTTTAGAATACGACAGGAAAATGAAGGTCTGTATGCTCCTGAATTCAATTTTTGATAGCATTTACATCCTTTGTTTTAAACTGTCAGCTGCTGCACAAGGCCAGGTTCTGATGTGAAAATATTTGCTTTAAAGAAGAAGGAAAGGGAAGTCTTTTCATATGTACTGCAGGGACGTTTTTTGCTTGTTGCTTGGACGGATTACAGCAGTTAGAGAGAAGGAGGATTTCATTATTTACCAGCAAAATAATGGAAGCAAACTCCAGGCAATATTAAAAATGTAATTATTCTTTGTTTCTGTTCTGCAGACCCGGCTAAAAATCATATTTGGCGTGGTTATATGCCTTTTGCTTTCCTTATTACTTGTGTGTATTATACTGCTTCCATCAAGAGGTAAGGTAATTTCTAATCTAATGTAGTGTAAAATGCAGTATCTTTGGCTATTGGGGCTTCTAAAGTTCACAAAAGTTTATCAAATCATGTTTAGGATTGTCCTGTCAGAATTGTTATGGCTTTATCACTTTACAGAAATGTACTGACAGCTGAAATATCCTGAAGGTAGAATTGAAATGCCAGCAGATGTTGGAACAAGGAACTCCTTGAAGTGAAAAGCACCTGAATTAACTTCGTTGTGCATGATATACAATGTTCTTAGTCATAGCTGCAAAAATAACTCTCAGATCTTCTCATATTTTCTGTGTTAGGAGTTGGGAGACTTTCCCAAACTGCTAGTAATTTTCTCTAGCTTGACAAATTTACATTTGTTTTTAAATGGTTGTGTAATAATTACAGAAGTTCTGCATCCAATTACAAGTTAAACATTTTTTTGTAGATAATATGATGAATTATATGTGAATATATCAAAGCTTGCATATGAAAATTAAAGTCAGCATTGTATAAAATAGGGATAGATAGTTTGCTGTAGTATTATTACATGAGCTGTAGGTAAATCAACCCACTGTGGTCTGCTGAGTCCTCTGGTAGAGCTTGAAATTATTTTTGAAATTTTGAACATGAGTGACACTGGCTTGATGGTAATTGTTTTCTATGACAAGTTAGTAAGGGCAGTACAAGTATTTACATGACTCTATCACCACAGCAGATTACTTGAATGCCTCTGAAATAATTAGAATATTAATAAAAAGCTTATCTTCCTGTAACAGCATCTATTTAAAGAATGTTTTTTCTATTATTCTTTTTTTTGTGTGTGTGGGCAGGGGGACTGAGATGGAGAAACAGTTTTGTATTTACAACTAAATTTTATAAAATCAACCATCTGCTTAAGTCTTGTGAAAGTTAAGTCCTGCAGTTAACATTCACGTTTTGTGAATGGTGAAAACTCTTTCATATCTGATATTTCTGTGACTAATGTTTATTATCATGGGTTGTTGAGAGAGGGGTTGAAGGTTTCTGAAGCAATTAGGGATGATTCTGTTATGCAGCATTTTAAGATGAGAATAAATATATATTAATTATATACATATACCTATATAGATAGATATAGATATGCATATATATTATGCAGTGATGGAAGGGATACCACCTGAGAGTGACAGGTTTTACTTTTACTATCAATAGTGGGGTGCCAGATTTTTTGTCCAGCTAAGCATGGTCAAATCTGAGCTTTCACTACAAGGTAAATGCATGGTATCGAGTCAGGCTTACTCCCATCATATCCGCATTTTATGACAGGGAAGGCAGAATATTTTTATGAGATTTAAATTTAAAAAACAGTAGTGAGGGAACAAGAGGGTTGGAGACCAAGGATCAGTTCGGCAGCCTGAAGAAGCTGATAAAGATGATGGAAGATACTGTAGGAAGAAGTGAATGTGGTTTTTTCCCCTCTCCAGTTGCCACTGGCCTCTTCAGTACCTCAGCAATTATGGAGAACACTTGTCATCTCTCTTGGAATAGTGACTCGATAACCAGTCATACCAAACATCATATTTAGATCCAGTAGGATGATAAAGAAATTATCTTACTTCGCAGGACGCTTTTGGAGGAGCATTTTAGACAATTGAAGAACACATAGTTATGTCTGACACACGATTATGTTGGATGTGTCAGATTATGGCTTCTTATTTTCAGGTGGAACTGCTGCAGTTACCTGTTCAGATGCCTTAACCTTTTTGAATTTTAAGCAGTGTACTGATCAGTTGTAAATAGAAGAAATACAAATTAATTTTGCAAGCTGAAGACAGACAGGAAACGGCTACATAGCTGGAATGTTGTTAGTACATTCCAGCTTTACCACTGCTCAGTTGAAAGGATGTGGCAATCCAGAAAGACAATTAATTGCATATGCGAAACGTATAGACACAGACCAAATAAATTTCTACTTAAGAAATCTGCGAAGAAAAATGGAAGAAGCATTTAATTTTGGTCTTGTCTGCTAAGTTTCTAGTCATTTCATGTTCTTCAGACTTCTCAAAATGTGGTATAGGTGCTTTTGATTTACACATGCAAGTGTATAAAAATGTCAAAAATTCTCAAAAGTTAACTGGCAAATAATATTTTGAGAGGATATTATACTTGTTGTCCTTGGTCTTCAGCAGGAAAAGGATTTGTTTTGTCTTCCTACTCTGTGAAGAGACCTTACTAGCACTTAATATGAGACTCAGAACTACACCCCTAGGCAGCAAAGAATCTGAAAAACATGAAAGCTAAAACTTGATGCATCACTTGCAGTTATTAGACAATTTCTGTGGGGCTCAGAAGAGCACGGTGGGCAATCTTAGTGTAGCAAATGGCGTCCATGACTAAGAAATCACTGACCATTTTTTGACACATCTTTGAGTTAGGAATGTGTGGTGGGATTTACCTGACAGTGATAACCCAGCTACCCAGCTGTACCACAACTACAAACGGTTCAGAAGAGAGTTTTTCACTTTTACACTGGTGTACCTAGTCCTGTTCTACTGCAGCATAAACAAGAAAGATAATACCTGTCTGCAGCTGGGAAGCAATAGCAGAACCACAGGCAGAGTTACAATTATCTGCATGTATTGCTTAGGCTTCAATTAATCTCTTCTGCTATTTTTAATGAATGTCCAAAGTTGTGTCTGTCAAAGTTTCTGTTCCCTCTGTACTCTTGGTTTAGGCCAGAGGCCCAATCCATGTTTCTCTGATGTCACAGGTCGTAGGGCTTACTGCTCAGCCACGAAATGGTGAGCAGCCAGTTTCTTAGGAAGAGGTAGTGTTCTCTGCAACACCTCAGCCAAATCCAAAAGGGGAAAAGCAGGTTCAGTTGATGTGAGTTGATGCTGAGTGTGACCAAAGTTCTGGAGCAGGGTCAGGAGTGTCAGAATTGATTTCTGGTGCTAAACTGAGTTTTGTGTTTCCGCATGTTGGAGGAACTTATGCTTCAGCTCTTCAGCATCAGCCCACAGAGATGAGAATGAAAATTCTAGTCCAGAAGCAGATAATTTTACCATGCTAACCAGTTTTCCTTTGGCATGTCCTCTACTTGATGTTTAGCAGTGAATGCTAAATATAATACTTACAAAAATACATATATATATATATATATAAAACTCCATATTAAAAAAAGCCATATGCAGAAACAACAATACCTTCTGATTATTATGTATGCTTACTGTAATTTGGCAAGACTAGACACAATTTATAAGGATGTTATAGAACATGTTGTGTCATTAGAACAAGTTGTGGATAAACCATAAGCCAGGAGCGCTTTGAAATGTAAAGATTTACCCATATCTAGTCTTTGAAATTGAATAATCCTGGTGATACAAACAGAATTTTACAGTGATGAAGTGGTGTGCATAAAGTTAATCTGAGTTTAATATAACTGCAAGTTTTGCTTTCTGTGTTTTGTTAAGTTCTCTCATGCCAGTGAACTGAAAGGTAAAAGAGAAGCTATTTGCATAAAGCCAGTGATAATTATTAGATGTTTTACAGATGTTTTATCATCTTACAATTATACATGTAAGTCCAATACATGCAAATGCATGACTGAGTAATCATGATCATGAATATATAAAGCAAGTTACACTGTGAAGCAAAATAACCAATTCAGTTCACAGAGAAATGCAGAACTGTACCCTGTGAATGGGTGGAAATGGACCACAAAGGATTAAAACTGAGGTAGTGGGGTGGTGAAGGGAAGTGAGCAAAGCTGAAATTTGGTAAGCTTTCATTTCTGTGATTGGCTCTGCTGTTTGCTGCCTTTTCATCCCTGGGCATTTTTTTCAGCCTTATTATTTCACAGAGAAACAAACCACAATGAAAGAATTTGCCAAGCCTACCAACACCCTTCCAAATTAATGTCTATAAGGTGCTGCAGATACATAAAGTACTTTTCATGTTAGTGTCTGGTTTGTGAGCAGATTTCAGATACTGTTATTGAACAAGTCTCTAGTTACAGAAGAAAGAATCAGCAGCAATTGTGGGAAACAATTGAAGATTCCATTGCTATCTTCTGATACCTAAAAGCAAGGATTCAAAATTGTAAGTACTCAAGTGAGAAATAGTTTTGTTCAAATTTTTTGCAGTACAGTGGTAGAAATTCAGATCTTAGTGGGCACATTTTGAAAATCAATAGTCATAAAAAATTCTCACAGATATTAAGTATGTAAGGGTGAAAGAGCTAAAACAGGGAAGGTTTAAATTAGAGCTGTGAAAATTAGACCAGTGATGAGAAGTTTGTGATATCGCTTGTCTCTTAAGATGAGAGAAGGAACCTGATAATTTTACCAGATTAAGGTATCAAAAAGAACTGCAAATTTTAACATTTCTATGCAAGCAACTTTGGAAAGAGATCTTGATTTCTTTTGCTAAGCTTATTCACTTAGAGAATTTTAACTGAGAGATAGTTATAAGTAATCAACATTCAACATAACTCGAACTAGATTCTTTGGAATTATCTTCAGCAGTTTTGGTTTGTTTTTTTTTCAGTCTGCCATCTTCTATGTTTTTCATGAGGGTATCAAAGATCTGTAATATGCAGTCATATATTAGCAGGAGGAATTAACTTCCTATTGAACTTCTGGGATATTTTCTGGACATATTGCTAGCTCAGAGTTTATACAGGCAGGTTTTTGCCTCTGGATTGACATTCAGTTTTATTCCTTGTGACAGCTTTCTTCTGCATTAGTGCAGACAAGGCTTGTGTCAACAGTCAACCTGACATGTGTATTCTACAGTAAGTAATAGTCACTTAGCAGAAGAAAATATGTATTATCATTACAAAGTACCATAGAAGGCAGTATGAAGAAACATTTCTCAGGAAGTCAGTGTGATCTTAGCAGAGAGGGCAACTAATGAGCAAGTGATGGAGCATGATGTGAAACCTGAGAGCAACGAGTCGTCTTGATTATCTGACTGTCAGCTGAGAGCTCTGAAGGAACAAACAGGGAAAGTGGCAAAGATCTACTAAGCTGCACTGTGACATCTCTACTACCTCTGAAAACCCTGGCAAAAGCCCCTTCGATTTTAGAGGAGAAAGCATAGCGTCCAGGATGCCTAGACCTGAAAGCTACCATTATTATGCTGTTGAACTTTAAAAAATTGACCTTTATCAGAAAAGTTCATGTGTCTTTTGAGGATTAAATATTTTGATTACTCTCACTCTTGTGAATTGCATAGGTTCTACACAGGAACTGCACAGCATAATCCTCTTCTTACCCAATTGGTTTGACCTTGAATTTTCTTTTAAAATCTGCCTTAGCTTAAGTTGTTTTGCTTTGGGAAAAATATAGCCAAAAATATTACTTTTCAGCATTATTTTTACCTGCATTCCTGCATTGATATGTTTTATGTGACTACTAAGAAATGTACATGGATGGTGATTATTTTGCAAGCCATCTTCTAACAATGATTAATGAGCCGTGTACAAAATTTGGAAGTAAGGGTTTGTAGGCACATCCTGTTGTTTGACCACTTGCTGAATACGTGAAGATCTTGATTAAAGTAGTTGCCTCTACCAGTTCATAAAACCCATGCTTTCAAAAAATACAAAATAAAAACCACCAAACAACCTTTAATTTGTCATTTGCGTGGAAAAGGCTTATTTGGACTCACAGGGTCTTCAGGTAAATGTGTCTGAGTGAATAAATGCTTGAAATAAATCAGTTTGTCTAGTTAATTTTGCATTCCCAAAGATGAATTTTTCAGAGGCTAAAGGACCTTATCAGTACAGTAACAGAGAGCTTTCCTTTGTGCTGCACCTATGCTTTGCATATCTCCAGGACTGTGGTACCCTCACTCTTCCATGGTACTAAATATAGAAAAAAGGAAATTCTGGACTAACAATTTTTTTCCCTCTTTTCATTAACAGAAACTTTTTGTCTTATTCTTAGTTGACAACACAGATGATGGTCCCAGAGCTCTTACATTGGAGGATTACTTGAATGGAAATTTTCAATATAAAACATTTTTTCCATATTGGGTGTCAGGTAAGTAAAACCTTTTCTCAAACATAGGTAAGCCTTTCTAACATGTATTTCCACACTGGTTTACACAGACCGAGAAATATATTTTCTTTCCAGCTCTACTTTGAATGAATGCTAACTATGAAATCAAACAATGTGTTAGTCAAAACTTATGGTTGAAATTTACTGTTCTGTCAGTCATTCTAGAAAATCCAGGTATTTGATGTTTCGACAGACATGTCTGAGTCAAGTATAAACTGTAACTTTACAGAGGCCTTCAGTGTTTTATTTCTTTTACTGTCATATTCATTGCAGCAAGTGAAAGAAATTTGTCAATGTGTCAGTCATTCCTTAAGCAATCTCCTTTTCATGCTTTTCACAGCACTTTCTCACTTACCACTTGTAATAATTGAGGTAGTCTGTCTTACAGGCCCTGTTCTTTGTTTTCAGTAATACTGGGCTCTGCAATGAGGCCAGCTGTTCTAATTTTATTTAAGGAAGTGCTGAAACTGCTGAAATTCCTGAGTTCCAGGATATTGCATAGAAAATTAAGTTGAATTTCCAAGTTCCTTAAGGTGGAGACATGAAATCAGTTGCTGCTGATATGAATGTGTCTGTGTGTGGCTGAAGTGCTGCTCCTGTTATAATTGAGTTGCACAGCCCAGGAGGACTGGACCTAGCCTGGATTACATTCTAGCACACTTACTACTCTGTGCTGCCTCAAGCACTGCCAGTAGCAAGAAGCACAGTCCCCATTCACAGGGACTCCCACCAAGCTAGTTTCAGCCCACAATTTCAGAACTGAAGTAAAGCCTTATTGCTTGCAGTAGTTCAGTTTTATGATAACAGTTTGAAGTATGTTGTTATCACTTGTATAATTTAAAAATTAGGTTATTGTTTGTTAGAATTTTGTCTGAATGTCTGAAGAATGTAGGCAGCATATCACCTAAACCCAATATTCTTCTTCTCTCTTTATAGCTTTCTCACTTAGACTTATCTTTCCTTTTAACAGTCACAAAACTCACACAAAAGTCATGCCATAGATTCCATAGATAGTCATGCCTACAGCATTCCATATGTCTACTTCTCTTCTGAAACAAGGAGTTAAAATTGTATATCTCATCCTAAGGGTGATTTTAAACACAAATACTGTAACACAAATCACACAAGAGTGCTCAGAAGATCCGAGGGTGATCTAATTTCCTAAAAATGAACATCTTCACAATGTTTCAGGCTGCTTTTAAACTTTTAGTCTTGTTTTCTAGCTACTCCAAATGTGTAATTCCTTCTCTCTGTTTATAGCAGTGAAAATAATAATTTGAAACTAAAATTCTGATCTTCATTTTCTACCAAACTATAGCCCAGATCTTCAGCACAGGCAGAGTTAAATTCCATTTTCAATGAAGCTCACTCACCCTCATTTTGTAGGACTTTTGTAAGGGCAGAGTCATGCAGTGTCAATTGCATGGTACTGCTGTTATCTGCAGAATATACAAAGGAGAATGTTCTGGTAAAATGATAAGCAGAGTTTTTTTCTTTAAAACATTTACATTTTGATATTGACTTTCTAATGCGTCTGTCACTGGCATTCTTGATCAGACATTGATGAGAATTAAATATGACATTTACTTGTAAAGTTAAATATTTGATCCTCTGTGCAGTATAAACTTGAGAATGTACTCAGGAAAATGTAAGCTTCTTGATTACTGTACCTCAGCATCACTAGAAGAAAAGCATTTTTATGTAGGTGCCAAAAGATATTGCTTAAAACCTATTATTTGAAAGAGGTGTGAGTTTGTTGATAAAAACATTTGTTCTGTAGTATCTTCTGCAAAGGTAACAGACATTTTATCTTTTTCATAAAGATAATGAATATCTTCATCAGTCTGCAGAAGATGATATTATTCTTTACAACGTTGAAATTAATTATGCAACCACCATCATGACAAACAGCACAATGGTATGTACCTTTTTAATTATTAAAAAGGCAGAAAAGTGCAGTTGTATTTCAAGTTACAGTTTAAAAGTGAGTGAGGTTAGAATCTAATTTACTTACTAATTTTTTCAGAAACAAGTTAATGCTTCAAATTATGTGATGTCATCAGACCAATATTTCATAGCTCTGGAAAGCAATTATTCAAAGGTAATTATTTTAATATAGCTCTTAATGTAATGTTTACTTTTATTTAGTATTTTGTTGATTGTGTTTACCATAGATAAATGTTTCTCAGTACTTTCTTGAGAAAGGGGTAGGCTGTGAAGAGGCAGCTGATTATTCGTAATTAGATTATCTTTTTCAAAGCTAATAATATTCTCTTGCTTCATTTATGCAGCTGTGGAGATACTCTTATACAGCATCATATCACATTTATGATCTCATCAATGGGTAAGGCCTGGTATTTCTTACAGAGAGCTGTGGTGAATACACTGTAGTGATGTGCTTGCAAGCATTCACTGCAAAACTGTAGTAATGTGACTTCCAACTTGCTTTGCTTTTGTCTAAATCTGTCGAGTTACTTGTTTGCTTGAGAAAAAAAAAATGTCCTCTAGGAAAAATCATACATTCTTTTCATCTGGATTGATTCCTATTTCATGCCCTAAAATGTTCACTGCTCGATATTCTCTTTTGTCTCCATCTCCTTCTACTAATTCATTCTTTTCATCATTGATCTAATCTTCAGCTTTTCTAAAACTCTTGTAACAGCCCATCTCGCATTCCTCAAGAGTCTATAGCTTCTCCCATGTCATCTGGTCTCTTTCCCAAGGAGGCTGCCCAAACCACTCCCCTTTCCACCCAAATCCAGTGAAGGCCATCTGCCTCTTCAGTCACCTTTTTATGCTGTAACTAGCAGCGTGACCAAATGCTTCTTAGTTCTGAGCAACAGGGGCTGCCCTGAGCTGCACCATTCTTGGGAAACTGTTGGCTCAAGGTGCCAGGAAGAAGTTGCTGGGAGCTGCTGTGAGTGGAGAGGTGCTGCATGTGAGTTAGGAGCCTCAGTGAGTGCTGGACGTGCTGCTGTCACGCCTGCCTCAGCATACGCTGAGTTCACATTTAACCTGCTGAAACTGTAATGCAGACTGCAGCTACAGCCAATGACTGTAGGTGCTTGTGCAGCGTTTGGGAAGAGATAAGGCTGGCTCCTTAGGCTGCTGAATACATTTTCAAAGGAGTAAGTTTAAGTCTTTGCCAGCACTGGTGCACAGCATCGTGTTAACTGCATGTCTCTGCATGCCTGCCTTAATTGTGCATTGCTCAAGAACCAACAGTGAGAAAATAACTTTGTGACTTTTTTATTAATGTACAGTATAATGATCCATTTGCACTGTGCACAAAAAGCCATCTCAACTTCTTTCCTTTTTTTAGTGGTTTTGTAACAGAAAATCAGCTTCCACATAAAATTCAGTATATATCCTGGTCACCCGTTGGACACAAATTGGTTAGTAAAGACAATTAAGTGCTAGAGTGAATTTGCTTTGTATGACTAAAAGACATTTATCTGCCTTTGGTTTTTATTTTATTAGACCATATTTTTGACAGGCCTGTGTTTATTAATCTTAGTTATGAGAAATAATGACAAAGAAAATGGTTTTGACTTGATTGGATTTTACTGTCTGTCTCAATAGAATCATGTTCTCAGGCACATGATATGTTTCAGTTTGCTCATCAGTCTCTATCCAGAATTGACCAATATAATTTTACATAAGATTAAATGCAGTTTCAAGGCCTGAAAACCAATTGGTTTCCCTTTGATGCTGTTTAACATAGGAAGTTAAAATGGAGATTTACAGATGCAATTTGAAATCTGTTCTAAATTTTTTACTGAACGTGGAATTTGGCCTGTAATGTATAATTTATTTGCTGAGGTACCAACTCTTGCAGAATTTACAAGGGCTATTCATGTACCATTTTCCATTTTGTTTTCATTATGTCTTGCTAGTGTAATGTAGAAGTACTGACTGCAGAATATCTTGCTCTAATTGTGTTATTGCCTGTACTCTTAAAAAATCTTTCTTGTCTTTAGGTATATGTATACCAGAATAACATCTTTTTGAAACAAAGTCCCAGAGAGGCACCAATTAAAATAACTAGTGATGGAAAACAGAATGAAATATTTAATGGGATTCCTGACTGGGTCTATGAAGGTAAGTGAATCTTGAAGGGCAACAACAATTGCCTAGTTTAGATAGGTTCTGGTTTTCACAATCCATTTAAAAATATCTGTGATTATACTTTTTTTTTTTTTTTTTTTAAAGCTTAAGGATTACTTCTTTCCATATTGGATTTGCTGTACAATATATGAATTTTGTATTCATAACACATAACCAAAATCCTGAGTCTTTGTTGCTGAAACTATATCAAACTCAACAAAGTTATCTTTCTTCTGATGCAAAGGCAGAGGCTGGGAATAAAGATTTAAAGTTTTAATTTCAGTGAAAATTTGGCACTTCAGTGTATCAAAAAAAAAAAAGTGAAAAATGTGCACACAGGAAAATCCCGAGTTAAGTGGGATCTGGAGGCATGTTTTGAGATGTTTGATGTTATTTATTTAGTGTAACTGTCTTTATGTGTCTAGATTGCTGAGTAGAGTGCTAAAATAGATTGGAAGGTAGATTACAGTTATAAACTATTTTTTTTCCTCAGAGGAGATGCTAGCAACAAAATATGCACTGTGGTGGTCTCCAAGTGGAAGATATTTAGCATATGTACAATTTAATGATTCTGACATACCAGTTATTGAATATTCATATTTTGGTGAGGACCAGTATCCTAGAAAAATAATTATCCCATACCCAAAGGTATGTTTTATCATTCTTTTGACTTCCTTTCTGTTGAGAAATGAGTTATGACAATGAGAAAATAACTGTGCTTAATTCCTTAAGTATTACCATGGTTAAATCCATTGTGACTTAAATGAAAGAAAACAAGCTTGGTCAAAGTTCTGAAAAGCTATAGGTACGTACAAAACATTAAATATAATATCAGTAAAATAAATGGAATTACTCATTTAGGTAAAAAACCTGTGCAAAAGTACATGCTTGCATTGTCAAGCCTTAATATTTTTCAATTCGGTTTACTTATTATGGTGTGTAAAATATGCAGTTGTTATTTTTCATTATCGTAAATAAATTATGAGACTAAATTATTTTTTATTTTTAAAAATAAAGGCTATGGCAGCTTCACTTTATTTGCACACTTCATAGTGCTTTTTGATCTCAAGGGGCTTTGGATTTTAATTGCTTTCAAGTGCCAGATCTAAGGCAAGAAGGTTTTGAGTTGGCATTTCTTCAGCACATATTAGAGAGCTCTCCCGACTCTTATCATGTTCATATGACTGCAAGGGATCATGTTAATGTATCTTAAGAATTTGCACACCTGTCAACTGGGTCACAGTTCTAAAGTAAAACTGGATGGTTTAGACCACACATAGAGAAGAATTAAAAAACTGATAACGTATGCAGTGAAGAAGCAACCATGAAATCAGTTTAAGCAACCATTTCTCAGCTGGGATGTCAAACAGCACTTGCAATAATGTGAATAAACTGGAGTTTTATGCTGAAGTGAGGGTAATGTGTGCTGCAAAGGCCCACACTGCAAACAGAACAATGATTCCCACCAAGCACATTTTCTGTAGAGAAAGGCACTAAACTCAAATGTTTAAAAGGGTTTTGTTATATATGAAATGATACAAAATTAAGTATGCACTACTGCTGCAGTTTCACTCTGAGATCTTATAAGACCATTTGCTCTGTTATACTCAACTGAATTCATATCTTGTAACCTGTCTACTTTCCTGCAAAAAGTGCTTTGATTTTCCTCAATCTGAATTTTTCAGAGCCTGGTTTTAATAACCTAAAACATTTTCTTTGAAGGCTGGAGCTAAAAATCCTACTGTGAAAGTGTTTATTGTAGACACTATTAACTCTGAAGCATTTGGGCCTAAGGAGGTGCCAGTTCCTGCAATTATAGCATCCAGGTAGCGTGCCCTCAAATGTCTTTCCTTGTTTAAAAAAAAAGGGGGTTTTCTGTTTGTTTAAAATGTTTGATCCTCTAAGTTGTACTTTTTCTAACAGTGGACTGCCATATTAAACTCCTAGAAGGATCAGAAGCTAACTAGAAATATATTTTAGCTATCCATATGATACATAGTTACAAAGGATAAATAAGTACCCTAAAACAGTGGAAGCTTTGCTGTTATTTTTCAGACAGCAATGTGGGGGATGATGGTGCAATCTGTGGTGATACTTCTATACTCCTGTTGTTTAATAACGACAATTTCTGCCTTTGTTTTTTTTTATATTTTAGTGATCACTATGTTACTTGGCTTACTTGGGTAACAGATACTCGAATCTGTGTGCAGTGGCTGAAGAGAATACAGAATTTTTCAGTCTTAGCTATTTGTGACTTCAAAGAGCATTTAAATACTTGGGACTGTCCAGAGGTAATGAAGTTGGAAATATAAATCCAAAATTACCAAAATTAGCATTTTTTAATCCCTGCCATAATTATATTTTACAGTATTTTATCAAAATAATCTTTTACTAGTAGTTATGCCTTTTTCAGTATTTTAATTGCTGGAAGAGGGATGAAAAATATTAATTACTCCAGGAAATAAAATCACCACATTTTTTCCTTTGTGAAGCTTAAATAACAATCAAACAATAACAACCACCACCAGAAAAATGCTATTGAGATGCTTTCAGTAATGTGGTTTATTTCCTTCTTGTGTTAGCATCTTCAATAGTGGAACCATATAGGATCTCTATTTGTTTTAAAGAAAATCTTATGCCATGTTGAAATTTCATACTAAGTCTGACTACATCAAGTCCTTTTAAAATAATATTAGATTATTTGAAAGAACGAACACATTAATAGTAAGGCAGGTTTTCTGGAAGAAGAAATTCTTCTGTTTTATCAAATCATTCAGTTCTAGACAGTAGGCAAGTTTTCAGAAGCACAATCAGACCTGAAAACTTCAGGATAATTGCAACAGTAACTAGATTTGCTTTCAAGATGTCATTCTATGATTTAGTAAGTTGGGAAAGAAGACAGTGGTCTGCTGAACAGAACAGAGCTTTGTAAAGTCTGAAAAGTGTACACACAGATAAATTCATATAGATCCTGAAGAAAAGACAACCCTGAATTTTAGTAACTCTAGCACAGAGATCTCATTTGTTGTCTTTAGTATTGGTGCTTTTGGCTTGCCTTGTTCTTAGGGCTCATGATATACAAACCCTATTAAATTAACATTAGATGAAACCTTGAACTAATGGGAAATAAAAAGCAAGAATATTTATAAAAGAATTCTGTATAAATGATAAATTATAAATTCAGAGTTTATTGACACAGCCTTTTCCAGCTGAAAATAATTTTTTTACTCCTCTTTAACTTGAAAATTGTTGCTAATTTAAAGGGAATTTAAGGTCCTGTTACTTCAAAAACATTGTCATTGAAGTAGTATTCCACAGAGAAATATTATAATTTATTATTAAAAAAAAATTAATGCAGCATTTGCTGCATTTCCTAAGTAATTGTTCCACTTTATAGGTGCATTAACACTGAATTTCCACCTTGCCTCCAAGTAAGCTATATTTTAATAATTGCGTATTTTAATGGAAAGAAAAAAAACATATAAGGTTTCTAGTATTCTACCACAATCCACTGAAGTACTTTAACACAAGCTTAACTTTTAGCACATAACCATTTTTATTTACTTCAATAGATCTGTTTATGTGTTTAAAATTAAGCATGTGCTTAATTGCTTTGCTGGAACCAGACCAGACCAATTAACATCTTTCAGGACTGTGTTCATGATCCTTGTTTAATTGCATTTCTCCATGAAACCTTATTTATGGAGTCACTACTGACGTTTCTATAATTCTATATTTATACAGTGATACAATGCTTTTATCACATTAAAGTTTGCACAAATGGCCAATCGAAGGAGTGTGAACAGATGGGACTGCTGCATTAGCTCTATTTGCCATTAGAAAGTATATCTCTGAACATTTCCTTTGGCAAAAATCGTTCTCTTGTTGAATTCAGATTGCATTGAGTCTCTAATGTACAATAAACGTGCTATGTTCTATGTATTTGAAAATAATAACAAAATATAATCTACAAGATGTTCCTAAAGTGTAGATTCATCAGAAATGTTCACATGATCAACTCTTGCTCATGTGACTAGACCACAAAAACCAATATGAGCAGTGGAACTATTCATATGAGTAAAAGGTAGGCATGTCACATGAAATTGGGACTACTCAAACAGGAGAAATTAAATATATCCCTAATGTACTATGTCATCAAGATCTGGGTCTTAATTTAAAGAATGGAAAATAATGTTAGGATTCAGATATAAAACAGTACATCCCATTTTTGTTATCCGAAAAAGAAATAAAATCCATCTTTTCAGTTAGTAGCTCAGTGGAGCCCTTGCAAAGTACTAAATAGTCTTCTAAGGGACAAGGACCTGCAATTTTTCCTCAAGTCACTTTGTAGGCATTAAATTAGAAGGGAAAACACGTGATTTTAAATAGTAATGAGATTATGTTGAGGATAAGAAATACAAACCATATTCCTTTAGAAAGCAAATTTGTTACATTTAGTTCAGACTGTGAAGAAATACTATACTGAATGAACAGTTTAAAGAAAAATTTGCAAGATGAGAAAAGAAATACATTGAATGAATGCAGGATTTTTAGATATATCACTAGAAACTTTACAAGCAAGATGTAAGTACAAATGTAAAAGCTCCTTTAGCTGCATCATTGACGCTCAGTATAAACCTTTTTCCAAATCAGCTTTAAGAACAAGGAGTTAAGATCTTCTAAATCTATATTCATAGTCTCAGGATGCCTAGTAGTCACATCATCCACTGCTCTAAATCAACATCACAGCTCTGAAATCAAAGAAAATATAAACCGGCTGAATATCTACACCAATTTTTTAGTATTAATATTCCTGATATTATTTTACTTTGGATTTTTGCCAAAAAATTAGTGAGATTAAGTAGTTGTTCATTCTCGTTTTCAGTGAAAAGATTGCATAATTGCTTTAAATTTTATTTAGGTCTGATGACAGCTGTTAAAAACAATAATTTAATTAATGTAATGACCTTAATACAGCAATATTAATTACTTAGACTATCTCCAACTCCTTGAATGTCCATAGCAAATATTCTAAAATTCTCTTTTACAGGCAGCTACTGATTTATTTGAAGATTTTGAACCTCCATAAACTCAATCTTCTTAAAGAGTGTATGTTTGCTTTTGTTTTTCAGAATCAACAGCACATAGAAGAGAGTCAAACAGGATGGGCAGGCGGAGTAGGTTTTCTTGTTGCACTCTATTTTAATTCAGTTTAAAGCTACAGCTTCCTGCATCTTCCTGTCAGTGTTTTGAAACATGAAGCACCCTTCTGAGACATACAGCACTACTGCTTAGACTGTCGTTGCACTGTAGGACTGAGACTTTTAATGCTGCGCTAGACGTAGTATCTGGCTACCTGCTTTCTAAATTTAAAAACCTGTTTCTGTCCCGACCAACTGACTAGACAGGAAGATTGGTCGGGACAGAAATTAATGAAGGGAGGAAAGTAGTGAAAAGAGGTAGATTTATAGTGCAATGTAATCTTTAGAAGCACTCTGGAGCCTAAGAATAGATGTAAAATTTCACTGGTGACACTAGGGCAAAGGATAAAATGGGCTATCACAGTATCTTAAGAATAAAACCTGTCCACTCAGAACAGTTCTAGTGCCAGGTGCTGCATGTCTTCAGCTAGGGGGGAACCTTCAATGTAAGGCACCCCACTTAGAATGGCAGGCAATACTGCTCTGGAGTTACCTCTTAGATGTTTTCTCTGCCCAGTAACCATAGACAACCATATACCTTTGGAAACTTGCAGTAAAAACAAACCTACAAGGAAATTGTAAGAGCATGAGATCAGTATTCACAGTCATGTAGTCCAACAGTGAATATGTAGTGTTGCTTATATTTACTTTCAGGCACGGGAAGTTAACAGAATCAAGTATGTGAACCTCACACTGCCTGAATATCCTGCAGTGGACTTAACAATGAGCTTCAATTTTCAGTGCACCGTCCCTAAAGAGATGTTTTAATGTGAAGATCATATTTTTACAAGGATTAGTTATTTTACTTCGTCCTTTTCTCTTTTTTTTGACACTTCATTTGAGTTCCTGATGACAGATTATTATTAGAGCTAAAGAATTTGCACACATGCATAAATCCCAGCTTTTGCATTTATGGGTTTTCGAGTATTAGGAATTACAGATACAGTCTCCAGGAGAATTTAACTTGTGGTCACAAGTCCTAGTTGAACTTGAGTTAATGTTATTCAGAAGTTATACTCAGGAATGTTTGACTATGTTTGATGTACTTGCAGATCGTTCCTTTGTCTTCACGTTTTGAAAACTAAACTTACAGTTGCAGTAATTCAACCTCGACAGACAATTTTAGTAAAGAAGTGATTGAAAGGAAGTAAAAGTTGAATGATCTTATCTGGAATAATCTGTTCTTTAAAATTAGTGGAATAGTATGGGAAACTTCAGATATCCCTTTCTTTGATGCTGTGCGTGCTCAGTGAAACAGCCAAACCTTCAGGTCCACAGAATACTCAGTCTGGTACCATTCATGAACATTAGCTTTATTCAGAAACTTATTTGTTAAAAATCATTTCTGCCTGGTTTTAAATAACTAAAGAAAGGTCATTTAGAATATACAAATTATTCCAGTTACAAGTAGAGAGCTCACATTCGTGGTGTTCTTGAGGTATCTATATTATCAGTTTAAGAAATCTCAAATGACAGAAATTGTAACGTGATCACAGAGAGATCAAATATCACAGGTACAAACTTGTGCAAAGTGGTTTGTCCCATTTGAACTGATTAAATAGTCTTGTTACTTTTAGCATGTGTAATCTGCTAAATAGCTTGGACAGTCTCATGTCTCATCTACTGTTTTTCTTCTATTGTTTTAGTTCTTTGTTTCTGCACCGTATTTTACATCAGACAGCAGTTCATACTACAAAATTTTTAGTGACAAAAATGGTTATAAGCATATTCATTACATCAATGGCTCTGTGGTAAGTCAAGCAAAGTGTTTTACATTGATCTACTGTCCTGAAACAATTCTACAATATTCAGTAACTTAAATGTCTCACTACACAGGAGAATGCAATCCAAGTTACAAGTGGAGAATGGGAGGCAATATACATTTTCAGAGTAACAAATGATGCAATGTAAGTGTGATGAAGAAAAAAGGTTGTGAGTGTTGTCAGTAAAAGCAACACTTAATCATTCAAACACTGTTTGTTGACTCATCAGATTATAATTAGATGTAATTCGTTTTTTAACTGAATACATCCACGACAAATTTGTATGCTAAGGCACTGCATAGGTTTGTAGACATGATTTACTTTACTTTACTTTGCAAATTGCCCTCAATTTTCTATTTATTTTTATACCCATCTTTGAGATGCTTATTTAAAAACACTTACTTTAATCATGTGGTTAACCCTCACACAATTTGCAGTTACTTGTCTTTTTATGATCTTTCATTCTGCTTACTGTATAGACAGAAACAACTTACATAATTGGAGAGATTAGCTCATGAGAATTAAGATAGAGCTCCTATTTATGTGGCTTATATGTCACCTAATCGTAGTCTGAGCAAAGATTTATTCAGATGAAAGGTATATAAGCTTAACTACTCTTCCATCACATGCAGAAATCTCAGAAAGTCTAAATTAACTACCAAGATGGCTTTTCATCGTGATGCTCATTCGTAGGTCATCACTTTATGGATTATTTATTAACATATAAATGAATTTGCAGTTTCTATTCAAGCAATGAATTTGAAGGCTATCCAGGAAGAAGGAATATTTACAAGTAAGTGTTATCAATATTATCTTAATGATAGTAGGTTAATAGAAGATGTCTGGATTTGTCAATAAAACAATTTAGTTTCAAGATGTTTAATGTGTAATTTCACAAGCTATTTTAACTAAATCTTAACCTCAGATTCTGTCTGACAATTGAGAATAAATGACATCTGACATTTAAATATACTCTTTGGAAAAAATTGATAAAAAGACCAAGCATTTATTTTTAAAATAACTATTCTGAAAGTACAGGGCCTGCATTCAAGAACATGAGACAGACACATGTAAAGTTAATTTTAGCAAAATAACCATTGTTTTATTTGATTTTTCTCTTAGAATCAGCATTGGAAGTAAACCTATGAGAAAACAATGCATTACTTGCAATTTAAGAAAAGAGAGATGTCAGTATTATACAGCAAGATTCAGTGAACGTTCTAAGTATTATGCCTTGATCTGTTATGGTATGTATGGCATGGGAGCTAACATATAATCAGTTGTTCTTTAAAATTTATCAGCCCTGTAGTTAAAACTGATTATCCCAAATGATTTTTGTATGACTCACAGAAATTTCACAATAACCAGGAAAGATTTCCAGTAAGAGACTTCCCATGTTCAAAAATTTTGTGAAGATGTTTCAGTAAATACAGATATATTCAGGATTTTCTTACTTTTTCAACAAAAAGCTTAGGGTTTTGAGAATAAAAAACAAAGTTGTGAATGTCCTTCATGCCACAAAACAGATTTTAATGCAGCTCATGAGAGCCATGTTTTTTCTTGCAGCAGCCAGAGCAAGATTTAGAAACATATACTGTTTTCCAGTTTATGTCATCACGATTACCTGTGAGAAACTTCTTTACTGTGTTTCCCAATTGAAATTATTAAGACCTGCGTCAGCCATAAATGTTGGCCATTCAGCACCTGAGAACATTTTTAATAACTGATCTAAGAAAAATTCAGTTCTAGATATGTGATCACTGAATCCGCTTGCAAGACACAAGTATTAAATGAAGTCTTAGCTCTTTTGTAATAAAAGATGTGATTTCAGTGATCTGAGGTTTCATCCACTGCTGTACTCAAAAAACAGTGACATCACAATCTTAAAAAAAAAAGAGGAAGAGTATCCAAGGTTTTTCTTTTGTTTACTTCTTGCAAGGTTTAATGTTCTTGTGATTCTGCACCGACTGATCAGCTGAAAAGTTCCTTAGAACTTCTGTTGAGCAGACAACCAAATGTAGCAAATAACAACACCTTTCAATCATTCGTGCACAAAATAGTCGGTAAGGTCATCACCATGTGAAAGGCACTCACCTTCACAAATACAATGAGACATGTTCTCAGAAGAATGTTTCACATTGGTAATTCTGCATTCACCTTATGTAATCACATCTCAGGTATTAACTAGATGACACTTCATCTCGAGGGAGGAAGCATTAGTAGATTTAAAGTTGCTTCTATTATATTTGCTAAGCAATGCCTGTATACATGTTAGTCTTTTTACACACAGTATCTTATGTATTGCAGCAGGGACTAGCAAGTTATATAGCAGAGAAGATTCAGATTTCTGCATCACATTTGAGCTCTTTTAACTCCTGTCAGTTATCAACTGGAATGTAACACTCACTGCATCACCAAATTCCAGCTTCAAACTGTAAACTGACTTTTTATCTTTCTTACAACAGGTCCTGGGATTCCCATTTCTACTCTCTTTGAGAACCATGGTGACAGAGGTACCGCAAGTATCCTGCCTATTTCTGAGCAATTGGTATACTCCTTTACCTCTAATCCAGATCAAGGTCTTCTACTGCAATACTTAGGATTGTGTTCAAGAAGCCTTTCATCTTGTTTGGTATTAAAATAACTAGTGTCTTTCTAGATTTATTCATTAGTAAAATCCAAACATGAATGAACCCACTGATGCGTTTATCTCAGTTCCTGAGTCCAGCACTTTTATAGCATCCTGCTGTTTCTCCTGTTAGATAAAATGAACGGTAGATTAAATGAACATGGGCAACTCTTTGTCTACCAAATTTTGAGTCAAACTTTGTAGAAAACATTATTCTCATTTCCAAAATATTCCTTTTCACATTTGGATGAACACAAGACTTTCTTTTTCATGAGGCAACACTACCTTATACAAAAGGCAATAGTGTATTATTTAGAGTTTACAGTTTGACCTATTGTGGTGTACTAATTAGAATTTGGATCAATGACTTCCTCTTCAGCCATCAGTAGAGATGTCAGACAACAGCAGAAGCTCTTTCAGATGATCAGTTCAAATAACTGCTTCAGACAAGGTGTAATTACTGATACAAAGTTTGATCTCCAGCAAGAAACATTCAGAGCCCTTATTCTTTAAGTAGCCTGTTAGTGAAGTCTGTTTGCAACCAAGCCAAGCAGGAACTTTTAAACTATGAAAATATTAATTGTTCTGCAGTGAATCTTCTCTCCTTGTCCCTTGTTTTTTTCCTTAAAGTTCTTCTCCAACTTTAAGCCTTCAATTCCTAGAATATTATGAAATCTAGCATGGCTCTGTATAAATTTCAGTGATTTACTATTCCCTTTCTTCCCCAATAATCAATGGAAATGAGCTGGTAGTTGTAATTGTCCTTACAGTTCAGCCTGCATTGATAACTCACTGTTAACTGAGTGTTGTCTGACAGAAAGACACACAAAAACATAAGGAAAACAAATGCCACAATATTGCTAAACTAACTTAATCCCTGGTGATTCTGTAGAAGTCAATGAATTGCAATGTCATATTATTTAGATTCCAGTAGTAGTTGGTATATCTTATTTTATAACTACTTAAAAACTTTTGCAAATGGAAAAGATAAGTTAATGTGTCTATTGCAGTTATGGTATAGAAACACTGTGTTCTGGTATTTCTTTTGCAGAACGTTTGAATAGATTTAAAGGTTTAAATACAGAGCATGCATGGATTTTTTTAATATATATATTTAATCCATTGTTATAGCTCTCTGTTTTTCCTGATTCACTGTTACCTTTTATGTAAAGGGACCCTACTATCTTAGCAAACTATGCATTGTTTGAAATGCAACTAAGTTCCCAATTGCAGTTATGTGTTTCTTAACCTCTCTGCAGCAAAAAGCAATTTCCTATAATGGATTTTCACCACTGGTTTCGTCATGCCTCCCTCTTCTGTGCTGTTTTACTCAGGAATAAAAACAAATTCAGGCTTCTCTTTGACTTCTTCATTACCTTTTTTGAATTAATTTTCCTTCAGTTCCTTGCTTTCATAATCTCTTCTGTGGTGCAAAACTATTTTTAGTAAATCCATTTTCATTGCAGTTGGCAGCATTTTGAAACTATATCACCCATGAATTTTAGTAGGAGACAGTAAAACTGACATAGATCAGTTTGGAAGTTCCTTCCAGGATGCCTACAATTCAGTTGTGGTGAGGGGGAAGTTTCAAGAGTTTTGAGGGGAATGATGAAAAAGGGTTCAGCTGAGTTTGCATGAGGATCCAAAGGCAGAGTGATCTTTCAACCATAAAAAATCCCACTTGAATCTGCAAAACTTGTCAAGTGTACTTTGAAAGAACAAACTCCAGTGTTATATTTCTGGCATGTCCTAAGCACTACCTAGCTCAATATATGTTGAGAGAAGAATACTTCTTGTACTTCTGTGAACATTTCCAGAAACAAGGAGGAGGGAAAGGTAAAGGAAAAAAGAAAAATCTCCTGCAATTTTAAAAGGTTCTTTCATTCTAAGAGTGAAACTAAGTCACACATTACCATTATTTTTCCAATATTCTTCATCCCTCACCACTTATGGGAAAACACGTAAATAAACAAGACCCAATGGATTCATAACATACAGTTCTGCAGTCTCTCCTGTAAGTTAATTAAATTTTAAACAGTAATTTTTAAATTATGTAATTGTAAATTTGGTCTAAAACAAGTAAAACAATAAATGTTAGTACTGTTAAGATTTTAAAAAATTTTAAGAAAAGAAAAAAGGTTGAGTAATTGAGCAGTAATATGGACAGTGAGATGGTACGTCTGGTGTCTTTGGGTGGGAACGTATCGTACAGTGGTTGAGTGAAGGTTTGCCATAACCCCTTGAGAAACTGAATTTCCTCATTACCCAGAAACAAGACATTCCCTGAGGACCGTGTGCTTGACCACAATGCCCAAGGGTCTCAGAGGTTAAACTAATGTTGGTCTGATAAGCAAGAGAGGAGGTACAGGAGATACAGAACTGTGTTTTCCACGATGCCACGAATGTTGCATTTCTAGCTCCCCCATTTTACAAAACTGGGATGAGGGATCTGCAGGAGAAAGCTGTTTCTTCTTAACATGTGGGACTCTGACACTCAGAGGCAACATGTGAAATGATTTGCATTGCAAAATGTACATCCTATAAAAATCTAACGAGTATTTGTGCACTGCAATACCAGTGCTTTTCTTTCATTTAGCTATGTGATCAAGCCCAATTAGAAGTGTCTGAGTGGATTTCATTACTCTGCTTGTAAAATTCACAGATTTCCTTTCTGTTCTAATAACACAAACTAAAAGAATCTTAATTACTGAGGAGAAATTAACAATAAATCAGTTAATAATTCAGGCATTTCTTTTACTTAGAGCTCAGAATATTGGAAGACAATTGGGAATTGCAGTCTGCTTTGCAAGAGATCAGACTGCCAAAAGAAGAAATTAATAAGCTTGAAGTGGATGGTATAAGTAAGAATTTCACGTATTTGTTCTTAACATTTTAATATTTTGCCTTAATTTTGTTACAGTAAATATTGTCTTTCTTTAGAACAAAGTTGTTAGCCTGTCAGATTGGGAAGAAGAGGCCTGGTTCTGCCCTGTTCAATAACAGATAATTTGTCTATGCCTCAGGGTGCCTCTCAGTAAAATAATAGTTAAAATACATTTGTTTCACAATGCAAGTTTTTAAAAAAATTTTAATACTATTGGTGAAGAGTTTAAATATTGTATAAAAACAATATGTTGGTAATAAAATGAGAAATGTAAACTGCAGTTCATGTGTTAGGCGTTATATTGACTTGCTTGCACTGTTCTTTTCAGTAGTGATTTACCAATAGTATCCCATGTTAATAAACCAGTGTAAAGTTTCCAAAATTATTATCTGATGATCTTAAAATGATTGTGCTTATCTAGGCACCTGGAAAAACTGAGAACCTAGACTTTTGTGAAGTAATAATTTAATGCATAGCTAAATTAAAGTAAATGTGGGTTTCTTCAAAGCTGTTCTTCAGCAGCTCGATATGAACAGTTAATTGCATCAGTTCTGTGATTCACAGTTCGTGCGTTGTGTACTATGTGCTGATTCATGTTCATACACTGTTACACCAGACTCTGGATTATGCCTAGAGGAGTCATTTCAACCATTAAAAATGTAATTTTAATTGTTTTTTCTAGCTTTGTGGTACAAAATGCTTCTACCTCCACAGTTCGATAGATCCAAGAAGTACCCTCTGCTTATTCAGGTGTATGTAGCCCTTCCTTTGAATGTTGTTTTTTCGTTAGAAAACATACTTTTTCTAATTTAACAAAGCCTGGGACATTTGCAACATTTTATAAAGCAAAACTACGTAGTTCTGTTTCATTTGTTGTGTGTTTTTCAATATATTTCTGGAATAGAAATTCATCCCAATGGAGATCAATAAGGATTTTAATGTTAATCTTAGCATGGTAAGGATTACTTTCTCAGAGAAAGAGAAAGGCTAAAATCATGTGGGCTACTCTTTGTAGATCTTAGTTCTGTTGCTGCTTCTGTTTATTATGAGACAGTCTGAAAGTATTGATTTCAGTTTTACTAATATGAAAAAATACAAGAGCCTGCTTCATTTTTTTTAAGAAGAAAAGAAAACTAAGCCATGTGGACTTGCTTGTTAAGAGCATTTGACATAATTTATTGCAGGCAGAAAAGGCAATAAAAATTGCCGTGGTAAAAGAAAGAAGAAAAAAAAATGCAGAAAGGAGGGCTGAATGGGTATAATAAAGTTCACATCATTCTTTATTAAGCAGTGATGATCCAAAGGTCCAAGAATGCTAAGTATGTTTGAATTTTACAGTAAAAAAGTCCTGTCCTTGAGGTCAAATGTGTATTTTGCATTAGGCCATTCTCACGAGGAATGTCTGTGTATTGTCAGCTATGTGGGGTGTGTTCTGCCCACAGCTCAAACAGCACATGATATTCCCTACTGAAACAAATAACGTCTGGGGATAGCCAAAAAGTGTAAGGAGCTGTATTTCTTTTTCTCGTTTTCTTTGGCATTACTGACTACATGTGGAAATCTAATGCAAAAAAGCAGAAAAGCACAAAAAAGGGCTGTTACTCCTAGGAAATTTGGAGAGAGCAAAGAATTGAATCTTTGAGGGATGGCTCTTCCAAGGATTCCCCTTAGGACAAGCAGCTGATACTGTACCACTTAGTCTGAGCTGAAACTAATTATTTGCCTTAGGAATAAGATCTAAATTATTAAAATGGATTTCAGATAGCAAATCTCATAACAACATGAAAATAGTAGTAGAACTGTTTGTCTACTGAGCTCTCTAAACCAGAGTCATGTAGCAAAATACATGTGGAGAAAAGGTTATCAGTACCAATAGCTATAGTATAGTGTCCAATAACCATTTATAAATTTTTAAGTATGAGTTGAAAATGTGTCAGTTTTCATCCTCAGGTATGGAGGACCTTGCAGTCAGAATGTAAAGGAAACCTTTAGCATTAGCTGGATAACCTATCTTGCAAGCAAAGAGGGAATTATTGTTGCTCTGGTGGATGGCAGAGGGACAGCTTATCAAGGTGACAAGATTTTGCATGCAGTTTATCGAAGACTTGGAGTCTATGAAGTTGAGGACCAAATCTCAGCAGTTAAGTAAGTAGATTATCTCCCTGTAGAGCTGTTGTATTTGCATACCAAGAAATAGTAAGGTGAAAGAAATACTGAATTCTCAGCCTTTCTTCTGAAGACCTGAGATCTCCAAGATATAAGACAAAAACACTTGTAAAAATAAAATATTAGCTTTTGCTTGATGTCAGTGAGGTTTTGTCTGGTATGTGAAGTCTATATACCACTAAGTCCACATTTAGACCTCACCACTTGCATTGCATAAGAAAGTCATCAGAGGCTTCAACCCTAAGCCTAAAGAAATACAATTGTCAGTGGCAAGAGGTAAGCCAATTATCCATTTTTTCTGAAGTTATTTCTTACAGGGCAAGCCTACTTCAGTGACCATAGAGATTAGTCAGAGATCCATAGGGATTTACTTCACTGATTACCTAAAAGTCAAATGAGAAGTTTGTAGCGAAACTGAACCTGATACAAATGTTCTGCAGGATAATGAGTCACAAACTTGCGTTCTGTGCTGTTGTAGGATAGTTAAGAGCCACAGAAAGTACCTGAGGTCCCCTGCAAAGTGCTCCCCAACAGCTGCTCCTCTGCATGAAAACATGTAAAAGTGTTGCAAGGGAAACCGATTCCCTATGCAGAGATTTTGGGAGGAAGTGAAAGCTGAGGATTGCAAAGAAAGCTTGTCTTGTTACTTTTACAAGCAGTGCAGTAGCACTGCTAAAGTGAGCATTTGAAGAAGTGTTAGTTTGAACCCCCCAGAGATGACTGCAAGGCAGGAATTTAGCCTAGCCTTTGGTGTGGATTTTGGCCCATCAGAGTATGGATAGATTTCCAGGTGCAACAGTAAATATCCTATTTCCTCCAGACTTGACTAAGGTACTCAGGGTATCTTAGCTGGAAATTGGATGTAGCAACCCAGGTTTTCACAGCTTTCTCTGCTTGTTTGAGAGCACTGCCTATACTTACAAGCGTGTGTGAGGAGGATATCTGTTCCTTCCTCTTTCTGCTTTGAGATAATTCATTTCCTCTTCAATATTATAAATATAAATGCACCATTATCCTTTTCAGTGATAAATGAAACATAATGGCTCTATATTATGTCAAGTTTTTCTATTATTCTATTATTTTATTTTCTATCTTGAAACTTTTTGGAGAAGTGGCATACTTCAAAATATCACAAGAATGCTTCTATATTATTCTGAATCATCACTCAGACATAGAATATCAGAGGGAACCTAAACTGTTTCTGCAGTTGCAAAATCTGCTGAGATAGGCCATGAAAAAAATGACCTCAGACTTCACACTTCCCAGTTTTCTGTCAGCACCTAGACTAAGTTTTTGTTCAGTTAAATGTAATGCATTCCATCTTCCTGATCTAACACATGGATTAAGATGCATGATTTTTAGAGAGCCTCTATATTCTAGTGGGAAGTTCCTGGAGGGGCTTTTACTGTAGGTGGAACCCCCGAGATTAAGACAGTAATATAACAAAGCTGAGTAATTTTTTGGCTTTTCTAACTCTGTCCCACCCACACAATATCCCATGTTTTGGGTGTTGTCAATTCACTTGGGTTTGTCCTAGTAAATAAGGACAAACTTTGTCTGAATATATGAACCTATTGTGTTTATCCCTCTCAACCCTTTGTGATCTTTTGCTTCATCCTCTTTTCTTTGCTGTTGCTAATACATTTTTAGAAATGCAGTGTGCAGACTGCAGTTCTAAGTCCTGATGCAGGATATTTGTAGGAAATCTAATATTTGTGGTTGTCTTTGACCTGTTTGACTCTTGAGAGCATAAGAAGTTTTGCACCTTTTTATACATTTCAAGCTTACTACCTACTTGGAGCATTAGTAGATGATTTGTTCATTATATTTTTTAATTAAAGCCACAAGAGCTTTTTACTTTTTAGACACATTAAAAAAAGTTTATTTCTCCAGGGAATCCCTAATCTCCTCAGAAGTTGATACTGTTCCTCTTGAGAAGTTAAAGTATTAACTCACTGTGACATCAGTATGTTGAGTAACTTGCACGATATAGTTTGAATGTTAATGGTAATCCAGCATCTTTGGCACTAAAGCAGTGAAAATGATCCTCATCCACTGGAACAAAAATTATTATGATGAAAGTATTAATATCAGTATTTTTTATTATTTCAGTAAAAATTCTGCCTCTTCCTTTTCAACACCTATTGATTGAATAGTTGATGCTTTGTAGAAATCAGGCATGCTATGTTGATTGTCAGTTTGCTCAAATTGGTGGGGTATGTGGAAAAAAGTGAAAGAAAAACTATTTTTTGCTAACTTGTCATTGTACTAGCCTTTTTTCTTTAATAATCATGCATTTATTGCTGATTTTATTTTCCACAGAAAATTTATAGAAATGGGGTTTATTGATGAGAAACGAATAGCAATATGGGGCTGGGTAAGTGATTGGAATTTTTACATCCATCTTTAAATAATCCTGCAGTATGTTTTTTTTTTTTTAATTCTTCCTCATTCTGTCTTAAATATGTATAAAATTTCTTCTGCAAATGTGTGATGGTGTTGCCAAAGTGGGTGGCTCCTGCTGGTACTTATATTCATGCAATTGCAACAGTTCAAACCCCCAAAAATGAATCTTTGGCATCCCAAGAGGGAATTTTGAAAAGCTCATATGTAATACATTGTTTGGATTGGAAGTTAAGCCAAAGTAAGACATTTTATTTGGCTTTACTTTTAACTTAGGGACTTACTGGCATGGTGTCAAAATTCAAGTATTTTCCTTTCTGATCTGAGATTAAAATAGTGAGAAAAGTCCTATGACTACCTCTCATCAGAAAATGTGACCCCTGCATCACCCTGAATCACCGTGTACTTGGCTGGATTTGCAGTGGTCATCGGGGTGAATCTGGGTCTGAGGGGTTTACAACATTGACAGCTTCACCAAGACATGGAAAAATTGGACAGTATGGGAGTCATTCCAAATTATTAGCCAATCTATTTTTCTTCTTTGCTTTTTTCATGTATTTGTCTTTGTAATGCTCCCAGAACCTTTAATAGCCAGATGTATTGCCTGATCTTAGACAGCAATGAGCAGAATTGCTAAAATCTTTCTATGGAAGTTCTACCAACCAATATTTAAGTAACTTTGGTACAGCTACTACTAAAACACCCGAATAAAACGGATACCATATGGTGAAATTAAGTGACACAGACACTTAGAAGTGAATAATTCTAAAGTGACATTAGGTAATTTAAGGCCTCAAGAAAATATTTTCTTTTTTAAATCACATCATATTTTATTTCACCACAGTCTTTCCAAAACCAAGTAAGAGCTTGGACACATTGTATTCCAGTAGTAGATATAATATTAAAATAAAGGCACTACTGGCAAACCTATTAGTCTTTTTTTTCCAATTTTTTATACCATTTCCTGGTCTGTAAGCTTTGAATGGAGTTGAAAGGTGTTTCCTTATTTATAGGCTGCAGCTTGGCAAGTGTGCATGAACTCGTGCTCAGAGTCATGAAACTCTTCAAGATGGCAAAAGCTCTTAAATAACCACTAAAGTAATTTGGGTTGTGAACTTTCTCTCTTGGCCTGTTACAGTGAATATATCTATCTGCCCAATCCTAATTCCTTACTTTTTAGCTTTGTGGACTGATTTTTTGGAAGTTCAAATGAGCAAATCAGATGAGTTGGAAAAATTCCACAAATTACTGTTTCTACTGCTATATCCCTCTTTATCATTTCAAGCTGAAAAGTGAAGAGGATGGACTAACTTAACTTCTGTACAAAAAAAAAATAATAATTCTGCTTATTTCCCTTAGTCTTTCATATGCTACTGAAGTAATCTTCAGAATTTTTCATGACACATCATATTTTTATCCCTTCCTCCATTCCAAAGTAAACAGAAACCCATTATTTTGCAAAGACCTTATAGGAGGTTTTCCAACCTCAGTTCCACATCCTGTGGAGAGCCAAACCAAAGGCTTTTTATTTACATTATTTTCCTGTCTCAGCAACTAGCCCCATTCAGTTTCACAGATTTATTCTTATATCCAGGCTTACTTACTGCCTCACCCTTCTTACAGCCATGAACTTATTCTTCCTTTCTGGGTCCCAGTTTGAGGAATCAGGCCAGAAAATACTGGGAACAGTGGCAGGCAGTAGGGAGGAATTGCTCCATGCTGAAATAGATGAGTACATTAGTACTGATGATTGAGTTGGTTCAATATGCTAATTTTTAGCAGAAATTAGATCGTTTTTTAAGGGAGGGAAAAGCCCTCTAACCTCTTCTTGGAGGTGCACCTTAAAAGGATGAGAGGCAATGAAAATAAGCTGCCAGAAGGAAAGTTTCTGTTTTGTTTTAGGAAAATAAAAATAAAATAAAGACAACATTGCTCACTGTTGAAGCGGATTGAGTGGAGAGGATGTGCACTATGGATGTGACTGAAGTGGGTATCGTTTACATCTGAAGTTAGCCCTGCTTTGGGTTATAGGTTGTGTTAGATTACCATGAAGGATGCTACCAAATTAAATTTCCCTGTGATTGTAGGTGGTAATAAAAGCAGTATCCTGTGATAAATACTGAAGAAGTATCAAAAAAAGAAGTGATTTGATAAAATTGTCTAATTTCTCTCACAAGAAATTACATCAGATCCATTTGACATCAATAAATTAATTTCAAAAAAACCTCAGCCTTTTCTTACTTTGTCCTCCATGCATTCAAAGCCAGTTAGTTAATTTGGAATTAATTTATATGAGTTTGATTCAGAAAACAGAATGATACTTCACCAGCAATTTTAAACTGTCTGTGATTTCCTCCTAGTCCTATGGTGGCTATGTAACTTCTTTGGCACTTGGATCTGGCAGTGGAATATTTAAATGCGGAATGGCTGTGGCTCCTGTTTCTAGCTGGGAATATTACGGTATGGAAACTTGTCATAAATACTGACTTGGAAAGCAAGATGTAGCATTTAATGACTTCTTAAATTAAATCATTGCAGGAGACTGGCAAAACATAAAGACATTCAAATTACCTAGATTTAAAACTTTTAAGACCTTAAGTTTAATGTTTTTCGTGCTGAAAATAACTGAGTGCAACTGGCAGATTGGAACTGACTTTGTCACAAAGAAGGTATGTCTGGGTAATTCCATATGCACTTCTGTAGCAGTAAGTGTATAAAGCCCTCTCAATAAACTGCTATTTAGGAGTGATCTGCCTAAAAATCCTCCTAAAACATTATCACTGAATTCAGAAACAGCTGAACTGATTTATCTGCCAGTAACAGAATTGTAATACATTTCAACTTCTGACACCACAGATGACCTGTGTCAGGAATCAGTATTTCTGACGAGTCAAAGTTGTTTCCAAAAAGCAGTGGAAAAGAGGACTATTGAGTTCAATATGATTTTTTTTATTATTAAATACTTTTGCCTTTGAGTGTTTCTCAGCCACATCTCCTGTATTGTTGTGTTACAATACATACTTCTATTTATCTTTATGGAATTAGGCTCCAAACTGTTGAGAGGAAACAACACTGGGAGTATATTCCCAAGGCCTTCCTGTGTGAATAAAGCAGGCAGATAGTCATACTTGCCGACCTGTTAAGCTTTTGGAATGGTGTTAAGGAACCTTAGTGTAAAAAAACTCATGGCATGAATATTTTCAATGAGTAAAATGTAGCACTTTGAACACATTTACTTAGCATATGGTCGTTTTCTAAGAAGTCTTGGTTATGAGAAAA
Organism: Brachypodius melanocephalos; assembly: GCA_013398615.1. Taxonomy (NCBI): domain Eukaryota; kingdom Metazoa; phylum Chordata; class Aves; order Passeriformes; family Pycnonotidae; genus Brachypodius; species Brachypodius melanocephalos. The sequence continues at coordinate 16,563,218 of VZSR01003282.1, read as the reverse complement.
TTTTTTGGTTAAATGGGAAAGATTCCTTCCCTGACTGCTAGCACAGACATTCCTTGTATTTATGGTGTTTTGCAAACAAAGGGGAAAATATTTGTATGACACAGGAAGCATAGTCTTCGTGTTTTCACTGGCATTGAGATTTTTTTTAAGACATTTTTACTCATGATCACAAAATTATTTCCAGAATGCAAGCATAAAGCACTGCTTTTGCAAAAGTCCCTTAATAAAAGACAGGTTATAAAAATTTGTCCCAGCATCACAACTCAAGTGAAGTTTTTAAGTTCAAGCAGATTAGACCTGCACCATTAAAATCTCTATGGCAGCTGAATTTCCAGGTGGCAATTAAAGAATCTTGCTGAAAACACACTGTAAAATCCAAACAGGCAAATGTACCCCCACTAAGGAAGGAAGGAAACAGAAGGACATCATGAGTCATAAGTTTTGGCAAACAGATCATGTTAACATTAAGGTGAACTGTGTTAGGGGCAAAATTACAGGATGTTACGTCCTTGAGTCTCTGAGTAGTATCAGTATGTCAGAGGATGTACTGGCCCCTAGAGCTGCTAAACTCTGTCCAATCCTCTTTTAGATGCACAGATGAGATTTTGTCAGAAGCTGTCCCACCCCCTCCATTTTGAGTGAGAGCTAATAACAGCTGATGGAAAGGGAGATTCCTTTATTTAAATAATAGTGTATTTAACTATACACTATTAACTAGTGTATAGTTAAAAGCATTATATCTGTGACTGTTTTATTAAAATTCATTTAAATTCATCTGCCTTCCCTTCCTCAATAACTGACAAGCTGAATCTTCCACTTAGTCTTTATAATGCAATTCTGCTGACCTCTGTGGACTTGTTGTCGTTACATTGGTAGAAGAGAGTGGAAAAATTGGCTCAGAATACTGTGGAAATGCCAGCCATTCAGAAAGAGACTATTTTATTGAAAACTTGAGCCCGATATGGTTGTTTGACACTGTGTTGACAACAGATATTGCACATTTTCTGTTTTCATGGAATGATAAAGGACTTTGATAAAAGATAGGCTACTTAATTTTTTTTGCTACTTATATTACAAATTATCTTCAGAAGCCTTGCTTGGCTGATCTGGGAGACATAGTACACATGTTTAGTTCTCAGTGGTAGCACATGTAAATGATACATAATAAACTATGGGAACAAGAGTATACTGATTCACTTTCTTTTCCTGGGAGTATTCTCATTTCTATTTTTTAAATAAAATTTTTCTGATACAGTGTATCAAACCAGACAAAATATAAATTCCTTAATGATTGCAGTGCCCATCACCTGTCTTTTGAGAGGGAAAGATTACCACTCTTCTTTGTCAGAAAGCCCTGACTCCCTTAAATAAATAAAATCCTTGTGATACTGCAGCTTGACTGCTCAATATGTGTCAGTTACTCTTTCTGTCAAGAAAGGCAAGGTCATAAAGAAAGTAATCTTCTGGTAGTAGACTGATTTCTTGGTGATGGATACTGTTCAGTTATCCACATTTATTTTGTCAAATCTGTTACCAGACTTCGTTGTAGTTAGGAAAATGAAATGAACAGAGTCCTGAAAAGCAATGGGCCACCTTTTCAGTTCATGCCTGCATCCTTTCCTGCTCCCCCTAGTTGCTTCATATATACATTCAATAGCAAAAGGACAACATGCATATCCATATTTAATGTTAATACACATACAAATCCACAGCTGCTCTTTTTAAGGTGTCAAAATTAGTCCGTGTCATCTTTCCACCATGCACTTTTATTGCGTCATTGCCTTATTCAACTGACTTCTGGAGTTCAACCCAACAGCATAAAGCATTATCAATTAATTACCTTTATCCACAAAACCTAGATGAGTATTAAACCACTATTTCTGCAAAGATGTTTTGGAGAACAATAAATAATTAGCCTTCATAGTTGATTTTTTAAAATATGTTTAAATTTGGTGCGTTACGAGGAAACCAAGAACAGATAGAGTTAAACATAATTTAATTTTCTATGTGTCACTGAAGCCACAAAGTATCTGCACTTTCTTTATCTATAGGTTTTTTTCTTCTTTAATTTCAGCATCAATCTACACAGAACGATTTATGGGTCTTCCTATAAAGTCTGATAATCTTGAGCACTATAAGGTGAGAATTCTGTTTCTCTGCTGATCTGCCTTAAATTTGAATTACTCTTCCATGGATAAGTGGAACTGTGAAGAAAGTGGCCCACCAGCTCTCACAGTCCTTTTTGTAGCAAAGCTACTGCCATGAAATTCTTATCTACATAATTAACTGTAGGTTTGTATTTATAAATCCCAAAAATGCTAAATGGGTCTTATTTTCTTACTTGGACGAGTCAGACTGTTCTGCCCATGCAAACCATTAACCTAGAAAAGAACTCAAGTGCAAGGGATGAAAATGTTGATATTGATAAGGTTTTGGTTGGTACTGTTAGCTGTGATATGCAAACTGCTTCATGCAAATTTAGCCCTCTGATAATAAGATCATAAGCATACTAAATGATCAGAGAAGTTTCCCCTACCTAGAACAGGTGCCATTCCTTTTTTCACTTTGATAGGAAGGCTGTAGTTTCCTCTAGCACTGGATATGGAGAGGCCTGAATTAACATCCAGAGAACTTGGTGGAAACACTCCTGTTAAAGAATTGGATCATGTTCTCAGTACTTATTTCCATCCCAACTCAAAGGACAGAAATGCTCAATACCAAACAGGCCTGGTAGAGCTGTCTGGGTAGCCAGGAATTAGAGCATTCTGGGAATGACATGACTTGTGCTGTTCTTTCTATGAATTGGCCCCTAGAAAAGACACCAGATACCAAATCTGTTTCTGATAGTGTAGACATATGTGACAGCACAGAAAGCTACCTGCTGCAAGCCAAGCTTGCACAGGGATCTTTTATGGACAGATACCATCAAAATGGCACAGATTAATATTTTTTTCTCCTGCTACTGCTTTACAGAACACATGCAAATAATGTAAGAAAAAAAGTATTTATTTATAGGTATTCCTGTCCTGAAGCCAAAGTCACAGATCACAAACACACAGAACAATTTCGTTTGGAAAAGACTTCTGAGATGATCAGGTCCAGCATTTAACCTTACACTGCCAAGTGCACCACTAAACCATATCCCCAAATGCCACATCTACATGTCTTTTAAATACCTTCCCAGATGGTGACTCAACCACTGCCCTGAGCAGTTTGTTCCAATGCCTGACAACCCTTTCCATGAAGAAATGTGTCCTCATATGCAGTCTAAACCTCCTCTGGCACAATTTGAGGCCATTTCCTCTTGTCCAGTTGATTGTTGTCTGGGACAAGAGGCCAACCCCCACCTGGCTAAAACATACTTTCAAGGAGTTGTAGAGAATGTTAAGGTCCCTCCTGAGCCTCCTCTTCTCTCTGGCTAAACACCCTCAGCTATTCCTCAGAGGAATCACTCTCCAGACCCTCCCCAGCTCTGTTGTCCTTCTCAGGATACACTCCAGCACCTCAGTGTCTTTCTTGGGCCCAAAACTGAACACAAGATTCGAGGTGTGGCCTCAGCAGTGGCCAGTACAGGAGGATGATCACTTCTCTGGTCTTGTTAGCCACAGTACTTTTGGTACAGGCCACCTGGGCATCCACTGGCTCATGTTTAGCTGCTGTCAACCAATACCCACAGGTCCTTTTCTACCAGACAGCTTTCCAGCCGCCCTTACACATGGCCCCTAGTGCTGCACAGAGGTGGTTGTGACCCAAGAGCAGGACATAGCACTTTGTTTTGTTGAACCTCAGGCTTTGGGTCATTGATCCAGGTTGTTCAGATCCCTCTGCAGAGACTGATGTATATATATACACACACATATACAGCCATGTACATGGTTTCTGTTGTAATCTCAGATTGATATGAAGGCACTGCGGTCATGTCAGTTCAATTGTTTGATTGTTTTTCTACTAGGTAATGAAAGCCTTTCAGCATCATAAATAAGTGGTTTAAATTGAAGTTGCTGAACTGTTCTTTTTTCCTCTCAACAGAATTCAACTGTGATGGCAAGAGCAAAGAATTTCCAAAACGTAGAGTATCTTCTCATCCATGGAACAGCAGATGGTGAGGTTTGCAAATGGCAGAACAAACACAGAGCCAGAATCACTTTGTTTGAAAAACATTAAGCATCTATCTTTGATTGGGTCAGGACTTAGATCTTTGGTAGATTTCCATGTGACCTATCATAAGATGCTTACTCGTTCTTAGCAATGTCAACTGTATCACTTGATAATTAGTGGACACAGCTAAATGCACTATAACTTTATGCTTTGTGGTATTAACACGTTTCAACAGACAATCTCTTTTTTTTTTTTTTTTTCTTTTTAGATAATGTACATTTTCAGAACTCAGCACAAATTGCAAAAGCTCTGGTTAATGCACAGGTGGACTTCCAGGCAATGGTAAATAATAGACTATTTTTCATTTCGAAAAGTGGTTCATAACTTTATCAATAAGCTCATCTGACCTTTGGCAGTGCTTTTAACAACCCTGTTCAACTGAATATGCTTCAAATTTGGCAATTGCTAGTGCATTTGTTATTCTTCTTAAACAACTTCTCAGTTTCTTCCCCAAATGATTTGCCTGCTCTTTTTTTTTCCTTGCCCTTTGGATGCTAGCAGGATTTTCCTCTTGTCAAGAATAACTTGGAGGCTTTTAAAATGAGCCAGGGAGAAGAATAAGAATCCAGCCTCCTTATGGGTGGTTTTGATACCTGGTAAAAGAGGAAGATGAAAGAGCTGAGTTCTGGGGCCAAATTGTCACTGATTGTGGTAGGTTCTTGAATTGGACTTGCCTGCCACAGGCACGAAGTGAAACAAGCAAAAAAGGTGTAAGGCATCCAAATATATATCCAGAATGAGCAAAAAAAGGTTCTCTGAAAAGCTTGCATGGGATAGCAGGTACAGGCAAAGAGAGAAACACATAGGCAAGAGGTTGCAGGATATAAAGGGGAAATAAACAGGGGAAATGTAGGTCTGATTTAGTTGCTAGACTCTGCTTCCAAACCATTTTCTCAGGGCTAATAACCAAAGCGTTTGCCTGCTATCAAAAATACTGGCCTTCTGCCTGAATCTGGCTTCACAGGGCCATGAAGTCCACAAAAAGGGGGTTTGTAGGCAGAGTTTGTAGGCCCTTTTGTATATTACACATTTTCTGCCTCTTTTGCTGATCTTTAGCAAATCTGGGTTATATCTTAAGTATCTGGAATACTGTATGCCGTTGTAGTCATTCTGGTTCAGCTACAGTGGAATGGCAGATATTTCTGAGTTAGCAGAATTCATATGTGTGTTTTATTTCTGGTACACCACTCACAAGGTTCATGGCTCTGCTGTAATGCAGGACATTTTGAATAGACCCCAAACAACATTTAGTTGAAATATTGTTGCCTAGAGCCCAGTACTTATTGCTAAGAAAGTCTCTTACCCCTATTGCCCAGGACATGCAGCAGGTCAAGGGGATTTCATCCCTAATGACATCTCAAGGCTCTTTTGCCTGACTTGATACAACTGGCCTGTAAGTAGAGGCAGTAATGCTTACTTTTAAATAACAGAAGGCTTAGAAAATATTATCAAGTTCCTCTTTTTTCTTGAACCATCCACTTTCTTATGTATAGCAATAAAATACATTTTTGTATTGTTTAACTCTTGCAGAATTAAAAACATAACATAAAAGGTTTATGTTTTGTTTTTGTTTTTTTTTTTTCTTTCAGTGGTATACTGATCAGAACCATGGAATTCCAGGCCTTTCCAGCAAACATCTCTACACACATATGACCCACTTCCTCAAACAATGTTTTTCTTTGTCAGAATAAGTAGGCTACTCAGAGCATGCTAAGGCATCTGAGACATCTCGGGGAGAATGAAATAACAGCAGTGCCCATGTTCTGTAGTTTTCAGGTGAATTGATCACAGGAACTGCAAAATTTTAAACTTGATGTTTACATCCACTTTTGATACTGTATATTAGCATATGTTATGGTAGCAAATGTTTTGACACATTTGATACCTGTTTGACAGAAAAAATAAAATCAGAATGTAAAAGATCTCGTGCCTCTCTTGCCGACTTGCTTAAACTTACATTCTGCAGTCCAAGAAAGGTGGTTCATTGCAAATGCACACTCTCAGATCACTATGAATGCATTTGTTAACTCGAACTTTAAAATGGAAAAGGACAAAGGAAGCAGTGCAAGTACCTAATTAGCATCCCAACAAGAACCAGTTTCTCAAAATTTATTTCCAGCTTTTTGTGAAGAATGCAAGAAGAATAGGAACACACAATATTTAACACTGAAATTTGGATACTTAATGAGAGTATTGAATGTGTTCAAATTTTATTCAACCCTTATTTGAAACCTTGCAAAACTCCTTGAAACATTCTGCAAAACTCCCAGTGTTCAGGTTTAAACATGAAAGCAGGACACTCATGATAACTCTCGTATATATCAGTGGAGTTTTCACCTGTAATCAAAGTACGTGAGCCATATTGACCTGGTTTTAATTTCTAATCATCACCTCAGCATTCAAATTGATCTCAGAGTCATTCATCCCAGACTGGAGGGGAAGGATTAAAGAATTGTGCAAGCCTTCTTTGCTTTGTTTCTAGTGAAACTATTTTAGGGAGTCTTTTAAAAACGCTGGAAGCTAATAATGACTGGAATGCTTGCATTCTTTTCATTAGTAATTAAATCAGTCCTGTCATAATATAAGAATATTAACAAGATAATTGGCAAGAGATCCATTCTGGATTAAACAATTCCTTGGTCATGAGTTTTAAAATTCTGAATTAGTCTACTGCATGAGAACCATGGTCTTTCTGATACAATCTCTGCTATTAGCTGTTGAGAGTGCAAAATAACCTGAACTAGATTGTGTTGCCTTCCCACAAAGCAAGCTGCTTCGTAACTCAGTCAGAGACCAGTTGCTGCTGCTTCATGGAAAAGCAAGGGCTTTCATTTGACTTTCTTGACAAAAACATGGGGTTTGGCCAAAATAATTAAAATGTGGAAGTGATTCGCTATGTAACAGCTTCCTTCGTTTTTTAATGGCAATATCAAATCTGATTTTCCACACATGAGAACATTCCTTAGATACATCTTTATGTAAATGTAGTTGCCAAGCTGTTTGTAATGGTTAAATTATACTTTGATGGGAACTCTTCAGAAAATACTCAATTAGTTCAGGTTTTTTTGGAAACGCTGCCAATTATGTGACGTTAATGAGCTTTTTGTTGGTAATGTAATTAAAATTCAACTGCTATAATGGCTAAAGGAAAAAATTATAGCTGTAAGAAAGTTAACATTAAGCAAATATAACATGAAGTGGGCCTAATTAGATGTTGATTATATGGTCCTATGTGCATTTGCTGCACACAACACTAGTCTCAGAAATGTGGTTATCTTACAAATAAGAAATACAATTCAGTTGAAATACTGAGATTTAACTCTCAATTTGTTATATTGTTTGTTATATTGATACAACACCACAGAAATCATTGCAATGTTGTGGTGAAAGAGAAAAAAATGAAGTTCTTATCTGAGATGCTTAAAGGTTTAAGATACCTGAATTTGTCAATGAGAACCTAGAGTAATTTCCAAAAAAGCATGGTATCAATCTGACATAAATGTCAATATATTAAGGTCACTTTCGATTTCTGCACCTTTATTTTATTTATTCTTTTAAAAATCCTCTAAGTTCTGGAAATTTGGGCATATAGATTGGGCCTTTTATTGGTACAGTAAGTAACAAAATGATGCAATGTGTTGTTCACACCCTGCCCACAGGTCTGTTGTCTGAAGCTTTTAGAAGTATTTGAAATAAGGGACATTTCAGGAAAATCTCTCAAATAAAATAACAGAAGGTACCTCTTTCTCAAGGGGTGGATTAGCTATTTCATTATTAATCTGCCCTGAGGTCTGTTTCCTAAGGCAATCAGAGTACACATCTTCCAAACTGTTCACCATCTACTTTGGCTTGTAGGCAGCAGTTGTGGAGATAAAATTTTTTAAAAAATAAGTGCAGTTGCTGCCAATATTTTTCCTTCATTGTTTTTCATGTTAGTGTCTTTGCCTTACACAGTGTCCTTGCCAAAGAATGGGAATATGTCTCCAGCAGAGTGTGACATTTGCACTGAATTGCTGAAATAATATCTAACCTGAAAGCTTTATGATAGAGCAACCATGTGTTTTGATGACCTGGGAGAAAATGTCCTAGGAATGCTGTGACTGTCAAAAAAACCCTCTGTAAAAATACATCATCAGATTGCTGGCTGGCCTGTGCTTATAACAGGTATTATCACAGTCAATCACTAGAAATGGTGCAGAGCACTACAAACCTACCCTCGTAATATAAAAGAAACACAGAATGGTTGGGGTTGGAAAGGAACTTTGGAGGTCTACTTATCCCACTTCCCTGTTCAGTTGAACTATTGAAGGAAGATCTGTTCAAGTGGAAAGGGCTTGTGCTGAGGTATCAAGTCAAAGCTAACAAAGTACACAAATAAAAAGTATATATAACTATACTGCAAACATGGAATATGGTGTGTAAGAGCCAACACTGGGACACAATTGGAATTGTGTCCTAAGCTTTTACGACAAGAACGAACGTCCTCTTAAGTTTTGCTTCCCACTGTTTTAGAGGATCTGGTTTTCAAATGCTACTGATCACTTTCTATTCTTTTCTCTTTTGGATAACATTCTCACACTCCAGATACTCAAACATCAGACACTTCAGACAATGAAACATGAGTCTTCAACTACCTGTTATATAAACAAGGTATCCAAGCCTCTGGAGGTAGGATGTAGTTGTTCTGAATTAGGTAGGCAGGCCCTTGATAAATAGCCACAAATACTGTTTTTTACAAGTCAGTTTCCAGTATGAACCCTTTCTAGCTTTTACAAATTAAAACTAGAGCTGAAAAGTAAAATCTGCTTTATTCTAGGAGCTGAAGTGTACATAAATGGTAGAAAGTCACTGATTCCACTCCAAACCTGTTTTCATCATCTACCTTTTTCGTGCTGTGTGAGCTGTGCACATGAAAGAACCTGAATCCTTATACTGCAAAGGCAGACCTACATGATTTGTTTCACATAGGATTACTGCAGCTGCAAGGAAGAAAAGACCTGAAGAGAAATTTAGCAGAAAACCAGTCAGGTTCTAGAATATGGTTAGTGTTATATTCATTTTTTCTCAGATATCAAGTCCAATTCAGACTGCATTCAATACTTCCCAGTTTGCCAGTCAGTTCCAATTACAAGGCACAGCTGTTTAGAACATTTTATAGAGTCATTTGAAGGCTCTATATTTAATCTGAATAATTCATAGTATTTGCTAAGAGCATTTGGTATTACTTTCAATTATGAACATTGTCTTCTCAGAATGTAAAATAACTAGTACATATTTGGCCAGCTCTTCTGCTTGCGCAAATTGATGCGGCTCCATTGACTTGCAGTGGAGCGATTCCAACTTCTGTGAGCAGACAGTGTGGGCCACAGCACAGTGACAGTGACTGTGGCTCCTGGGGTACAAACTGCTCAGCACCCTGGCAGAGAGCACGGAGCTGCATGCTGTGGAAAGGCCTAGAGACCCCAAACTAACACTCCCTTTCAGAAAGCCATCCTTGCTCCCCAAAGGGTGGCTGTGTAGTTGCACACACACATAGGCACACACTGTGTGTGTCATGTGCAAGCACACATTTAGGCATGTAACATGGTGTTTTATGTGTGCATGTGTTTACACATGTGTTCCTCCTGTATTGGTTCCCATTCTCAGAAGGGGAATGCTCTTTGTGATCATCATGTAACAAAGACAGCAAAACTAAAGGGGCTGCAGAGCCCAGCCCTCTGAGTTCACAAGGTTAGGAGAGAATGCTTTCTGTATAATATAAGAAAGTAAAGGATGTCAGCCTGTAGTCATACCCCAAGAGACATCCTCCTCCCTTTAGACATGTAATGGATAATAATACAATAGCAATAAATATGTAATTAAGAAATACACAGAAGAATTTGGGGAGGTCACTGTTTTCAAAGCATTTGATGAGTATTTTTTTACTTTTTACTGTCAAAAGCCAGCAAGTTCCTAATTCATTAAAATGTTCAAATCTTGACAATTTTGATCAGATGATGGTGCAGGAAACTTTGATAAATTCCACATACAGTGAACTCAACTACTCCAATTGAATAATGAGAAACATGAACATTCCCCGAAGAGAGGCCACTTTCAGCTTCTGTCTCTTAGTCTGACTCAAAGTATTGTCTCATTTGAGAACAATGATATAGAGAGAGGACAGTGAGGTTGCCCTTGATTTTTACCAAGAGGTGCCAACTAACTGGTGTATTTTAAAATGTGGGAGGAACAAACCTGAGTATATGCGCATGTCTCATACATCTGGTAAAATGTTCTGCTTTTGTTTGGAAACTCTTGTTTGCTGTGCTCCTGAAATATATACTATAGACTCAGTTACGGCAACTGAGGCTTGCATGGTTCTTAATGGCAGTTCACTTCTTTCCTGTACATTTTATTTCCTGTGTACCACTTGAAAAACAAATAACTGGTCACTTTCTAGATGTTAGATGACCTGCTAGATGATACAGCTCTGTGACAACCTGCCCAACCAGCTGCACTGAGGTGCTCTGTCTCTTTTTTGGTTTTTGGGGGTTTTTTTTGTTTGTTTGGTTGGTTGTTGTTGTTGTTGTTGTTTTGGGGGTGTTTTTTTTGTTTTTTGTTTGGTTTTTTGGGGTTTTTTTCCCCCTGGAATCATCCTACTGTAAACAAGGAACTTTATATGACGCAAGAAAATAAACTAAGATGAACAAAAAAAGAAAAGCAGCCTGTTTCCTGGAGGAGAGGATATTGTCACACATTCTGTATTGCCTCTTTCCAGAGTGTCTTTAACTCAGCGCGTAGAGCGGTGATTGTGGCAGTCCGTGCAAAGCGTGTGCGTGTCCTCCTGGTGCAGAAGCGGAGAAAGGGCCCTTTGATCCCCATCTGCTGCACTGCCCGGGTACTGCAGGACGCGCTGGTGGCCTCCGCGGGAGCCACCGGGTGACCCACCCCGAGGACTAGAAAAGGGGAAAAAATAAACCATGAATCTCATAGATCGATTCAATAGCATGGAAATATTATGCTTAACAAAAATTAAATTTGTTGACGTGGACTGTGTAGCGAGACCTAATGTTTCCCTGAACCCCTACCATGGTACCACAGCCAGGTATCTAGGATAGAGCTCTAGGAAGAATCCAGCAAATTTTGTTTGCCACTCTAATATTCTTACTAAGTTTATACACTGCCTCGGTTGTATCTTACGGGCTGTGCCAATCTGGCTGTGGTCAGTCAGAAAATTGTCTCACTGAAGCATATTCTTTGCTGGCTTGGAGGAGCAGTGTTAGGGGAAATAAGGTTTGTTGTAATGTCTGTGTGCTGTGTGCCACAAACCAGACCGTGAGGCACTCCAGACTGGAGCACAGGCTGTCATTAGCGTTCAGTGAGATGTCTACTGTGATTTCAGAACCTTCCTCCTACCTATCTCCCCTACCTGTCTCAGTCTCTATGTTGTCACTGCATGGATGACCATGGCTTTCTTTGGCAATGCTGCCCCACCAGAGCTGTGAAATTGTCTCCATTGAACAAAATTGTTGCATAGAACAGGCACTACTAAAAATGTCAAGTCTATTTTGTTTCATTGTTTTTTTACTTTTAGGGAATGGAAATGTGAGCAAATGATTTATCTTGCATAAATCTATCAGCCACTGTGTAAAACTCAATTTATAGTGAATGTTTGGTATATAGTTCTCGAGTATGAATTTTCTTATAGTAGCATTTACAAATTTGGAATTTTACATCTAAGGCTAATCAAAGCAGTTTTTTTAAATTTCACCTGTGCTAGGCATTGCATAGTGTGTAGCCATCACTGCAGTATTTCAGTGCATCTCTTCATATTCATTACACTGGCACAGGATTACTTGAAGAATCATTCAAGGGCTTTGGGAAAGTTGTGCTTATTTTTAACAATGGATTAAATGGATAAACTCTGATTTAAAATTGATAAGTGTAAACAAGGCTATTGATGTCTATAGAATCAGTATTCTAAATGTTAAACGTGGCAAATCCAAAACTGGAGAAATTGCTGCCTTGATCCCAGGCACCTTTTGGCCACTGTTTGTGATGTTAATGCCCTTCTGTTTGATATTTACTACTTTGGACATTGCTACCTCACTCCTTTTGCAAATCCATGTTAGCATTGATGTCATAAAGTAAGCAGCATGAATGTGTGAAATTGCTTGTAAAATTATCAAATGAAATGAATAGCAAATATGATGACTTTTTTTTTAAGTTGAATAAGGAAACTGTCAGCAATGATGCACTCCTGTAATGCTTACTAGAGCTGAACAGTATATATATAAGTCTGTGCAAAGAGGCAGCTAGGCAGAGCTCAGGATCCTCAAGGCTTGCCATAGTTGCAGAAGAGAGAGTAGCTCTTTCTGCAACTGCCACGTATCACTTCAAAGTATAATAAGGTAAGATTTATATGAACTACCAGTTATTTACTTGAGAAAGCCGAGTGCATTATCTGCATTGTGTTGCCCAAAGTTTGCAATAGAGGTGCAGGTCTTTCAGCAAATTGCTGTTTTCTTCTGAGGTTATACTCGCTGATATTTGGAGTTAATGACATCATAATTTAAATCTTTTGATGTGTTGATTACTTCAACAGAGAATGATCCGAAAAAGGGAAATCAACAGTTTGTGTTGCAGAATTAATTGAAAGAAGGAAGATTAACCATGAGAACGTGAAAGACAAGCATTGTAGTAAGAATTTAAATGAGATACCAATTATTGATTAATTTTTATTTTTATCTCCTTTAGTATCTTTGGTAGACATATTTAATCAATGTGAGTTTAAAATTATTCACTCCTTATAGGTACTGTCTAAATATGAATCAATGAGGGTTAAGTTAGAAGCATGGAAACAAATTCAGTGGGTTTATATAGATTGATTTTAAACTGTCCGAGACAGATTGTCACTCTCTCACCCTACAGACTGTCACTCCACTGCCCCACTTTTAGATTTGTTTGTCTCAAGAAACTATTACTTTCATATCCCTGTAAGATCAGAAAAGGAAATTTTATAGCACAGAAGTAAAATTAAAGATTTTCAATAGTTATTGTGATTTTTGTATAGAATTTAATTTAGTCTTCCATCCTACTATGGAATTCCTTAGACTAGAACTGCTGGATTTTACAGAACTTTCCACAAGGCATTATAGCATGGTAGGTAAATTAGATGCAAAATACATCTACCTGAAAAAGTAATTTATTTATTTCTAGAAATTATTGTTATTTGCAGACAGTTTCATGTCAATAGAAATGTATTTTATTCATGCATGTATGTTCATATGAAAATATTTCCTTTTTTTATAGCTTTTTTATGTAGCTTCATAATTTCTATTTTTAAACTGGAAGAAGATAAAAATTTGACTCTTGAAATTTTTTTTGAAAACTCAGTGAAATTAAGCTAGTTGAAATTGTACATAGGTACAAAAAATCTACTACATCTGTAGTTAGAAAACTAGAAAAATCAGATTGGTTAAGGAAATACTATTCAAATAAATTCTGATCAAGATTTGAGAGGTATATCTGTTACATATTTCTGGTGGTTCAAACTGAGATGTCTTCAATTTTTCATTTTCAATCAGAAAGAAATGAAAATATTTTCATTAGTCTAATATGCATAGAAATAAAAATTTTCTATGTAAATTAGCTATAGTTTTCCTGCACCTTGACAATATGTTTCCATGGTTTTTAGCAGTACCTACTGGTGACCTGAATAACTTAGAGCAAATAAAAGCTTTCTTCTGATTGAGAAATTAATTGATTAGCCAGCATAAACTAAGAAAATACTATTTTTTCTGATCATTTATTTTTCTCTATAAAACATGCCTATATTACCAAGAATAAAATTACAATATCTTCTTTTAAAACTGTATGCTGTTTAACTTGTCAAGAACTGCTGTTGCTGGTTTGACTTACCAATAGCAAGTACTAAATGGTAAAAAAACAAAACCGATGCTAATTTTTTAAAGGAACATATATGACAGAAGGTTAATAGTTTTTGGAAAAGCTTATTTTACTAATAAGGATTCTTGAAAATTTCAAAAATTTCAAGAACTGCATTTATACATATTTCTTTTAAATAATCTCCCAATTTTGATTCTTAAAATTTTAGAAAGCAGCTGAAAATGCATTTAACTTTGATCTTAATACTTAAGGAATAAAGTAGCCAGTGGGACTATTCACATCTGAAAGTTCTAAAAGCCTGAGACATTAGAGTTAGAGCCAAGATAAACTGAAATCACTGAATACCTCTTTACTGACTCCAGTGACTTTGAATTATTTTAACAGCTTTTATATAAAAGAGAAGCTTTTGGTGTTGGATATTTCATTCCACCTCAGTGACTTGGGTTTATGGCTAATCTGGATTGCAGTTTAATAAAGCTACAGACAGCTGTAAGCTGTCAGCTAGGACTACTAAGCAGAGCAAATTTATTTATGTATGCTCTAATAGCCAGACTTTATCTGGTGTCCAAGTCCAGGTTAACTCATTTACAGCCATATCAGCTACTGAGGGGTCAATCAAACCATACTGAAATGACCACAACAGAGACATTTCCCAAAGAATAGGCAGAGCTTTTGTTCCATTGCTAGAAGTCTATGAAATGTGAAATTATGCATTCCTTGAGATAAACATTGGATGTCAGTGTTGCACCACCAAATTACAGCTCCAAATGAAACAGTGAAAACACACTTCAGTACTATGGCTAGGGTTTTAATAAGACTGACTACATGACCACTGTGGTATATGTTGGTACAATAGCAGGGTATGTTCAAGTGAAGGGGTCAATTCTTATATGCCAGGACATTGCACAAGGCAGAAACGAGTCTCCAGACATTGAGGAAAAAATAAATAACACTGGCAGTGGCTTCTGGTGGAGAGAGGGAAACAGACTCCACTGCTTAATAGCAAAATCCATCAGAAAATATTCTAGTTACACATTTATTTTCCTGAGTTTGATCATTATTTGATTAAGATTTTGGTTGCCTCAAATATTTTGATACTGATACTGGGGTATTCTAGTAAAATATTCATATTATTCAGTAATAGTCTCTTAAAAATCAGGCCTCACAAAGTACCAGTCCAATAGATTCTTCCTAACCATTGATTAAATGCCTGCCAACAGTCAAGCTTTGCATCTCCAACTATAAGTTATTTTAAAACAGATGGAAGAAACAGGTTTAAAAAAAAAATCTGCTATGGAGGGGCAGACTTCTGGGGCAGAGTAGAAGTCCTATAGCAGTAAGATTTTTGATGCAGGAGATTGCCTTTTCAGAGGTGTTCATAGAGCCCCCTCATTTGCTTTGCTCAGTGCAGAGCCAACTCTCAATCTCAAAATGGAGTAATCTGCACCTTCACTACACATCATTCCCTCATAATTTTCTAAGACTTCCTCCAGCCCATAGTATATTTAAATTCAGCCTTTTGTGACCAGGCATTACAAGAGAGAAGATATATATTTTCACTCAGACTGTCTTATTTTAGAAATCATTGAGCTTCATTCAATAAGTAACTCCTGCAGTGGAGCCACAGGAGTAGGGTACAGATTACATTTAGTGGAGAGGGTGTTTTGTGACTGGGACTTACTTTGCTACCACTTTACTTCAAGGAACTCATGTGTCCTATCTACCTTTGTTTTTCAGACTGTGTCATAAACCTCCATAGGAAAATGCCATGGATGGCAGAAGGGCTTTTTCAAATACACAAGTATCAGCCCAAGTATATGGTGAAATTATTTCCAGTGACATTTTGCTAATGTGAACTCATTGCAGCTTCTGTGAGAAAGAGAGGATGGGGAGCTGCTAATGTGACAGTACTCTTGACAAAGATTTGCTTTGTTTTTTTCTCCAGTGAATGATTTGGGGAAAAAAATCAGTCACAGCACTACCCTCAGTAGATCAGTATTACAGATCTAGTGCTTGCCATCAGCAGAAGACAGAGAAAAGGAGAGAACAGACCTTTATCCTCACATTGCCAAAGACAGTGAGGATGCATTTGCTTTCAGCTCTCCTTGCATTCTAGAATACAGACTAGAGCCTAAAGACTGGAACAGAGACTACATCTTTTGAATGCCTACCCAAGGCCCTAAAATGTCATCCACTGGACATGAAACTCATCCTAGAAGGCTCTTTATATTATATAGTCTTCAAGTTTAGATCAGCACTAAGAATGTCACTTTTCAATGTAATTGATTCAGACATTATAATACTTCTCTATTTTGCTTTATTTCCCTTTTGACAGGCAATGAAAATGAAAAGCATTTATTTTGTTGCTGGTCTCCTTTTAATGATAGTTCAAGGCAGCTGGCAAAACCCTCTTCAGGATACAGAGGAAAAATCAAGGTAAATTCTTTAGACCAAACTTTTACAAATACTTGGCCTGAACTTTGTTTTCTTACACTTTGAAACCAAACATACTATGATTTAAAGATAGCTTTCTGCAATGCTTGATCTACCATTGCAATGGACAGGGTTTTTAATATTACAAAGCTTAGCACAGAAATTTGGGGTATTAAAACAATAGTTACCTTATTTATCCATGAAAGCTGTGTAATTGTGCAGTGTCCAATCTACTATACAGATTCTTTTTACCAGACAGCTGCTGATCAATGTGCCACCTGCTTTCACTTTGTGGGAGTTAAAAATGGTATTGTTAAAAGAAAAATCAATGCACCTGTAAGACTGTACTGCAATCACTGCCGATTAACAAGGTCTAAACTTTTCACAGATCATTCAAAGCTTCCCATTCTGAACCAACAGAGGAATCTAGACAGCTGAATGAAGTGAAACGTCACTCACAAGGCACATTCACCAGTGATTACACCAAGTACCTGGACACCAGACGAGCTCAGGACTTTGTGCAATGGTTAATGAGCACTAAAAGAAATGGGTAAGCATGTTGGTGACAGTGATACAGATCTCCACACACAGAAACAGCCAAAATCTAGCCAATTCAGCTTCTTGGTATCAGCTTCCCATCCCAGACCGTGGATAAACTTCAAATAAGTAAAGTATTTGAGGAAAATTTATATATACAATCATAAAATAATTTAGATTGGAAAGGACCTCTAAGATCGTCAAGTCCAGCCATTAATAGAATATTACTACATTATTAAAAATGAGAAACATTTAAAATCAATCAAAAGGATTTGGCTAAATCAAAGTGCGGTATCTGATATGCCACCTAAAAAGACTGTCTCAGCCTCTTTGGGGCAGATTTTCTCAGTGAATCAATTAAGTTCAATACAAATAAGACATACAAATATAATGTACAATTCTGGGCCATTAGACCTTAACAAAACTTTCCTATCTATAGATACTCTAATCCTGATGTTTCATTTGTGAAAAGGCAGCTGAAGTGTAAGTCTTGTTGGCCACTGGATAATTTACTAGTATCATCACTATAAGTTGGCATGTGTTTTTCAAATATACTTTGATTAAACTCAAGCTAGCAAGCTGAAAGCAAGAAAAATGTCCAGGTGTGTCAGTCTTGTGTTCTAGAGAAAATCTGTCCAAAAAGAATCCAAAAATCTATTGTATTAATGATTTTATATCTCTGTGGAAGTCTTTAAAGTATACTTTAATTATACTTTAAAGTATACTTTACATTTTACTAATTTAAATTCATATGTTTGAATATAGTGAATATAATATTCATCTACTGTCATGGGGATCTACCATAATATTTAAATAATAACCAATAAAAGCTTATGCAGGCTCTGCAGTGTACTGTTAATAATGACCTAATGATTGTGCAATTTCACCACAGCCAGCAAGCACAGGAGGACAAAGAAAATGACAAAGTCCCTGACCAGCTCTCAAGGTATTCTATTTGTCACAATTTGTAATTCAAAACCAGTTCATTTTCAGTTGGACAAGAAAGAGAACAACTAGTATTCTTTGCAATGTTACTATAATCAAAGAAATATCAATCAAATACATTATTTTTACACAGAAAGAAGATATGTCTCTATGTTATTTATTCCTGTACCTGTGTTCTATAGCTATATGCACTGGATGCAAGGAATGCAACAGGATGAGAATATTTCAAGTAATCAAGGAGAGTAGAGAATACATAAAAAGAAAGACTTGGCATAGAGAAAGGCTAAAGAAAGGAAAAAACCAAACATTGAGAAGAATAGTGAAAGGAAGATGGCCAGGAAAATTTGCAGAGAGCTGATTAAACATGATGCAATGTTCAGCCCTCAGCACTCAATCCCATGTTATATACATAAACCACTTATTGCAGAAAGGAGAACACAAGACCTGAAAGCCAGAATTCTGTTTCTTAACTGTGTTTTTGGGAAAGGGTTAGAGAGATTGGAAATTTCAAATAAATAAAGGAGAAATTGAGTAAGTGTTTTTGCAAAACAGACTAAAATACCTATATTAATATGTTCTCTTGTCAGAAAATTGAAAAAAAGGATAGGCCAGATCACAAAGATCCTTACAGTCACACTGTCAATATTAATAACAAATTTGTAATAATGTTTCCCCTTCATTGAAACAGCATATCTCAAAAAAAATTAACATTTCATTAAAAATGTTCCAAACAACTCTAGTTAGCATGCTGATGAAAAGTGCAGATGGTACTAAATTAGGAGGGATGATGACATCCCAAGAAGAAAAAATAATAGAAAGAGCTAGATTTGGGCAGAAATTAGCAAATTCTGAAACAGAAATTCTAGGGGATTTATTCATGGAAAATATTCCATAATATGTCTACTTAGTGCAGTTTGCCTTCTCAAGAACCACTGTAACATGATTTTGTGTTATATCAGAGAAAGAACCACAGTGAGGTGTAGGGAGGGAGAAGTTAATGTCTTTCGTAAGATGGAGTTGATCAGGCTTGAAAGTTTTCCAAGGTTATGACTTGGTCAGAGGGATGATTATGATTAAAAAGTTGTTCATGAAACAACTCAAAATGTAAATTTGAAAGGAATTAAGTCTGAATAGCTTGGCTCAGAAATAATGTAGGTGAAGGTAGGGAGAGCATTTAACAAAGGGTAACAAAAAGTATGTCTGAATAATACAATACAGTTTCCAGCTCATACATAATTAGCCTAGCAAAAGAGCATTCCAATACAGCTGTAATTGCTTTCCACACCTGAAGGGAGTTTTCAGAACTAGTTCAGGAATCTCTGCACAGAGCTGTATTGCATAGTACGGGCAATACCTTCAGAACTGAAACCTAACAAGAAAAAACATGTCAAGATCAATTTGAGGTGCAAAAAGAACCCCTCTCTCCTATAGAAATGCTAGTCTGGCAAGTGGGAAATTTAAATCAATAAAGATTGTTTAAAAATTAAATTCTTACGCAGTCTTTCTTCTGTGGTGCTTGTCTCCTTTCAGCAACGCCATCTCCAAGCGCCATGCTGAGTTTGAGAGACACGCTGAGGGCACCTACACCAGTGACATCACCTCTTACTTGGAAGGCCAAGCTGCCAAAGAGTTCATCGCTTGGTTAGTGAATGGACGAGGAAGAAGAGAGTAAGAATCCATCCATTCCTATTACTAAATTTTGCCTAGCATTTGGGGTTGGAAATCATGTCTGATGAAACTTTGATGTGTTTTTGATCATTCTTGCTGTACTTTATGTCTTTCTTTTGTATTAGAAGATACTCTGTTGATGATTGACCACCATTTTACTTTATTAAGTTCAAATACAGATTAAAACCTGTTCAGTATGCTGTTACACTCTAAAAGGTCAAATTTTATTTAAGGTCAACACATCTAAAACTAAACCAGACCTTCTTTCTCTACCACCTTTCCCCTTCCCATAACATTGCTTACAGTCTCCTTAACTATCATTGAGATTACTCAAGTCAGTGTCATCTTAAATTGCCTTCTCTTTTTTCCTTTAACAATCCATCTTTTCCTCTGCAATATTTCCAAGATTAAATTTTTACCCATGTCGTCAGGTGTACTCTATGTGCTGATGATCATTCCCAGCAGTAACTAATAACTTCTTTTCCTCTTCCCATGCTTCTCAGAGTCTCCCCCAGCTGCTGCTGCCATAACAACTATCATTTCCTATAACTTACCTTTCTTTTTAAGATGCCTCTGATTCTTTTGCTATGATTTGCGGTTCCCTGGACACAATGCTCCACTAATGGTTTTACCTCCCTATGATTTCTTTCATTTCTGTCTTGTTCTGCACATACTCGTTGCAGATTTCTCTACCCTATCCACTTCATGTACTCCCTCATGACTTTACATCTTTTGTCATGATGATCTTGCACTTAGAATGGCATTGCCTTCAGTCTCCTGCAGGCACCTTCTGCTCATCTATTTCCAATTCTGCATGGGTAGGAGCTAAACCATGCAGCTGCACTCCCCACCTTTTAACTGTTCTGTACTTATTTGTGCCTTTAGACTGTAAGCTCTTTGGGGCAGGGATTTCAGCTCATCCTCTGATTAAATATTCTACCAGCTGTAAAGTATTATGTAAGTCTCTCACATTATATAAAAATAATAATAATAAATAATAATAAAATACAATCTGTAAGACAAGATTGTGTGTTGTAGTTAAGGAAGACTAAATAGGTAAAAGTTTTGTAAACATTGACAATTTCCTGAAAAAAAACAGAGTTAAATAAATTAGGTCAGCTATACAGAGAAGGGAAAAGCTGGTTCCCCTTCCTAGTTATGTTCAGACTTCCACTTGTTTTTCTGTCATGTTTTATTTTCATGAGCAGAAATAGGGTATTTCTGTATCCATTTGAGAGAAATACAACCTGAACTGAACTTAGAAACCTAGATGGGCAAATAATTGTAGACAAACCTTCTGCTTTCCAATATTCAGTGCTATTTTTGGTTTAACTTGTAAATGAACCAGTCTTCCTGTCATTGGATCCTGGGCCCAGGGTGCTTCAGCATCAACCCCCCTTAATGAAACCCATCAAAATCTTCCTGTATTTGATGGGATGAAACAAAAGAGGAACGCTTTCTAAATCAAACTCTGGTTTAGATAAACTGCTTTTCCAGCAGTCAAAAAAGAATAGAACAAGAATCAGGATCTGATTCCAAGTATAAAATGCAACATTCTGTGATTTTACATCAAACATGCACATAGGTTTTATACAGGTGCTTTAGGTGATCTCTTTCAACCACCCTGCTCCCCCCCAAAAATTGCTGCTCTTAATAATTCTTATTAAGAATAAGAAGTCTTATGAAATATAATTTTAAGCAAATAAATAGGCCTTATGTCCACATAAAACAGAAAAAAGTATGAAAAATGGACTGTAATGTGGTATTCCATAAATAACAATTCTTAGTAAATGTACTGAAGCCTAATCTACATGGCATAGACATTGCAGACTGAGGTATATTTTTACATGTATGGCTTTTTCAAAACTGTTAGAGAGGAGTTTAGGCTCACTGGGAGGAACAGCTGTCTGTTTTGATAATAATGCCTCAGAAGATGTTCTGACATGCATCGTGCTACACTGAGCCAGAACATCAGGCTTAACCCTGAACTCCTTAAAATCGCAGGGAATGCTCAGTCTACCAGAACCCTGTAATAAGGCCCTTTTTAATGGTTTGTTTGTTTTGATCTGCACATTGTTGATTATTTTTTACCTTTGAAGTTTCCCAGAAAAAGCTCTTCTGGCTGAAGAACTGGGTCGAAGACATGCAGATGGCACTTTTACGAGTGATATCAACAAAGTTCTTGATGACATGGCTGCCAAAGAGTTCCTAAAATGGCTAATTAACACAAAAGTTACCCAAAGGTGCCTGAATTTTATACTATTCTTAATGTACTGATGTTTAAAATGTATTTGTCACACCTGGGGAAAATACTACTACTTTTTCTTTTTGCTATTGACATATCTATAGTACAGTACAAACTGTTACAGACAGATGAAGAAGGATAAATGGAACTCATTCCAAATATTATTTGAATTTTTATCAGTGGTGAACGTCCCTTATAATTTCCTATTTAACTCGAAAGTAGTTTTGCCACTGAAAGTTACCAGAAGTAAGGTCATGTTAAATTACTGAAAAATAAAACTTTGCTTTGCATGGACATTATAAAAGCAGAAATATTTATTGGTAAAATTATTGGTAAAAAACACCAAATTGATTATTCTTTAAAGACTCTGATATAAACCATTACCTTAATATGCAGCTGGTCATTAGGGAACAGTGCTGTAATCTGAGTTCCTGCCATGTGACTCTTTAGGAGCCCTGCTTTCGTTTGCCTGTATGAAGGCAAAGCAGCATTTTCTAAATGAGTGCTGCAAAAAAGTTAATATTAATATTTGGGAATTATTCGTTAAAATTAACAAAGCATTTATTAAATGCCAACACAAGACACATGTGAGTGCCCACATTTTTTAAAATGTTGGATATCCCCTTTGCAATATTAAAGCACCGAAAAAGACTAGTTGATTTTGGAAATCTGAAAAAAATATTGTCTCAAAAAATTTAGAAGGTGTAGTTAAAATAGTTTTTATTAACATGTTACTATTCTTATGTTTGTAGTTCAGCATTGAAACAAACAATTTAGGAAAAGAATCTGTTAGAAACTACTAAAATGCATTTCCTTTAGGAAAAATTGTTTTCAATCTGTTATTAAAGAGAGGCATTGGGAGGTCTGTGGAACTAACATCTGCTCACTCTTAAACAGAAAAAATATGTTCCACACATATTTCATAAATCTTGGGAGACTTCTATTTCCTAATTGCTGCTGCTTTTTCTCCTTTTTTT
>VZSR01003282.1:16298204-16540357 GCA_013398615.1 Brachypodius melanocephalos | reverse complement strand
TTTTTTTTTTTTTTTTTTTTTTTTTTTTTTTCCCCAGAGACCTTTTGGAAGAATACCAGTAAAAATGCAGAATAAAATGGGATAAATGAAGATCTTCATTTCATCCACTGCCAATTATTAAGAGATTCTGAAATCTGTATTCTGTCATTTACATTTGGTGTAACAAAGCTATGTCACCTTGCATGCCAGGAAATAATTGTACTATAGTTTAGTGTTGCCAAAGGTTTATATATGGAAAACCTGTTGTCTTAGGGATGGTTTTCTTAACAGCTTTAAGACTGTGAAAGTTGAATAACTTCATATTTTCCATTTATTAGGACTAAAGTAACTCCATGTATATTTAAGGATAAAATTATTTTTCTAAAAAAATTACTTCTACACACAAATTATTCAATCACCAATTATATATGTTATTCATAAGGGGCTGGCAGTTACAAATGCCTGAGAAATGAATATCCCTCTTAAAACCTTTGTTATAAAAAGGCTAAGCTTTAAGGATATTAAATGATAGCCTTAAATAAATTTTTTCAAGCTTCTTTTCTGTTGACTTCTCATGTATATATGCCATGTTCCTCTTTGCAGTCTTTCATTTTATTCTAATATTTTAGTGTCACTGAGATTTAGAAGTGGTTTGTTTGGAATGATAAAACCAACTCAGCACTGTTTTGTCACGTTGTCTCCGCAATGTCACGTTTTCTCCAGAAAAGAGCTGCATGAACTTTGAACTATCTTTAGGTGAAAAATAAATCATGTAAGATGAAGCTAGAGGGGCAACATGACTGAAGAGACAATTATTCTTCATTAGCATAAATTCTGGCTCAGAACAGGAGGATAGCTTTGAAAATTGTTAAGTGCAATATACTCCATAAGTGTAGGAACTGCCTCAGGACTTCTTCAAATTTTATAAGATTGCCAAGTCAAACCAACACCCTCTAATCTGTGTTTTATTCCTTCCTCCCTTCTTCCTCTGAGAATCACTTTTACATGCTGCTACCTCCTACTTCCAGTGACTTCTCCCCTTGCTATTTTAGCAGTATACCAGGGATCTATATTAAAATGTCCTAAAGGGCAAGTGGTTTAAGAGAAATCCAATGGTCTTAACAAGTATCCAGTAGAAGTTGATATGAAATAGGACCATTGTTGAATCAGGACCTATAATCTTTTAGTACCTATAATCTTTTCTAGGAATAAAATTTTTTTGGGAATAAGTTTTTTAAAAGCATCTGAAACTTCCACTTATAACCTAAAATTTCTGGAAGAATATTAGATCATTCTTCCAAAGTGCTATAGGAATGAATACTGTGTAATTTCAGATCAGAACAGATCATACCCAATTTGGCACCTTTATCAGCTTCTTGACAGCAACAGAAAGCTGTTCTAACATCCCAACTTTGAACAATTTAAATTCAACAGAATCTTGCACTAAAAAGAAAAATAAGACAGTACCATCCAAACTACCACTGGAGATAAGAAAAAAAAAAAAAAAGGTGGAGGCTATGTATACATATTATTTGTTTATTTAATCCCATTTGTACACAGTGGTTTGGGTCCAAGTGGAACTGGAAAAGATTCAGTTATACACTGAGTTGGATACATATGGTCCAGGACAAAATGGTAACTCTTCTGTTTCCACAGACCGAACAATTGCCTTTGAAATATTTTATTTCACTTAGTCCAGCATATTTTAGTGTTCTGAAGGACAGGATTCCTCAGTTACAAATCCATTTTTCCATGGTGTCTGTCAGGAATTTTGAGCCCCTCCTAGTGATGGCTTTGTCAGCTATGAAAATACTGGGCTTTCCTCACTTTTACAAATTATATGCTTTAGCAACAGAGAGATATAAATTCTTTTCTCAAGTTTATGCAGCTTGTCTGGAACACAACAAAAACATTTAACCTCTGATTTTCTAAGTCCCAATCTAGAGCATGAATCAAAAGTAACCCTTTCTTCACAAATGAGATGAAGCTGAGCTTGTAATCACAAATATCAAACACATGTTTCAGCTCAACAGGACTAGGATTTACATATCCTGAAATCACAGAGCAAGTCCATATGGCACCAGTAATAAGGTATGCCCTGGATATTTCTCACACATGCTACATGAAATTCAGTGAATAGTATAAATACAGGGAGAAATAAGTCACAATCTCTTTGTCTTTACTACACAATAGCTGGAGTCCTCTGTGTATTGCATATGTGCTGCCTTGAACTTCCAGGTGGCTTCATATTTAAAAGTGTTCCCACTGTATTTTATTTGCTGGGTGTGCAGCATCTTTCCTCTTCCATACTATTCATTAAGTGTCTGGAAAAATAAGCATATTGCAGTAAAACAAGACAACTACTTGGAATTCATACAAAAAAAAAAGGAAAAAAGAAACCTGAGATACTCTAAACATTCAACTGTGCTCAGAGGACATTTAAAAATCTCTTATTCCCAGGAAAATAATTTTCTAAAGATAAACACATAAACTTGAAAGAACTAAGTGATAGAGGCTACTAACTACATTGAAATGGTTGTCCTAGTGATATAATCACATAAAACAGGAATTTTTCTTTCTTGATTTACAGGTAACACTCCCTTCACAATCCTCTCAAAGAGAACCAATGCAAAGATGTGTTACAAAACTGTCATGCCATTTCAACTTTAAATGCAAAGAAATGCAAAGAAAAAAATGAAACTCCACTATTCAGTGGAGCCACTGAATCCATACAAAACTTTATCCAGCCCATATGTTGTCTCCCACAGCAACACATTGAGAAATCTGGAATACATCATTGCACCTGCAAAGTAAACTGTACACATTTTAGTCACTTACTATTATTATTATTATTATTATTATTATTATGCAGAGAGCTTAAGTTTTCCATTTTTGCGGTTTGACTCTTCCAAATATTTCTGGAGGAAAGGCTCAAATATATAAACAGATGTTTAGTAAAGTCTTAAGTTTTACTGAGGCTAGAAGTCTGAGGAAGACATTGCATCTGGCAGGTCCACCAGCTGTTTGGGAAACTCAACCTCAGGCTCAAAGCTGTATTTTCATGCTTTTCTAATAAGTAGCTCTTTGCAATCATACAACTTCTTTATGAATACAAATGTGTTGAACACACAAAATGAAGCTACAGCTTCTCAAATTCCATCTTGTAGCAGCCACTGCTGAATAGTAAATTGTTTAATTTCTTGGCGTGGTGCTAATACATATCTGATTACAAAAGAACACCACAGTATAAAGTAACTTGAAATATTTAGCTGGAGGAACTTTTTTAAGTCCCAGGCTTTCAAAAAGACAATCTGACTGAGAAGCAGAAGCACGACCATAACAATAATTTTTGGGATGGTGGGTGTTTTGATCAGTCAGGAGGAGATTGAGATTTATCTCAACCTGTAGAGAATCACTGTTAGGAACTATTACAACTAAATGGAAAACATATTTCGCTTTACTGACTCTTACTGGATCACTTAGGTGGTGCTGCCTACAGATTTGGGTCCTGTAAGTCTCTCTGGCATGACCAGAGTCAGAGGCACTCTGTAGGTTACTAAAAATTTGATCTAGACATAGGAACCCAGATTTCCAAAGGCATTTCAAATTGTGTTCCCACAGAAACCAGCAGCAGCCAGCCATATGCATTGACGGTACTGCTCCTTTTTTCTCCTTAGAATTCACCACTGAGAAACTTTAAAACATGGCAGATAATCTCTCAAAATATTACTAAATTGCAACTTTGCTATGAAAAGCTACAAATCATTCAGGTACATTTTTCCACAAGACTGACATAATTTGACTGCTGCACTTTGTGACAGTGTAATGATCACTACTTAAATGTTTAGGGGGGGGAAAAAAAGCACAGATTGGCTGAATTATATCTATATTGTGATTCCTACTCACTAGAAAAATTCACCCCAGGATGAGGGGTGGTGGCGTTTTGTTTTCCTTTTTGATTGTTGATAAGACAAACAGATGCACAGTATACCAGATTGATATTTAAGTCTTTCTGAAGACTTTCAGAAACATTGGTCATGCATCTTACAGCATATAATGAGATGCTACTTTGAACAGTAATGTAAAACACTGTCATTTCACTGTGATTTTACTTTATAGAAGGGGCCTTATCTGTACTCAGAGACCAGTGATTAGCGAGCTGTGAAACTGCAGTGGGTTGGATGCTCCATGGCAAATGTACACTCTGTGCTCCCTGGAACCACTGTCAGGGCACATTAATGACATTCCTGAGGTCATCTGATACAGCCAGGAGAGTGCAAATTCCTAACTAGTACCAAACTGCTACCTTCAAGGAGAATGGCATACAACAATGAGCAAGAACATGTTTGTATCTGGATGAAGTCTGTTACCTCCCATATAGACAGGTCTTTAATGTTTGCAAACACTTTGGTTATACTAAAGGAGACTTTTTTAATCACAAAAGCTATTATCCCACTTCCAGACAGTTTTCTTAAGAAACAACAGTAAAATATTGAATGCTGTGCTCCATCTGCAGAAGTAGAATGAAGGAGCAAGCTTTAACCTTTCTGAAAGCTTTGACAAGTACTTTGAAGGCAAGACTAAGAACATTTGCTATTTCCCTTGACCTGAAATCTTGCTTCAGCAGATCATATACTTTTTTTTTTACATTTCTCAACTTGTAAAATACCTGCATCTGTGTCTGGTAGCTACTAGTGTTCTGCAATTAGAGGGGGGGAAATCTAACATGGATAAAACCAAAAGCACCACTTGTAATTACTTTTTGGACGCTAGAGCGCTTAAAATTATTTGGAATTTACACAATAAATTTTGTTTAATAACTGCTAACAGCTTTTTAAACAATGAAAAACTTTACGGTTTTGATATACAGGTTATTCTAGCTTTTCCAACAATTTGTCCTACTTTCTCAGCACACACTCTATACTCTCCTTGGAAAGGGAACTGTTTTATGTAATAAACAAGAGTCATCTTCAGCACTACATTTTAAACTTTCATCCTATACTTCCATGGTTTGGTCTTAATTTAAAAACCCACTTTAACAGACTTACACGACTATATCCAGTGCCAAAAAACCTATAAATATAAGCCCTTCTGCAATTTTATCAGGTTTTTTCATGACTTGACTGTCAGGGGGGAAAAAAAGTTCAAGGAGCAGAAACTTTACAAGAAATGCGGGTGTTATCAAAACATTTGCTGCTTTTCCATCAGCGTTTGAAGGCGTTTCACTTCTGGGCCGTTATCTGATTTCCGACAGAAATCCCGCCGGTGTCACAAGTCCCTCCTCTGCCGCGTACCGCTGTGTCAGCGCGCTCCGGGGCCGCGAACGACGAGGAAAACGCCGCTCAAAGCGCAAAGCCAGCAGCAAGCCGGGCTCTTGCACAACCCCCAGCGCCTGCCGCTCCCGAGGCAGCCGCCCCCAGCCCCCGCCCAGGCGGCGCTCCCGAGGAGAGCGAGCCCCGCGGAGCCGGGCCCATCGCCATGCCGGTGGGTGCGCGCAGCGCGGGCGGCAGCGCGGGCAGGGCCCGCCCCGCCGCCGGCTGACCGGGCTTCTCTTGCAGAGCTTCCTCAAGTGGCTGCTGGGGATCCTGGGGGTCGCCGTGGTTGTGGCGGTCATCACCGTGCCCCTGGTGCTGCTCACCCGCAGTAAGTGCGCGGCGAGGGGCGGGCGGCGGGGAAAGTTCTGCGGGAAGTTTCTGCCTGAGGGGACGGGGTTCCTGCTCCCTGAGCAGAGCCGGAGCCGCCGGGTGCGGGAAACTGGGGGGTACGGCCGTCTCACCAGAGAGGGTGGAGGGCGCAGGGAAAGACTCTTAAAAAGTCTCTTTAAG
Source organism: Brachypodius melanocephalos (assembly GCA_013398615.1). Taxonomy (NCBI): domain Eukaryota; kingdom Metazoa; phylum Chordata; class Aves; order Passeriformes; family Pycnonotidae; genus Brachypodius; species Brachypodius melanocephalos. The sequence continues at coordinate 16,534,553 of VZSR01003282.1, read as the reverse complement.
AGTCTCTTAATTTTCTTGTACGCGCTGGTAATAATTAGAAGCGTTGTCATTTTCACCATTTCCCGTTCGTACTGTCGCCAAAGGCTCTCGAACCAGCAGTAAAAAGCCGATTACTCATTTTTCTAGGGTGTATTGAAAATATTATATTCCCTGTCATTTGCTTTGTGTGCACAACTTTTGTTAACACCGTTGGGTGAAATTATATAAACAGCATGGTTACAGAGGTCAGGAAAGTACAGAAAGATTCGGAATTGTGGTTTTGGACTCTGACCAGTCAGCACTTTCCAGGTTGCCCTTGTAGCTCGGATGTTAATGTGAAACAGCATTAAATCTTGATCAAGCAAGGCATTGCTTCCTGCTGGTGGGACAGAGCTGCTCTCCTTTTGTGTTCTTGTCATGAACAACTGAGCAGTCGGGGAAGTGCACCCCCGAAAAGTGAAGACGTGTAAGCGGATCTTGACGATGTGCTCCGAAATTGCTGAAGTGCACACAAAGTTCTGGGGGTTTTGTTGCGTTAGTTAAAGAGGCGGAGCTTGTGTCACTAGTGCTCATGTGGCATAATTTGCATTGAACTGTTTTGCAGTTCAGCTCTATGAATATCAGCATCACAGTCGTTCAGAACTGGATTCTCAAAGTCCAGATATCTGAGTTACATGCCTTCTAGGCTGAAACTTCCATCAGTGGATGCCGAGTCTATTTTCTCTTATTTTGGGGCAGCTTTTTGCCACTTATCTCAAAAAAGCAGATTTTTGAGGTGACAAAAAATACTCTGAGTTTCACAAGTGGGGAAGAGCAAGAGAAAGGGTCTTGATAACTTATCAGATGGATGTGTGCAGGCATAACACCTAGTGAAAGAATTCAGTATGCAGGCCTGAACTCTGCTGAAGAGTTAGTACTTGTCTATCTTGATGCCAATGCTATGTCTTACTGTAAATAAAGTGGGTTTTCTTCTTTCATGAATTTTAGCATAGGAGTTCTTTTGCTCTAGAAGTGGCTGCAATTCAAGATCAGTCATTCAGTTACATAGTAAATTCATTTTACTTCAAAGAGGCATTTCTGTTCTATGATACACAGAATACCACCCTGCTGTCAGCCTTGGCTTGTGTCCTTTGGTCGTAAAAGAGTAGAACAGTGTGTCAGACTTTTTACTGTTGGTTCAAGTTAAGACACAGAGCATGCGCCCAGGTAGTTCAGTAAGTCCCAGTTCAAAAACTAGAACACCTGTTTCTTCACAAATTGGGCCAGCAGTAACAGCTGAGCAACCCTGACCGTTGTAGTTTGGGAACTGCAGAGTTCTTTTGAATTTTTGACTGAAGGGTGCTAAACAGGTGTTTTCTGTTAGCTGAGAGTGCACAGGTGGTGTACCCATAAAGCAGTAATTTATAGGTTAGAGCAGTTAATCACTAGTTTGATTATTTAGCTCTTATGAAGAGCCACAGGACACAAGAGTGAGCTGGGGATGTCTCTTGGGCCATACCGGTGAGTACAAAATGCAAGTGGGCAAAATTGCTTTGGGAAGGAGGAGCTCATATGACTGTGACTATGTGAAATCAAAGTCTGCTCTGATAAAAATCCTTGTAATTGCAGTCAAGTAGTTTTTATTTCATCTCAATTGTTCAAGCATTGTACAGGAAGTGAATATGACAGTTACTGATATAAACATGAGTTTGGATTTCTTACCTTTGGTCTGCAGCTGTTTTCCCTGCCATGTTTCTCAATGTATTTTCATTTCATAAGCTTAGTATTCATGCAGCACATAATTAGTTTGATAAATGGTCTCCAGTGCAGTGAAAGCTAGTGAAATTTTGCCCCTCCAGCAGTCCTGGCTTGTTGGCTGGCCTGTGGGCCTTGCAAGGGGACCTGCTTCTTTTCTTGCAGACACTTAGCATGGACAAATAGTACAGACTTAAATGTGCAGAGAGGTTCCCTAATTTGAGGTGCAGCCATTTACCTGGACGGTCTGCTGCCAGAACTCTGTACAAAATTCTATATTTCATTTAGATCCATTGCCTATGTTGACACTTCATTTTATATTTAATAACCACATGAGGCTACTTGCATCAAACAGTTTAATTTCAAAACAGCCTTGGGGCTTGTATTTGAAGTCTGCTGATCAAAGCATTGTTGTGCTTTGAGGAGCTATCCAACAGGTGACTACAGTAACAAGTTGTTACCCTTGAAGCATGAGTATTTTATTAAAAAAATTGGTCTGTTTGTTCATGATTCACCAATTTGCTTACACTTCTCACAGATTTTTTTTTTCTTCTATGACCTTCCATGCAGAAAGCAGATTGAAACATCCCATGTCTTTATATACCTTTACCACTTCTCTAACTGCAGATCTTGTTAGAATTGGGCTGGAATGCCAGGAGTGGGAGGATGAGCACCCAGTGCTGAGAGCAGGAAGGAGACTGTGCAGTATTTACTATTATTCTGCTGCCCTGAGCAAGTTTGTCCACAAACCAGCTTTCTTCACCCACAGGTTTAATTCTCCAAGGGTGAGATGATCACTAAATGAGAGGGATCATCACCATCATGATTAGATGGTATTACATGTGTGCTTTTGTGGTCTATTGGTAGAAATGTGCCTAGGAGAGGTGGAACAGCACGGCAGGTCCTGGGGAAGTTAGTGACCTTGAGGTTCCTGAGTGTTCTGTGTGAGTCTGAAAAGATGGGGAATGGACATGTTCTCCTCCTACATGCCCTTGACTTCTGTAACTCTCATGTACCTCAGTTATCTACCCTAATTAAAATGCTGAGTAATATAATATAAAACCCCATTATCAACAGTTGATTGCTATCTGAAGAACACTTCTGCTATTCTTATTTCCTTGCTTTGCATGAGATGGGGTAGATTTGAGAGGGATTCCAGAGCTATTGATTACCAAGTTAATGATTAAATGCCTCCAGGGATATCTCTGCAGGCCTGTGGAGTGGCTCTTGGATGAACTGCTCCAGGAGATGTGACAGGACACCCTCGTTGATTGTGGTCTCTCCTGAATGTCCTGTATCAGCTCCTGGGTATTGGATAGAATTCTGGATGAAGTGAGCCTTTGGCCTGAGCCAGCAAAGTAGTTTTTACCTACCTTTTTTACTGGAAATCTACTTCAGTGCTCTAACTCTCTCATGGTAACTGGAGACTGGAGTATACAGGAGGGGGAAAGAGTTAGAATATTCTTTTACACATGTTGAAAGAGAAATGGGGAAACAGCAGGTTTGGAAAAGCTAGCCTGAAATGTCTTGTACTTTTCTGACCACTGAATCAGCCAAGATTCCCTTGCATCTCTCCTGCTGCTCCTAAATTACGTGCTTTGATTGCAGATCATCCTTGCTCTTCTGCTGTCACTTTAAATTGGCAATAACCATTTACTTTTTCTGATTTTTATAATTTCTCTATCCCTTTCTCATCATTACTGAACATCATGATTGCACTTGTCTTTCCTTTTTGTGGTTTTTCCAGTCTCACTCAGTAGTGGAGAACATGCAGTAAAGCTTCCAATATTACTGCTTTTATAGTTTTCCATGGTTTAGTTAGTTAATTATTTTTTTTTAATTACACATGGAAATTAGGAAAATATGCCTTGACACTGTGGAATAACCAATTACCAAAAGCAATTTCTCAACATGGTTCCATTTTGGTATGGTGATATGTCATACCATAAACCTTACACTGTTGTTAACTTCTTGTTTGCTTTACACCTGTCCTGATTTTGGCTGGCAGTCAGGTAATTTTCTCCTCGTAGGTTTTTGAATCCAAAACAGTGCTCTGTTTTTGATTCAGTATGAGAAGAATGTTGATAAGACACTGATGTTTTGGTTGTTGCTAAGTAGTGCTTACTCTTAAGTCCTGGACACCAGTTTGGCAGGCTCTGCCAGAATACAGGTGTACAAGGACCTGGGAGGGAGCATGACGAGGACAGCTGGTCAGATCTGGCCAAAGGGGTATTTCATATCACATAATGTCATGCTGATCTAAACTGGGGGGTTGGCTGCAAGGTGCTGATTGCTGCCTGGACAGGCTGGACATTGGCCAGGGGGTGGTGAGCAATTGTATTTTGCATCTTTGCAAAATTTGTCTTTCTTGGGTTTTATTCCTCTTGCTATCCTTTTCATTACAAATATTCTTAGGAGTATTATATTTAGTTTTATTTCAATCATTGACTGTTTCTATCTAAACCTATGGGTTTATCTTTTCCTGATTCTCCTCCCCATCTCCGCTGAGGGTGAGGGAGGAAGGGAGTGGTACTTAGTTGCCAGCTGGGGTTAAACAGTGTCAACACCTCACACCTACAGAAAGCAACTCAATTTTTCTCTGAAGAGAGGGTGGCATACTAATAGGAAATTCCAAAATTCAAGCAGAATTGTTTATCAACTTTGTATGAGTAGTACTTGTGTAAAAGTTTGAGAGCCTTCTTTGCAGAAGGGCTTACTTACAGTTTGGCTGTTGTAACAGGGGTATTATGATGCAACTATTTCTAGTGTATCATTATGGCAGTGAAAATATGTATGTACTGCCAGGAGTCAGACCAGGGTAGAGATGAATCATTAAGATTGGAAAAAACCTCCAAATCATCAAGTTGAACCTTTGATTAAACACCACTTTATCAACTAAACCATAGCACATCCTGTCATTTCTTAAATATCTGCAGGAATTCTGTCCCCACCACTTTCCTGGGCACTGTTTTCCAATGCTTAACCATCCTTGCAGTGAAAAACATCTTCCTGGTGTCCAGCCTGAACCTTGTCTAGCACAGCTTGAGGCTATTTCCTCTTGTCCCGTTCCTATCTGCCTGGGAGAAGAGCCTGCCCCCCCACCTGGCTCCAGCCTCCTCTCAGGTAGTTGTAGAAAGCAATGCCATTCCCCCTGAGCCTCCTCTTCTCCTGGCTGAGCACTCCCAACTCCCTCATAGGACTTGTACCCCAGAGCCATCACCAGTTCCATTGCCCTTCTCTGGACACATTCCAGCACCTCCACGTCTGTCTTGAGTTCAGGGGCCCAGAACTGGACAGGGCACTCGAGGTGTAGCCTCACCTGTGCCAAGTACAAGTGGGCAATCACAGCCCTGCTCCTGCTGGCCACATTATTCCAGATTCAGGCTAGGATGCCATTGGCCTGCTTGGCCACCTGGGCACAGCCTGGCTCGTGTTCAGCCTGGTATCCTTTTCTGCTGGGCAGCTCTTTCCCCAGCCACTCTTTCCAGCCTGTGCTGCTTCCTGGGGTTGTTTTAAGCCAAGTGCAGGATCTGGCACTTGCTGAACCTCAGGCATTTTGCCTTGGCCCATCAATCCAGCCTGTCCAGATCCCTCTGCAGAGCCCTCCTGCCCTCCAGCAGAGCAACACTCCTGCCCAACTTGATGTCATCTGCGAACTTAGTGAGGATGAACTCAATCCATTCATCCAAACATGGATAAAGATTGTTAAGCAGAACTGGCCCCAATACTGAGCATTGGAAGCTAGTCATTTGGAGTTTAGAAAAATAAGTCTGTATGTGGAATTGTTGAAAAAGAAAAATAACAAGAAAATGCAGCCTCTGAGGAACTTAAGAGTTAAAGAAGCAGTTTTGATGAAACATAAACATCCATTGACCTGTATACGATCTTCAAAGCCAATAAAATGCTCTTGAATGTCAGCAATTACTTTATTATGTCAAAATAAACCTGTTTGACCCTTCTTTTCAAATGGAATCTGAACAATAAGAACCAAAATTTGGACTTCGATGTATGTTGAGTATCTTTGGTCAGGGCACAAAGTGGATAAGTAAGAATATACTGGTAATGACCTACCTTGTAGATTAAGAAAATGCTTCAACTAAAACTTCTATGACTGTACCCTTACAGCTTGGCGTGTGTTTTCATATTCAGATACTATGTGGAAGGTGTTGACAGAAAATGAAATTTTAATTTTATACATAGCCAACAAATCTTAATAGTGGCCTGATTTTTAGTAATGAGACCTTAGCAAAATATGTATGTCACCAGGGAGAAAAACATTCGTCAGTTTGGAAAAATCCCTAAACCTGTTCATCAGCCACCTGTCTTAAATTGCTTTTCCTTTTCCAAGAGAGAGTTTTGTTGCTTTCCGAAGCCCCTCTGATTGAAAATGACACTTTCTCGATTAGGAAGAAGTCATATTCCCAACTAGACAACTGTGTATGAATATTAAATACCCACTTGTTCATAATCCATCAAATTAAATATTCAGTTAAATAAATAACCTGAGAAATTAATATTCTCACAGAAACTGCAAGAGCAATAAATCCAGCCTAGTAATTTTTTTAAAGGGTCTCATTTCAGATGGACTTGAGCAAGGTTTTTTTTAACCTTTTCTGAGCATTTTAGAGTAAAATCATTGTTATGTCTCTTGCAGCAGTAGTTGTACAGTCTGTGCTGTATATATACCGTTTTCTTATTGTTTGGAAATAAGAGTAAAGCTGTAATAGCCAATATAAATGTCTTCCTGTGATGTTCCAGAGGTCACAGGTATCCAGCCTGCAGAAAGAGAACCTGCAGAAACTGTTGTGAGGTGTTTTTCTGTGTGTGTATCCCCAAGGACTTTGCTGTTTTTTTCTCCTTCAGCATAAGGAAAGACAAGGCAGCCTGTTTAAAACTATCCAGAAGCCTGGGGTCTCAGAATTGATAGGGGCAGGTTAGAATCTTGGTTGATCAGTCACCACATCTGTAATTGAGTGGTTTTAGCAGTTGCTTTTATTCTAGTCTTTTGATTTAGCCAGCTGAAACTAAAATTCCTTCCCTTCTGGACCCTGTAGGTAAAAGGGTAGATACAGGTAGATGAAGTTAGAATTCAGGTTTCCATTAGGAAAAAAAAAAAAAAAAAAAAAGGCAGGGAGAGAATTGCACACCTGAAATTAAAATCTGTACTCTTTGTTTTCAGAGGAAAAAGATCACAGAGACTGACAGACTGAGTTGTTGTTATTACTTGTCATACTTTGGAAAACGTAGCTTGTGCACTGCAGGCAGTAAGAAAGAAATACTTAACGTTGAAGCTGACTGCAGTGTGCTGAAACTGATGACCAAACTCATTAGCTTAACTAGATTCAAAGTGTCACTTGGTCTTTTCAGACTAACCCAGTTACTTGGCTTCAATTTTTGAGTCAAAATTGTAATGCTAAAATAACCTTTAAGATATCTTGGTGAAAGTCATATCAAAAGAGGGATAAATATTTAATCAATTATTTCATAATAATCTTATCAGGAAGTGTTTGTTATTTAATTAGGTTTGCGTATTTTTAATTAGACCTTCCCTGAATGTTTTGCTGCTTCTCAGATTTTTAGGATTCTTTTATTTGAGGCAAATTTGAGTTTAAGGATAAGGAAGTGATTCACAATTGCAACTATTAGCAATTGGGGCTCTGCAGTGAACTTCCCAGAGTGAGCATGGGGAGAAAGGCACAAAGGTCACTTCTTTGTGATCACAGCTTTTGAGGAGTACATGTTTGCTGAGGTAAGAGAGTCAGAGGTCTTCTGGTCATTTTTGTCACTGTCAAAAAGGTATTTTTATTTCCATAAGTTTGTTGAATGACCTTGCTGACACTCCTTTATTTTATGCTTGCTGAATTTACCTTGCAATAAAGTTTTACTGCCTTCCCACTGCTCCTACTTTAGAGACGGTTAGCTAAAGCACTTTAATAACCAGCAACAAAAATCCACTTAGTAGCCAGGTTAAGAAGCTGGGGTAGAACAATTTGCAGCAAGATCAAAATCTCTCTTTTATCTGTTTCTTTCAGAAGAGACCCCTTCAGGAAAAACGTACACTCTACAGAATTACTTGAACAATGACTATAATTACAAAACATATAACTTGGAGTGGATTTCAGGTAATTTGTTTATACATACAACTTGAGTGTCAAGAAAAAGTACTGCCTTCAGCAATGTACTACCTTTGGTCACCTCATGCTGAGGTGACTACTGTATTCTAAAAAGAAGTCAAATTATTTAATAGTATCATTATAGAACGTATAGAACATGTGTAGCTCAGATAGTTCCTTGTTTCCCTTAGAAACATGCTCACATTCATGGCAGGTTACACTCTCCTACTGCTAAAAGAGCATACTTACTTCTGTGCTTTAGGGTAGAAGCATGTTACCCTCTGAGGTGTGTCAGCATCCTGTGCATGGGGCTGCCAGGAAGCAAGGAGATGCAGGCTGCTTTTCCTTTCCAGTATGCCTAGTGCCCCAAGGAAAGGGGATGCTAGAAGGAGGATACTGTGAGCTCCACAACTACATTTTGTGAACATTCTTGTGCTATAAGCATCCTTTCATTAAAGAATTAGAAAACACAGCATTGACCAGATTTTTGGATTTTATTTCCCAATTAAAAACATAGAGGGAAAATGGAAGTAACTGATGAGCGTTTTACTTACTTTTTTTTGTCATATCTGTTGTGCTTTTAGAAAATCAGTATCTTCACAAAACAGATGATGGGAACATCCTGTGTATCAGTGCTGACAATGGAACATCCTCAGTAATCCTGGCAAATACAACATTAGTATGTTGACTTATATGTAATAGATGCAGACATTGGGAAAGGGATTGGATTTCATATTTTATTCTGCCTAGTCTTTGGAATCAGTGCTTAATGTGTTTCTTTTGCCCTTCCTTTGTTGACAGGATAAGTACCAGGCAAGCACAGTTTCATTGTCTCCTGACCAAAAGTTTGCTCTTCTGCGATACAGCTATACAAAGGTACAAGTGTGCTTTACACCTGAGGATAAAACTGGGAAATAAGGGTTTGGGAACAACTGAGAGGCTGAATGGATGAATGTGATGAATGTCTGTAAGGGAACAGTCAAGTTGAGCAGGCAGGCAAAGAGACTGGTATTATTTGTGGGCTTGGCAGAAGAGACTTGACTGCCCAAGGGAAAAAAAGCTGGATTAAAAAGTGGCTGGAGAGTTATCACAAGGAGAGCAAGGCTGGATGGTTTATCTGGGAAGACAGTCTAGGAGAGTAGATAGGCATGGCTGTCCCAGGAGTTGTGTGGGTAAGGAGAAGTGATGAGTAGATATGCTGGTATACATCTGCTTGTATATGTGCGCTATATATATATGTGGTTGTTACATTGTGGTGGTAGGAGGTAGGAGTTTAAAGCTGAGGTGAATGAAAATCTGCATGTGCTTCAAAGAAGGCTTGTGCTTGGAGTGGGCTTGTGTGTCCCTGTTGCCTCCTGTCAGCGAGCACATGAAGAGCCTGCAGCAGAATGCCTCATCCTGGCACGCTGCTGAACCGTGCAGCAAAGGTCAACCCGCATTTATGCCAGGTGGCAGAAAAACCTGGCTCTGTGTGCCAATGAAGAAGCCTAATGGAGGTGATCATTTGCTGAACAGTTTGTGCACTGAGAGACTGCTTGCTTAGTTCTTTCCTTTTTGTTCTAGAGAGGTGCCTGTTCTGTTTGTAAAAGGTTCAGTGCTGACTTGTGCAGTGTACAAATACTTGAGCACCGTGTCACTGAGCACTGTCTACGTGTCCTGGCCTCGTAGTCCCAGAGTGGTTCTTGCACTGTGCCAGACACAGTCTGTGCACTCAGTCAGCAGTTTTTTTTCAGTTTATCTTCCGTGCTGGGTCCTTCTAAGCCAGTTACCTTTTGTCTTTTCTGAATTGTTCAGAATTATTTGACTTTTCTCTGCATCATTAGAGGCCACAAAATGCCTAATATTTTACTAGCCACCCTACACACCCCCTCTACTTGTAATTTATTGCTCTGTGGTATTTTATTTGTTACATTCATAAAATTTAATTTTGTTTTAATGCTGAAGCAAGATATTTTAACCTTTATATAACAGTGTGATTGAAAGTTCTGTTATTATTAATTTTTATTGCAAAGAAAGAGAGTAACAAAATGAATCATGAGGATGTAGACACTTGTTATGTAATAGCCATCTGGCTGTGTAGTACTAAGTTGTTGGTTTATATCTTCTTACAAATATCCAAGAACCCTCTTAGAAGGGAGCATTATTGCAACGTGTCACTGCTGTGGGCTAAATCAAACCTCTCCAGCCCCACATAGTGAACATGTTTAAATGTGTCTGCATTATCATCATCATCATCTTTCTCTCTGTTAAGTGTCCACAGAGCAATACAGATTTCAAGAGGCAGTTTTGTCAGAGAAGGGTTTTATTTCTGTGACAATATGAATGGGAATAGGTCACCCTGGTACTGGAGGAACTGCTACAGGCATACTGCTGGGGCTTGTGAGAACTATAAAATAAGATGCCAAGTTAAATAATACAACATAAAAAATGAGACAGAAGACAGCAAATGAGCCCGTAAAGCACAAGGAGGAGGATGAACCACACACTGATGATAGTCTGCCATGTAGCCACAAGGATTTCTGAAAATCTGCAGCATCTCGGGCATCTGTATCTTTGTCCTTAATCAGTCAATGGCCTCTGTCCTAGTATTTAAATGATGACCCCAGAAGAGTGGAAATTCTTTAGTCTTTCCTTAAACCTGGTAGAGATCTGCTACCCTCATATGTTCATTGTGTTCTAACTATTGTAATAAAAATCACAAGGAGGGTGTTACAGGTATTTCAAACTGCAAGAGATATGAAACCTTGTGAAATTCATTTTATTAATATTAAGATAATTCTTTTGCAGTTGTGGAGGCATTCCTTTACAGCTTCATATCACATCTATGATTTCAGTAACAGGTCAGTAATTTTTGCACATAAGATGTTGTTTTAACATTCATTTTGCACTGAAATGTTTTACTGATTTCTCTTGGCTGCATTTTGTTTTTGTTTTTCTAGTTCTATCTTAGATGACGGACTACTGCCTAATGATATACAGTATATATCCTGGTCACCTGTTGGTCATAAACTGGTTAGTAAAGAAAAGTGAAACTTAAATAAACAGTCATTTTTATACATGTGAAATGGAAACTCATGATGTCTGTACCCTTGAGGTTTTGGGACTTTGCTACTGCTAGGTAAAGTAGCTAAACTAGTTTCAAAATTGACTACTGTTGCTGGAAAGACTTCAAAGTCCCCCTGTGTCTTTTCTTTTGTTCTTCAATGAAAATGCATTCCTGAAAGTAACTGGTGGCCCCAGTTGTCATGAAATGCACAAATGTGCAGGAACTTTGTGTTTTTACAGTTGCAGACAGTAGCTCATCCCTTTCAAAAACAGCAGCATTACAACTGTCTATTTAATCATCATTGTGATTTTTATCTCCTAATTACGCAACAATCGATGAAGTTTTACTTGGTGGATGCATGTAGTGGGAATAGAGGATTAAAATCTGTACTCTTTCCCACAGTTATTTTCTTTGTCCCCTCCAGTCCATGTCAATGGTGACAGCCACCACATTTGCAGGGCTTGTGCCTTCCCTGGGTTGAGTGTTGGACTGTCATGGGAGAATGTGGTCTTTATTTATTCTTATTGCTTAGTGAGTTACTATGTGAGTTATAAAGACCAATAACAGAAGCAAGGGAAGTTGAAAAGAGTTTCTGCATCTCGAAGCAAAGCTCTGGATTAAAACTGTTGTTCAGTTACTGGGGATGAAAACCAGGAGTGATTAGAGAGGCAGGCAGGTGCCAAAAAATACAGTTCTGAGTGCTGCTGAAGAAATGTACCATCTTTGCAGATCTATTGGCAGCACTGAGACCCTAGTGAATGTTTTACCAAAGCCCTGATAGTTTTCTTTGAAAGACAAATTAGTGGAAAACAGCTCCTCATAACAGAAAATAAACTTGTGTTTGGGAGAAAATGAATTGAAAGATTTTTCAAAGCTTGATACAGTAGTCATGTTACTTTATTTTTTTCATCTAGGCCTGAAGTTGTGTTGTTAACCCTGATCTGTATTAGTATTTGTAATATTAATTCCAAGTTTGTTAAGTTTCTATGCCGTTTGGTGAAATGCAGTTTTTAAAGATGGTTTTTGTCATCTGATGTAAATTCCCAGTAGATGAAATAAAGAAAGGAAGTAGGATTCACTGTAATATTAATTGTTATCACAATGATGTTTTGCAGGCATATGTTTGGAATAATAATGTTTATGTAAAAGCCTCACCAACAGCAGAAGCTGTGCAAATCACTCAAAATGGAGAAGAAAATAAAATTCTCAATGGAATACCAGACTGGGTTTATGAAGGTAACTACATCAAGCAAGTTTTACTTTCCATTATTATGTGAAAACTTCGGTTTATTGTAATTACTATCTCATTCCTTACCACTGAAAAATCCAAATTAATCAAAGTCTGTATTTTAAAAGAAGCATGCATCCTTATCTGGGCTTAATACCTGGCTAGTGTGAGGATCTAAGAATATATATGAGTTTGCCTAGTTTGCATTGTGTCACTGGAAATCTTAGTGTGAGTTAGCTTCACATGATAGATTATAAACATTGATCCGATGTCTCATTTCAAAACCCCAGCAAACAGTTTGCATTTTAGTATCTGAACTTCAGTTTTTGAAAATATCCTATTAAAAACTAATGAGAACAGCACCTGGAATAGAAGAGTCAACTTTTTGATTATAACTTACATACATTTGCATCTCTTTCAGAGGAAATGTTTGGCACCAATTCTGCTCTGTGGTGGTCTCCAAATGGCACGTTTTTGGCATATGCATCCTTTAATGATACAGAAGTTCCTGTTATAGAGTATTCCTTTTTTTCTGAGGACACCTTGCAATATCCAAAGACCATTAAAATCCCATATCCCAAGGTCTGTGTTATTTATTAAACATGTTTGTTCTGTAGTTTCATTAAGAGAGTAGTCTCATTTAATCAGTTCCTGCTAATGAAAATATTGTCTGTCTCTCCTCAACAGCTTGCTGTGATTACTCTTTCTGAAGTCAACAGCATCTGGCAATGTTAAAGTATTTTATTATCTCCAGGGGAAAGGAAAAAAAAAGGAAAAAAAGTATGATTTAAGGTTTTGTTGTTTCCCCATAAAATTTGGAGGTAGTGAGTAGACATTGAGATAAAAAAGCTTTCAGGGAGTCAAGTTGGTACAAAGCATTAGGCATATGTACATTAGGTTAGGGTTGTGCATCACATTGATAATGGAATCTTCTTCAGCTAACCTAGCATTTTCAGTTTCCTGTATTAAGAGGAAGAGGAGGAATCTGCTAAAGGACTTTCTTTGCCCACATTTTAAGCTTTCCAGTTATAGCTGTTAGAAACCTTTAGTGCAAGGAGTTATTTGATGTTATACGTGATTTTGATTTATCTGAGCAGTGCACTTAAGACATAAAGCAAGTGCAAATTCCACTTAGAGTACAACAATTGCACTGCCCTGCTGAGGGTCAATACAAACATGTTCTCCTAGCTGGCCTCCACAGTACACTCACCATCACAGTGCTGGGCATCCCCATTGCTGGGAAGGAATAAATGGGTTGGAATCATCTCAAGCCCATCATTTTAGTTCTTTCTGTTCACCCCTGGGTTTTTATTCTCTGTGTTGCCTTAAGGCATCAACATGCCCTGCCCCAATCCATGAAGGTCTGGCCATCCCAGGAAGTTATTATCGTTCTTGATTAACAGGGCAGGACAGATGATACAGCAAGCTTATTGCTCCTCTACTACAGCTGCCTGGTGGAAAAACTGCCCTCTTTGTGCCAATCTCAGCCTTCCCTGCAGCAGCCATGATCACTCCCTACCCTTCCCAAAGGTTATGGAGCACATGGCCTTTGCCTGTGCCTGTGGAGCCTCCCCTTGAGGGGTCACTGACAGCTGCAGACCCTCTGTCCTGAGCATGGCCCTGAGAAGAGACACAGATATCCAGTGAATTACCAATCTAAATTACATATTTTATTACAAACCCCTTTTGTTTGGAATATTGCTGACTTCTGGAGGTGGATCACGTATAGCTACCTACCTGTTACCACGAGGACTTGGCTGGTTGACTACAAGAGGAACAGCCCTTACTGCCATAGCTCTTTTGCTGTCAGCAGCATCACATTAGAGACAGTGGAGTACATGCTGCAGTCACAGCTTTGATTGTGATACAGGCAGCTGTGATATGATTAGTTAGTGGAAGGTGCTGCTTCCATGGAGAAGCAGTTTCCTGCGTGTAAGCAATGGATTTGATTCTCTGCTAGGTACCATGTGTGGCATGTAGGATGAGATCTGGTCAAATACAGCAAGCCCTGTGATTGTTTCTAAATGTGGTAGTGTTGCTTATCTAGAAATGCACAATTAACACTTCTGTGTGAAAAATAGAAAGGATAATTTAAATATCAATCATAAAACTGCATTTAGGAACCTGTCTTTTCACATCTTTGCAGTTAGCTGTTTTTACCTTTCTGTCTGTAGTAACTTATTCATCTATAATTTCAAACACTTATTTCACAAAGAATATTCTCTCTTCAAAAATACAATGAAAAATTTTATTTTTAGGCTGGAGCTACAAATCCCACTGTACAATTTTTTGTTGTGGATACCACATCACTTCCAGATTCCAGACCTGTTGAAATTTTTCCACCTGCAGAAATAGCATCAAGGTGAGAAATTTTGGTTAAATATTTGATATTTGATTATTTCTTTTGATGGGAGAGGAGAAGTTTTTATATGTGACCTCCCTGTATTCAGTGTATATGGCAGTTTTTCTTTGTAATGTGGCTCTGGTAGCAACAAGATTTACAAGAGAAAATCTGCACAGAGATTATCCTCCTAGTGATTATATATAGATGGCATATTCCATGTATGTTATATTCAGAATGTGACAAGTTCTTGGCTCATCACATTCAGTGGAGTCTAACTATGGTGAAGTCATTTCACAGTACAACTTTAATATGAGCAAGTTTTCGTATAATCAAATTATAATATATGTATTTCAATTCACTGGGGGGAAAAAAACCCAACAAAACAAAACCTTAATGGTAAGTGAAGATTTGATTTCATTGGAAGCAGACTCCTTGCTAAGGCAAGGTATCATGGTTTTCCTCAGATTTATACTTAAAATGTTTGTTTTCTTTGGGAAGATGGTGAAAATCAGCACCTCTCAGAGTAAATGGAAAATTGTATTCCTCAAAATGCCACTGGAAATGCACAACATGATATAAATGTATTTTGTAAAGAGCAGCTACATCAATTTAAAGTGCATGCACACAATTTGGTATCCCAGATCTTGGGTTTTGTTTTTTTCTTTTTAACACTTTTGTGAAAATGTTTTAGAGGTTTGCCCTTACAAACATGATGGGTATGAAAGCACAGGTTATACTGATAAACCAGAAAAAAACAAAGGTCTGTTAGCTTATGCATAAACCCAGCATTTTATACACGGGGGCCAAAAAGCCATAACTGGCAAACCAGTACTCTTCAGTCCTCACCACAGTGAAACATCCTTCTGTTAACAGAGATGCAGGTTCTTATCAATGTGTTGTTCTTTATCCTTCCATTACGGTCACACTGCAATAGCTACGTGTTAGAGAGCTGTCCTGCCTTGTTTTCCTCCAGAATTCCAGTGCTTTAGAATTAAAAGCCCTTTACATTTTGCTCAGTACTGATTACAATCTTTGCTGTCTTAGAGGGTTTTTTGCTGTTTCTTAATACCTTATGGAAGTTGATGCGAGGAGAATAATCATCAGCTACTTTCCAGCCTCACACCCATCTGGCTAACAGAGGTGTGAGTTATGTGGAGTTCATGCATTTTTAAACTAATTTGCCACTCTGTTAGTCAGGATTAATACAAATATAGATCTTGAACGATGAGTTCAAGGATCAAAATTCACTCCCCTCTCCCAGTAGCTGACCCAAATAATGGTCAAGTCTCACCTTACGTGTTCTGCAAAAGTTGAGGTGGCCAGAACTAATCTTGGGGGAACTTTGCAAGAGCAAAAGTGCATGAGTAGGAAAAGGTGAGCAATGTGCTGTGTTGCTGCTGGGTAGTTTTGGTTTTTTGTCTGGAAGCACAAAATATTGAATATTTATACTGTATTTATATATATATCACTGTATGAGAGGAAAGGTTCGGTTTTGCAATGGAAAATTTTATTTTTACTTCCACGGAGCTAAATTTTGAGCAAAACTAAGTTTGAGTTGGTGGCATACCTCACTCCACCTGCTTGGTTGAGGATGTTGAGGGGCAGTGCCTCAGCATTGCCTGTTACAGCATTCTCCAGAGCTTGGATGAGCACCAATTTTACCCCCACATATGAAGGGGGCACAGCACACTTATGTTGCAGAGCAAGAGTTTTATTTGTCAAGAAAAACTGCCAGAATCTGGAATGGCAATGCTTTGCCATATGATGGTACTTAAAACCTGGTACTCTGCATGAGTGACCAGCATGACATCCATCCAGCATTTAAACACTGCTTTTGGCACCATGGATGCAGGGGGCTCCTGTTAGCCAACAGGAAGATGAAGGAAATGGATCCTTTTTGTCTGAAATGATCTGTCCTAAAATAAGCTGACTTCTGAATAGGGTAGTTGCAGAGCATCCCTTTTCAGCAACAAATGAGGAAGGGCAGTGCAAAACTACTGTATTTTATACTTGAGTTAATTGCAGCTTAGTTAAACTTTTGTATGTTGTTGAATACTGAAGGTGCATTCCCACTCTCACAGGGGACACACAGTTATTATAATAGCTCGATAAATAATTTTTGTTTATTTGTTTTCCTTGTAATGCCCATCTTGTCTGATTAATGATTTGTAGTCACCAGAATTGTTAACATCTCTCACTTTGAAGAAATGAAAATTGTGGGACTAATCCTCCTTATACAAAACACGGGAAAGCAGTATTATGGGTACAGGAAGAATGATGTTTTCCTTTTTCTATTTTTTTACAAAAAAGCTCCATTAGCAGTTAAATGACCTGCTGACTTCCCAGTCAGATATAAATGCAGAAATAGACCTTTTCCAAATATGATTTTGAAACTGTAGTCTAGAAATAAATCTCAAGGTTTTTGATAACCAGCTGACATATTTTTAATCCATCCACTCTAATAGTAGTGTTTCCCTCCCCAAACTGCAGTGATCAGAAAGATACTCTTACCACAAAACTTCCCACACATTTTTGTTAACTAACTTTGGGGGAAAAGGGAACATGAACTTGGAACTAAGTCAAATGTGCAAATTACGGTTAAAAATGTATACTTGCTTTGGAGGGGAAGTTTGTTTTATTTTAGTTCATAAGGCTTCAAGGAGATAGAAGAGATCTAAAATAAGAAAAGACAGTACATCTAACAGATCGTTATGGTAAACAAAGGCACTAAATTTTATGTGGTGCATTTTTTTTAAATTAATATACAAGAATATTCATGAAATTTTTTTTTTCCTCATACTTTATTCTTCATGTCTGCTGGGTAGTATTCTGAAGATGAAAGTAAAATATTCAAATAGTAATATCTGGCTTTGCTATGATCTCTTCTTCCATTGTAACTAATGGAAATAACTACTAAATTGAACAAAAGTATGTATCACTCAGAAAGTAATTATAAGCAGCCAACTTCAGGCAGCTAAGGATAAAATTCCTTAATCTAAGGCATACACAACTTAATATTCAGAAGAATTTCCTCTACTCTAGATGCACACAGTACAAGATTTATGAACAGCCTGGAGTAGCTATTATTTTATGCATTAGAGAATAGCTGCTAAAATTTAATTGCAGTCTTTCTGGAAGTGGGTTTGTACAAGCCATCTAATTCTTTATTGTATCTCTCAAAATAACCAGGCATCTACTAGCAGCAAAAACAATTGATGAAAAAATGGCTCAATTGCATTTGCATCATTGTTTATTGTTGAAGAGTAGATTGAAATGAAAATAGCCAGCTGAGTCTCATTCAGTGAATTGCTGAATGCAATTGTATGGTCTGCTATTATAGAGAGAATTTTAAATATCTTATGTTGTTGCTGTTTTCAGGGATCATTATTTGAGTGTTGTAACATGGGTGACAGATGAAAGGATTTGTCTGCAGTGGCTCGGAAGAATTCAGAATTTTTCAGTCCTCACAGTCTGTGACTTGGAAAATGCTACTTGGTCATGTCCAAAGGTAAGAAAAATTAGGTGGGAGCGTTGCAATGGTAAATTAAACTAGAAAGGAGTAGAGTATATCTGTATGTTTATCTTTGTAGAAATAAACCCTGATGCAAAATAAACATAATTGCTGTGGGATTGTTTGTTTTTCTCGTTCTTAGGCAAAACAACTTACCGAAGAAAGTACAACTGGCTGGATTGGCAGAGTGAGTGTTCAATTTCTAGAACTGCTACATGCTAAATTCTGATAATTGTGAAAATTTTATGTGAGCCTGTTGAATTTTGCAGTGCCCCTTGTGTCTAGGTCCAGCCTTCTCACTTGCTGCATTTTACATGTACTGGAAAAAGTTATCTCAAGTGTTACCCCATGCCTGAGATTAAGCTTTATTTTTTTGTGGGTAATGGGTTCTGAACTCCCAGGCTGGGCTGACAGTGTAGTATGGCTGGAGCTCTAATCGTGCCCTCTGTGACCTGTGCATCTCGTTGACAGGACAAAAGGTAATGGCTTTAAATTGAGAGAGTAGGTTGAGATGAGGTGTTAGAAAGAAATTCTTCACTGTGAGGGTGGTGAGACACTGGAAGAGGTTGCCCAGAGAAGCTGTGGATACCCCATCCCTGTGAGAGTTCTGGACCAAGTTGGAAGGGGCTTTTAGCATCCTGGTCTAGTAGGTGTGACTGCCCGTGACAGGGGGTTGGAATGAGATGAACTTCAGAGGCACTTCAACACACACCATTCTGCGATTCTGTGATTTTATGTTCCGCTTACCAAAAGCAGAGTGCCCTTTCCAGCCTCCTTTCTACTTCTGATCTGCTGCTTTTGTAGCAGCAGGTAGGGTAGAAATGCAGGAGCCCAGATTCAGAATTCCCTTTGTTCTGGGATGTTGCCAGTTATGCTGGTTTACCTGCTTTGTAGTCTTCCTGCTGCCTCCAGAAAGATCATGGGAATAAAATGTATTAAGAAGTGTAGTCCATAACCTCTCCATCATATCGGAATAAAGGCATAGAGGACAAAAGCAATTTTTAATGTATCAGGTTACAACAAACCATTCCAGATTTTAATTGGGGCTACTTATTGATCTGTTTTTCCCTCACATGAAATACCCACTGAAGAGAAGTGGGTTCAAGATGCATGTAACTGGCCAGATTAAAATTTTCATGCTCTTCTGCCAAACCAGCCACTGCTGTCTGGATGATGCTTTCCAAGCTGCCTCTCAGTCCTTTTGTACATGGTAGAGAGTAGGCACCTAATGAACTACACAGAAGATCTGGGGGAAGTGAAGCAGAGATGCAAAAGTTCAGATTTGGAGGGAGAAATGAGTTTCAGAGCTTTTGATGAGAACACAGAGTACACTTTCCACTCCCGCATTTTCCACACACTGATTATGCTTTAGTCACTAATTCACTTTTGAAGTCAAAAATGAAAGTTTAAAGAAATGCAAAGAGGGAGGCAACAGCAGGGATGAAATCATCCGCAGTATGAAGATGAGAGATCAACCCACCTGCTGTCAAATTTGATATGGAAAGGAAGGCCTTAACGCTGACACATTTTGCTTCTCTGCAGCAAAGGCTTCACAATTAGACAATGTGATGATCAAGCTGCAGACTTTGTAAACAGTTGTGCAAAATGAGAGGGCAAAATGCAAGTCTGTGCCACTAAACTAGGTTGTTGGTTTTTTGTTTCTTTTAAAGAGACAACCCACTTCTTAGGAGCTGTTGGAAGAAATGATAATCTCACTGTACGATTCTTGGATTTGAGAAAGAAATAGAGAGTAGGGAGGATTAAAGAGGGGATGGGATAGGATAGGTATATTCATTCCTTTTTTTAATTTGCACCTTCTTAGGGATGATAAAATGATATTTGACTGATGAGGAATATTTTTATACATTTGCAAGATGAATATATGCACATATATATGTATAGAAAAATTTAAGTAAATTGTCTTTGTGTGTAGAATACAGACACATAGTCCTCTCTTTTTACCTATAATATTTTTTATGATTTTAGGGTGGGAGGGCTTTTTAGGTTTTTTGTTGGTGGTTTTGGTTTGGTTTTGGGTTTTTTTAATATTTTCTTTTGTAATAGAGATTAAATTATGTTTAAATGAAGAGTGCTCAGAAAAGCCTGCATTGCTGTATAAGGCTTCCAGGTCATCAGCTGTTAGAGTTTGCCAGTTGAGTTAAAGGAAAGTCACACTTTGAAAAATAAGGGAAAAGCTAGCAAAATATTTGCCAGATTACTTTTTGCAAAAATACTGCTCAGGAAAAAGGAGAGGTTATTTGGAGCACATGGTTAGAAAGACTTAATTTCTGTCATTGTCTTTCTGAATGACCGGAGGCAAATCACTTCAGCTTTGTTTCACCATTTCAAGATGTGTATAACATCTCCGAGGCAGTTACATTGTGTCAGTTGCCTAATTAGCATTTAGATCCTTTGGGCATTTATCACAGAAGTAAGTTTTATTTCATTCAGCTCAATTTCATTCCTCTCTTTTTTTTCTACCATATGTAGCACATTCAAATGGCAGTCAAAGAAATCGATTCATTTCTGTCATTCTCAATTGATAAATGGATAATTCCTTCATGAACATATTATTCCAGTTTGAGTTCTCTCATTCTGTAATCACCTACATAATAGGAAAATTTCCTCTTGGCAGCTTGTGTTTTTCTGAGTAGAGCAGGACATTTTTCACTGTTAAGCTAAAAAAGAAATTGAGTTCAAAGAATTTGTTCGCAAATATGTGTTTTAAAATGGGAAAGTCAAGAAAACCATGAATTTGCAAAGCTTACATTTTCGTGGGTTACAGCTGCATTGGACGGAATAAAACAAGTAGATGCACATATTGTTCCCTAAAATTGTAGAAAACTAAGACCATCAAAAGTACTTCACATTCTGTGGGGGGGATGGTGGAGGGGGGTGGATGGATCACTGCCAGGACTAATATTCAGGAAATTCTGCTGCTTAAGGAGCAGGAAAATATTTCAAGTGTGTTTATTTTAAGAGTGATGGCTACAGGTTCTACCTGCTAAGTCAGACGGCAAAAATGTTTGCAGTACATTCATTGATGCCTTGTTGCAAGCATCGAGACTCCTGGTTAGAGATATTAAAACCTAAATTTATCGCTTTGGATCTGGAGTTTTGTTTTTTTGCTTTAATAGACATCTCTCTTATGTTCAAGTTTCAGCCATCTGTCCCTCACTTTGCACCCGACAATGCTTCCTACTACAAAGTCTTCAGCGACACAGCAGGTTACAAGCACATCCATTACATAAATGGCTCACAGGTGAGGAATATTGTCTAGGACAATCACTGCTGGCTTGTGTTTCTCCTGGTGATCAAGGATTTCATGTTCTACTTTTTGCCTTGCCTTTTCCCCTGCTCCAGGTTCCCATAGCTATTACTTCAGGAAAATGGGAAGTAATCAGCATAGAAGCTGTAACCGATATTTTTTTGTAAGTATCTGTAAATTAGGGACCTCTTCCTATCATAAGGGCTGGTAACAGGAGTCTAAGCAAACACAGAGAGAGAACAGGGAGAAGGTGTCATTTAACCTATTAAAAATCTGATTTAAACATGTCAGATAAAATTTTTAAATATTATACTGTAAATATTTTACTAAAACCAGTATGTTTTGCTTTTATAGATACTACATCAGTAATGAAAATAATGACATGCCAGGAGGAAGAAATCTTTATAAGTAAGAAATTATTTTTTTTTGCAGTATGAGTAAAATTGTTTTTAATGGAAAAGAGAAACTTTAAGAAAAAGCATTGAAAACTTAAAGAGTTGGATGTTCAGCCTAATGTGAGATCTTCTTTAGGATATTTATTGAAAATCAGTGTAAGAGTATAAATTGCAAAAATAATGGAAATATTTTTCTATAAATTCAGTTAATAAAAGGAAATTGTGAGGAGAATCAACCAACCCTCAAGCAAAAACACCCTAAAAATAACCCTCATGGTTTTTTCCCCATTACTATAATCTCAGTATTAATTGAACTCAAAAGTTGAAAATCTGTTTTCTCTAGTTTTTTAATCAGTTTCTATCACTTCCAAATTTTAACATTTTTAATTCGGCCATCTTATTTAAAAAGCGTATACGGGTTTAGCATAGCATAAAAAAATTATCTCTGAGATGAAGCTCATTTACTTTGCAGAGTGCTCTTGGAAAGCAGTCCAAAAATTACTAAATGTGTTAGCTGTAATCTGGATCAAGAAAGATGCCAGTATTATTCTGTGTCCTTCAGCAAAGACACACAGTATTATCAGCTAAATTGTCTCGGTGAGTATTTCCCAAATTAATTGACATAAACATGACTCACTGATTAGCTGGGTGGTGAAGTTCACTTCGTCAGGATCTTGATATGTACTGTGTAACAATGATATGTGTTGATAACATTGGATAAATGTATTGGCAGTGGAAAAACATACTGCCTCCTAGGCTCAAAAGTACCTTGACAAAAATTACTAGGATAAAAGTTGTTAGTTCTATCTGTCAGTGGACCTGAAAGAGCTGCAAAACACTCCTGTCCACTGTGCATCTCCTTGAGAGATGCATGGGAAGCTCTGCATGCAGAAGGAATTTGGAGGCTCTGAAAGTGTGACAAGCAACAGACTGAGTAAAGAGCAGTGCTTTGTATATGAGAATAAAAGTAAGATAGTGCTGGTCAAGAAAAAAATCCAAGTAATGTAACCATAAGGTAAGTAGTGGGACTGCAGTCTGTCTCTGAGCTGTAAGTGCTCCTGCTAGACAGTACAAGGGTTAAATTAATCAAAGGGTGGGAAAAATAAAATCATCTCCAAAATTACTTTAAAATGAAATGTATGCTGGTTTTAGTATGCCAAGATCTTCCTTAATCCATGGGCTAGAAGAACACACAGCAGACAGGGAATTTTCTGTCAGATTGTAAAAATGGTTAAAGACAACTGCTGTGGTCCTTGTGACAAGGCTTCCTGATGGCCAAACCATTGTCTACAGCCAAGGCACAGGCTTTGCTAAAGAGTGGAAATTCCATTCTTCAGTACCTCACAGTCATGTGGTTCATCTCTGAGACAGTCTGAACATTTTGTGGGATCCTATGGCTTGAATTTGGACCCTGCTAACCTTTAATTTAGCTTGAGCAGATTAGAGGGAAATGAGTTCTGAGCTTTCATGATTCACCTGTTTTCAATTACTTTACGAGGGTTGTGTTTCAAGCCAGCACACAAACATGAAGGTTTTGTGCCCTGTTAACAGGTCCTGGCCTGCCCATGTCTACTCTGCACAGAAGCACTGATGATGAAGGTATGGAATTGTCTTTCATTTATGTTAAGCCAGAAAATTTGCACTGTAAATTTATTCTAATTTTGTTTTCATTGCATAGTGGAATAATAAAAATATTAGTTATAAAGGGTAAATTTAATTTCAAATAATTACCAGAAGACTAAATTATATACCTTGACATATGTTTATTTAGAGTTTATTTAACATTCTTTTACACAGGGCTAGAAGACAGTAAGTAGGGTATGACTTATTTTCTGAATAATTGTTCAGTTTTTCTGAAATAGTATTTAGATGAAAAACGGGGAAAAAAGAACTGAAGGAAAACTATATTGTAAACATTGAATCTGAGAGGAAAAACAAAAACTGCAATGTAAGTTGCCATTGTCTCAGGTTTAATATTTAAAATGGTTCATAATTAAAAAGCAGTGCATTTGGGAAAAATGTGTTTAGTCATTGAATCTTACTTACTCTGTTATTTAGTCCTCAGATACTTGGAAAATAACACTGAACTGGAAAATTCATTAAAAGATATTCAGATGCCTTCAAAAGAACTTGGTGTCCTTAGTATAGGTGGATACAGTAAGTTCAAAAATGTCTTTTACCTTTCCCCTCCCACCCCCCTCGTTTTCACCAAGTGATTCAAGGTCTTCTCCTGAGGAGCATGACAGGACAGATGGGTCTGGTGGGAATTCTTGCAGTTATTCAGAACTTAGAGGCACGATGATTTTTGATTTGGACATTTCCAAATATTCTCGGTTATTTTCTGAAATCTCAAAATGTTCTTATCTAAAATGTGCTTTTTCCATAGTATGATAACTTCACATTTTCGTGATTCACTGGCTTAACTCCTTTTTCGTTTATAATAAACTGGAAACCAGAAGTCTCTAACAATGCATTAAATAAATAAGAAAAATGAGGTTGGGGCACAAACTCAAAGCTCTTTAACATTGTTGAATTTAAATTACATTATAAATTCAAGTAGGCCTTTCTGATTTACAGGTGGAAGTCCCCTTGGTTTGTGTTAGCAGGTTGGAGAGTGGAGAAGTTCAGTTATTATGAAAAAGCAGACACAGTCTAAATGAAAAATCTTAAGAAAACATTTAAGCAACACTTCAACACTATCATCTTTGACTTTGTGTGGAGGATTGAATAGATTGAATAGATTTGGATTGAATAGTCGTTCTTGAAAGCAGAGTCACACTCCAAGACTGCATAAACTTCGATACAGACCAGAACAAAATGCTAGAAAAGGAACTGTTAATGCTTTGTGAGTGCTGCCCCTCAGAGTTTGGGTAGAGACATGTTCTTGGTGTGCTCTTAGGCTGAGCAACATCAGAGAGCCTGGCAGTGGGAGGCCTGGTACCTGTCTAAACTGTTCTTGCTCCAGCCTTTGCTACTAGCTTTTCTCCTTATGACAAACTTCCTCCTGATAAAATGATCAGATATCCTCAGTGGAATTCCATTTTACAAACTGTATTGAGTTGGTCAGTCATTGCTTAACTGTTCTTTTTGATGCCTCCCTTCTTTCACTGTTACCTTATTTATATAATAACTCTCTTTATCTTTGTGTTTTCTGTCTTTTATTTCTGTCACATTTTTACTAGGGCTAAAGATGAAATCTTCCAGGCAAGATGGAGATTTAAAGATGTTCTTCATGCTATCAGTTGTATATTCATATTTTTTAATTCCTCTTTCTTACTACTTCATGTCTTCAGGGTAAAAGCTTTTGGGTAAGGGGAATCTATTTTTAATATCAAAAATAGGAGAAGAAAATCCATTTATGTAGTCCTACTTAAGGTTTCAAGTCTGCTCACTAACCATGTAGGTTATTAGAGAAGAAATCCACCCTTGTGACTATAGAGTATGCAAAAGTTAACATTAGTATTTTAATGTCTTCAACTTAGATTGTTTATGTTTCAGTGTTCTGGTGCCTTGCATATTTATATCTGGGCAAGTTTCTGTAAGACTTGCACTCTGACTATTACTGCAGTGCAGTCCATCAACATTGCAGCAGTAGTTCTCTTAAAATTAATGAGTGAACAACTGAGCCATCCAGCTTGCAAAACTTACAGGGTGTGCCTGTGAAATGTTCAGCTCACAGCCAGCTTGGGTAGGACGAATAACATGAATGGAACTGGAATCAATATTGTTTCAAAAATAATAGATACTTGGATATGTTTCTGGGATGCTTTACAAACTGTCAAGCAAAGTCTATCTGGCAGGTTCAAAATAATATAGAATTTCTTTCCTCTGCTGGGAGAGAAATTTTATTTTTGAGCCTGTGTTAGATTTACCACTGTAGAGCCATAACAAGTTTCACATTAAAGCTTAGAATAATGTCATGAGACGGCATGTTGAGGCCCCAGATTTTATTACTTTCTGCTAATTTAACTGTAAAACATTTTTAAAAATTACTAGATTAGCTAGGAACTTCTACATGTACATGTTAGGACAGTTCAGATGAAACTGCTCTTTAATTTTTAGGGGGTGGCTCAAATGTGCTCTTGCATGAATTGTAACGCATGTCAAATAATTTCACTGGAGAGCTGACCGAAGTCAAACTCCTTTCACTTTTAGAGCTGTGGTATCAAATGATTCTGCCTCCCCATCTTGATTCATCAAAGAAGTACCCTCTGCTCCTTGAGGTGTAAGTTTTCAATCACGTGGCAGTGTTGTGTTAATAATCACTTTCATCTACTTCAAATGTTCTTAATAAGGAAACACAAAACTGGCATGTTTTCTAATTACTTCTTGAATAAATTTTAAGATGGAATGAAAAATAGGGGTTTAACCCAGTTCATGGTGGATTCCTGTGCCCTAAGATGATGTAATGCTTAATGAGCACATACTCTGGCAGTGGCACTGAGGCAGATACATCCTATGGGATTTAACAGCCAGGATGTTCATGTTACCTTACCTCCTCCTCTGCTCATGCGTTCCTTAGGAGTAATCTTTGATGAAATCACATTCCAGAATGAAACCTTGAACAGGCCTTGTACTCTAAAGCGAAAGTAGTGTGTGTGACATTAGATTTGTTCTGTGATATTTGACTGTCAGTCAGTGTTGACACACATCATCCTGTGGTCAGGATTCCATTTGCTGTGGGTTTTTTTTTTTTTAATAAATACAAGCCCATGAGCATGTGCTGATTGGTCTGTTCTTCCTCAGGCACTTCTGTTTACCCTGGTATGTTTTCTTCTAAATTTGAATTACTGAATTTTAGCTATGCATTAATATAAAAATGTTATTTCTTTTTTACAAAAAGGTGTCTCTATAAGGAAACTGGCTGCTAGTTGTTAAGATACATCTTTATATAATGCAATTTGGTAGCACTTTTGGTGTGCCTATTGAACATTTTAATGAGCAGCCAGTGCTCTTGGCTTCTTCAGACTTGTTTTGGTTATATTGCTATTTTCATTGGCTTATCTGGACCTTTGTCAGGATCACCTCTGGTTCACAGTGATCTTAATATCAGAAATTACTTTGGAAGTATAGGGATCCATAGCTTGAATTAAATTCCCAGCAGTTTCTCCTGTGCTTTTAAAACTGATAAAAGTGTGCTGTAGAGCCACAGGAGCCATTCTTCTATTTCTTACTCTGATGAACAGTGGATAGAGAAGTGCACTGCACAGGATTTTACCATCAAGGCACTCAGAGTATGATTTCATAGTGATCAAGTGCTTCTGAAATACTTTAAAGGAAAAAGTTAAAATTACGGTTTTGCTTCCTTTTTCTCAGCCTGCATAAGAAATGGTTTAGACTGATGAGACACTGAAAATACAGAAAATGGTACTTTTCATTTTTCCAGTTGAAGGCTATTTATTGATTTCAGACTTTAACCGAATAAATCATGGGTGAATGGAACAGAAATAGTTAGAGAACATCACTTTGAAACTCAGGTGACTAGATATGCCAAAACAAAAGAAAACTTAGCTTGGATTTCTGATAAGCTGCTTAAAGTCAAAATAATGAAGGTTTCTTATTAGAGCAGAAAAGAGTAAAATTTTTTTAAAAAAAATCCAGTCTGCTTTTTTGATTAACAGCTGAAGTTTTAAAAAAGCATATTGCTTTAGTGGCACCTTGGAGTCAGTCAGTGATGCTTTTCTTGTTCCCTCAGTTTAATTTGAAAGTTTATCCTGTTTCAGAGGCCAAAATTGTCAGCAATAATTATGTTCCAAATGCTTGACGTGAGAATACGTGGAGAGCGAATGCCTGAATTTTGTGACATTCTTTCCCCTAGGTATGCAGGACCTTGCAGTCAGAAGGTAGACCAGGTCTTCCGGATCAACTGGGCGACGTACCTGGCGAGCACGGAGCAGATCATCGTGGCCAGCTTCGACGGCAGGGGCAGCGGCTACCAAGGGGATGAAATCATGCACGCCATAAACCGCAGGCTGGGAACGTTGGAAGTGGAAGATCAGATAGCAGCAGCCAGGTGAGCTACAGGGAAAGGTCAACACCTGCTCATTCTTTTATATGCTTGTTGTGTAGGGGGGAAAAAAGGTGGAGGTTTCAAATCATCATCTTGAAAATATTGGCCAAAAATAACTACATTCTGCTTCACTTTGTATGCTGAAGTGTGTCATTTATAGGCCAACCATCATTTTCTGCTGAAAAAGAGAGGAGAGTTAATGCTGTAAGACCAATTAACCATATCTCTGATTTTGTGGAGATGATTTTATAGAGATGGTATGTGTCATATTGTTAGAACATGCTGCCAAGGAACTTGGAGATGGAAGTTCTACTTCAAGCTTTTTGTGAGTTTCCGTTGTCGCAGAATTATGATAAATACTCAGCTTTTAAATGATAGTTCATGTTTGTCACTTGGTTTATGCTTGCATAACTTCACTAAAATAAACAATCCCAGTATAGATCTCTCCAAATTGCAATGAAGTGATCTTACAGGGTTTTCTAAGTGGCATTTTAAGATACTAAGGAGTTTAAACAAATAGAATTTCACAGTCTTCTTGATTTTTACTTTTTTTAATGATGACTGTATTTAGATGTGTTAGTCTGTTCCTTACTGCTGCAATTTGATTTTTGTGCATCTTTTAAAAAAAGACAAGACAGGTAGTGAAATCTAACCTAATACAATACAAATGCCAGTGAATGTGGGTTGAGGGGTTTCCGAGTGTCATATACACTCTTTTTTTCTAAATTTCCTAAAGACACACGTGCCTGAATTGTATGTTTTCATATGCAGTTGCTATGATGAAGTGGGAAATGCTTATTTGTACAATAGAAAGAGGCAGACTTGATAGAAAATGGACACATCTGTAGAATGGCAGATACTTGCCGTCTATTAAGTGTTTAATTGTTCTGTTTGCTTTCAGGCAATTGTCTGAAAAGAGCTATGTTGATAAGGACAGAATAGCTATTTGGGGTTGGGTAAGTACTCAAATAATACTATTTAATTTGAACAACTATTTGTTGTGCTGCCATGTGTGTGAGATCCTGTAGTGTTTCATGTGAGTCACCTCTGGGGTCACAGCACAATCCAGTACTTGAATTGATGAAGTTCATCATCACCTTTTGCAATCATTCAGGAGCCTTTGTAAGAGGAATTAGGACTGCTAGTGGGTTTTTAAACCAATTTAAATGGATGCTGCCAAGTTCCCATGTACAGTATGAAGCTATACCCAAGTCCAAGCATGTATTCAAGAGTATTTCTTCAGTTGGATGACTGATTTTAAAAAAGACGTGAAATTACACTTGAGCCAGCTGTGTGGGATGGTTATCGTGGTATTTGCAACAAGAGGCCAGATTTCTCTAACTTGATGCATCTTTAAAACCTGGCACAGTAGATGGAAATATTTAATAGTTTAATAGCATATACATATCCCCTCAGCTGCAAAGCTAAGTGTGTACATAGTGTTAGTAATTCCAGTGCTGAATTAAATGGTTAACTGAAATTTGAGCACTGCAGGTGACAGGCACAAATTAATAACTTTCTTGATGGTAATGTAGAGGCTTTAATAGCTTTTCTTCTGGGGGTAAACATCTCTGTTCTACAAAGTCACATGTAATGGTATTAACTGTAGTGAAAGGAGAATTCTTTCTGCAGAAATTGATGATTTGATGCAATCCCATCTTAAGTCCTTATGACCCTCAGGATGAATAGTACAAGAGCATTCCTCCTTGGAGCTATGTTGGAATTATGCATCCTGGACACTGAACCTGTGGGCAAATGGATTTTCTTTATCTCTTGAGTTTTTAGATTGTCAGCCTCTCATTGTCAGCCTGTCATGATGTACATGGGTTTTGTTTGCCATAGATTCAGCAATAATGTCTTTGCCATGGCCAGATTAGGCATTTGTGCAGTGTTTAATTACTAAGTGCATGCGTTACTGTGCTAATCTCATTGGAAGGACCTAGGAATTGAATTCGGACCAAACATTCAAGGACTTTGAAATAAGATGCAATTCCCTTTGCCTGTAATCTGTTTTTAAGACAGGGATGAGATCCAAAAATAGCTCTTGTTTTTGAATGTGGGTGGGCACATTTTCCTAAATAACCCATTCAAACTCTTGTGAGGGCAGTCATTTGGGCGGTCGGTGACAGTGTTTAGGTATCTTGCTGCCTGGATGCTCAAGTGTGTCAGATATTTACTCCTCTGTGTATCAGGCTAGACTGTGAGTAAATTTTCTATGCGTAGCAAGGAGTGTGTTGTTGCACAGTTCCTCCCACAGACTCAGCAGATCCTTCACTCCCCAGTCACAGTCTTGCTCCTGACACTTTGGGGGAGAGTTAGAGAGCGAGCTACCATAGGCCTGCTCCAAGGGAGCTGTAAATTTTTGGATGGCCTGTTGCAACTACTCATCAGACGCGCTGTGGGCCAGAGTTCTGCTTCCACCCACTCCTCCAGCACAGGAAGGGACACAGTGGTTCAGCAGTGTCTTGTTTCCTGTCTTTCTTTTGCTGCTGCCTACAGTGCTACCACACACAGTCATCCCCAGCTGAGTCACAGTTCAGCAGCGTTTGCGCCCTTTTTCCCCATCAAGCTCTCATTCATCAGCGCCACAGCTGCCATGCGCTGTTTGATGCCTGCTTCCCCGACTGAGCAGGCTGGCTGAGATCTGACCCAAATTCAGAATGGAGTTCATTAATATGAAAAACGCTGAGCCTATAAATGCCTGATGAGCTGTGTAGCAGATGGGCCCCATCCTTTCCCTTCCGACTAAAATAACAGCAATGTTTTCTTCTCAGTCTTATGGGGGATATGCGACCTCCATGGCGCTTGGCTCTGGAAGCGGCGTGTTCAAGTGTGGAATAGCGGTTGCCCCCGTGTCACACTGGCAATATTATGGTATGTGAGGGCTTCCTTGTCACAAGGATTCCCATATGTCTTCTAGTGCACACGCCGCAAAGTGTGGATTCGTGGCGCAGAACTTTTGATTATCTCCTAGATGCCATGTAAATGCCACCTGCTCTGTTTTTTATGAACTCGTGGCCACTGCAGATAGATAACTTCAGGTAATCTATTTAACCATTAATGAAGGCCATTGGAATATTGGTAGTACTGCTGGAATGTGTCTGTGTTTGCTTTGAAACCAGTTTTGTGTGTCAGCAACCCATTGCAATTAAACTTTTGTTCTTCAGAATGAAACTTCACTTACAAAAAATGAACTGTGATGATTAACTTTGACCTTGCACAGTAATTTACTCTCTCAAAGTAACAGAATAGGATTTGAATTGACAAAGGTCGGTTGCTCATGGGTTTTTTCAGCATGTAAAATTTGGATTTTATAAATCTAATTCATCTTGAGACTAGCTTGATGTGAGAAAAACCTGATCAAGTGGACAAGTCTCTACATGCTTCAAGACTTTAGAGCATAAGGTTTGAAGTAGTTGCATGAGGGTAAAATACAGTTATATGGGCCCTCTTCCTAGATTAAAAAATAATGTAAAGTTATAAATAGGTGCTGGTACAATATGAACATATTTTAACATTTTTCTCATTTTTATTTGTCCAAAAACATTCAAGGGAAAGCTTTCCCTGGCAAACCTCTGCTAAATAAGGCATAAATTATCATTCTGCACCTAGCACGGAGGCTGTATAATAGCTAATTCAGCAGATCAGATCGTACTGCCAGGCAGTAGCAGTAGTCTGTTGGGGACATAGCAACATATTCATAATATTTTGGACATGAATATTACAGTATGACAGGAAATATTTTTTTAATTATCAAGATCTCTAGAATTCCACTTTTAGCTGGTTAAGTGAAGGATTGTGGAGGCATACATTATTCAGCATAAAAAAATCTCTAGTCCAACAATGCTGATGAGAAGTCAAGAACATGGCAGCAGAGCATTCATTTGTATGGCTTAAAACAAAGCAGCAAATCTGCAAGTGGTAAAATGGCAAGAAATGTGGAAAATCAATTTTTTTAATCAGCCAAGATGAATCCTAATATACTGCTGTATTTTCTGAGTATAGATTTTTGGTAGTAAATATTTAGATTAAATAAATAAATTTTTTTTCAGATGCTAGTTATTTGCTGCAACATAATTCTTTTAGGATTACTGAAAGAATAACAATAAGGAAACACTGACACAAAGTACTATATTAATATTCACCATTCAGGTGTCCATGGCAACAAGAAGATTAAATATTCGGAATAACGATGGTTACCTACACCCCTCATTGTGGAAAACCTGATTTCCAGTATGCATTGTTACTGCTTGTATCGATGGGTAAAATTGATGGTAGACAGACTGAAAATTAAGTAGAAGATTCTAATTTTGGGATTTCTTAAATTTCAGATTCAATATACACAGAGCGATACATGGGCCTTCCTACAGCAGATGATAATCTGAAGAACTATAATGTAAGAAAGAAATCACTTTATTTCATTTTTTTTGTGTGTTGTTTCATTTCTAAACTGCTCTGTTGTTCTTTAAATAGTTTAATTCTTTCCCTGTGGGAAGAAATAAGTTTGTTTCTTCTTTCCTGCTAGAAGTGTTGCACTGTGCTGTTAGAGGCTGTAATCTCAGGTGTTTGGATTTGCACAAGGCAGCTTCTCCTTGGAGAATGGTGTTGAGGTGTCTGTTGTTTGTTTGGCGTGTTGGTGTTTTGGGTTGGTTTTTTTTACATTCAGTTCCATTTGACTGCCTTCCTGACTGTAAAACAAGCTGTAAAAACTTTTATTTTAACCACCAAGAAACAAATTCATTTTAATATATGTTAGTGAGCTAAGTATGCTTTATCTTAAACATTTTTCACAAAAACGTACTTCCATTCTTTCTGAAATGTAATTTAAAAAAAAAAAAAAAACGGGCAATTCTCTGCTTTAGGAATCTGCAAGTTTTTTCCAGGGAAAGCAAAATCTCCTCAATACTAGAACACTTTGACAGGTAGGCAAATCTCTCTGTGCTGTGATCTTATCAAGTTGCAGACCAACTGAAAGCCAGCAGTGTCAGGACTGCAATGTTGGCCCAATCTCCATAAACACAGGGTGTCCAAAGTTTGTTCTAATGTGACCAGTGTTTGCACAGAAGTGAGGGAATTCCCATGTGTCCTTCTGAAAGCAAATTGCATGTAGATTGTTTGTCCTTGTCACAGCGTGGTTAATCAATTGTTTGACTTGCTCTTCCATGTGCCAGATGATTTTTGTTGCCTCAAGGGCTTTTTGAAGTCACAGGTAGCTGAGCATAGGGCAGAGAAGCCAAACTTTCTGTTAGGTTTTGTTAAACTTCAGGCCTCAGTGAAAATAAAGGGACTATGGGAGAACTGTGAGGAATCCGAGGGGTACGTGGTGGCCTGGTTATTGGAATGTTTCACAGAAGAGTCCAGCCATGGTGATACTGGAACCAGACATTTGTTAGAGGAGGAGATAGAGCATTCTCTGTATTTGGGTTGGTAAGCAGGGTAGAAGACAGTTTAGCACTGGTTGTGTGCATTAAGAAAGTGTCATGGGTAGAAAAAAGGGTGAGGCTTGTTGTGTTGATTTAAAAGTATGATAAAACATATAGATACATATATGCACTGAAACATGTTTGACATACATTTACAGCATGCTGGTGCTGTCAACTGCTATATGAGATGTTCTGGTCAAGACTGGGGACCATGGTAGTGACTGCTGGACAACTTGGTACTGTGTCTGTGTCTCCCTCTTCTAACCACTGAGCTCCTGGGCCCAGCAGGCAGTGACCAGCAGCCGCCTGCCTGCCTTTTCCCAAATGTGTTTCTTTAAGGCAGTGGGAAGAGTAGGAGGTCTGCGAGGTAGCAGTGTAAATACGAGTTACTGTCGCTGTGCAGAACGAACGTTAACGCTCTGGGTGCACAAAGTCACTCACCAGCTTCACGGCACAGATGGCAACAGAGGACTGTTTAATCCTTTCAAGCCAGGAGTCGGATTTTCTTGGCATGGTATCCATTGCTGGCAATGGCCACGTTGAAACTGCCAGTACCAAAGAGCTAAAGGTTTCAAATGTGTTACTCAGAGGACTAATTGGGGAGAATGGTGGCTAGATGGAGGAGGAGTAATTGCCTAGATCAGATTGTCACACTTCGCTGCTGCTCCTAGAGAAAGGAAAATGTAACTTAAATCTTCATTTGTTGTTAAAAGCTCCAAATAATATAGTACTTGGACTTTACTTTTAACCTGGACAGTGGGGTGGCTTGAGACGTGACTTTGTTGTTTTTCATGTAGCCTCAGTGAAAGCATTGTGGGATTTTGTTATTGCTGAAGACCCTTACTGACTTCAGCCCAGAACGTTCCTGGCTTACAGCCCCTTTGTTCCATGTCCCAGTCCCAATAGCTGGCCTCCTGGCCCCTTGACACTGACGAGAGTTGTTTGCTGAAATGAATGTTTTTTGAGGGGAATGCAGAATCTGTACTGAAAGCTAGTACATACAGCTGAAGCTGTTAAAGCTTGCACTGCTAACTCTGTGCTGTCAGGTTTGTGTGCTGCATCGTAGATTCTCTAGGTTGCTGCATTGCTGTAAAGCTGGCATGAAAAGTGGAAAGTTGCATAAACTGTAGTATGCACCCTGATTTAAAAGAAATGAGATGGTGTACACACCTGCTTAAAGAAGATGAGCACTGCTAGGCACATTCCTAACACAGAGTACTATTAATGACTGAATATATAGACTCAAGAAATGAGTTGTGGCAAGAGGGGTACATCCTACCTTTGTATTACTGAGTCATTACATCAATAAATGTAAGGCAGAGAGTCTGAGATGTTAAATATTGTTTGTCAGGAGTCAAGTCTGAGGGAGGACTCACACTCCTAAGTGGGCTGAATAGATATGTTCAGTGTCTTTTAAGGTAGTTGTAAACTATTAAAAATTAGAGCTTTGTAAGAGAGGAGCAAGCATGAGTGGTGCTCTACTGTAATCGTAGGCTGAGTGGCAGAGAATCTGGTGGCCTGACAGAAACATCCCTGATGCGAAAGGCTTGAGACTGAATCAGGGCAGAGCTCTGGAGGTCAGATGCAGTAGCCATGTAAAGCATACCGAAGAGACTGTTCAACTTGTGAGAACATTATTTTGCAGTTCACTCTGAATTTGATATGCTTTTGGCAAGTGTTTGAAACAGTCATAGATTTGGCAATCTTTTTCTAGCAGATTTGAAATGTTCAGTCCTTAAGAACTGCTGCATCATTAGGTTATGCAAAACAGGGTACAATTTTGTAAATATGCCATCTTGTACTGATTTGACATTTGTTCTATTATCTGAGAATATGCTAAAGGGAGAGAGACCTTCAGTTTCAGCCAAACCTTAACTTGTTTGTGGAGTGCTGATAAAATGTTGACTGCTGTGTGATCTTTAGAAAAGCCAGTTGCACTCAGCAGGGCCTAATTCTCAGTACTTGTGCACGTTACCTTTTCAGAGCCTTTGTCCCAGCAGTAGTACTACAAAATGGAAGTGGTAAATAAAATTGTATTTTTTTGCTGTCCACTTAAGGTTTGTTCAGCTGCTGTTGCTTTGACATCTAACTGTGCCTAACTTGAGAGTGCTCCCTGTCTTGCAACCTTCTTTAAGGACACAAAGGTACTGTGTCTTTAAAGCATGTTTTAGGGAAGGGACTCTTCATGTTGAGTGTGTGTACAGCAAGTGAAGTATCACCAGTGATAAAAAAGCAGTTCAAGTCAAGCTCTCAGAAGTGTAGTTTAAATCAGGCTTCCACTCACAGGTGGTTTGCTTAAAACAGCATTGGTTTTCTGCAAGAAAGCGTAGCAAGGTGATCTATCAAGTTTCCTTCTGCACATGTGGAAAATTATTTTCTTAAAGGATACTGGTTGGTTTGGGTTTTGGGTTTTTTTGGTGGGGTTTTTTTTTGTTGTTGGTGGGAGGTTTTTGTCTTTAATCTCATTGGGCCATTCTTTCTTGTTTGTTCTTGGTTTATTAGTGCTCCTCAGTTCATCAAAGTGCTCTCTCCGTATTTTGGCACTCACAGCTAAATGTTCTTACTCCATGATACCGAATCATCTAAATGGAAAGCGTCATGCTTCCACTGTTGGTGGATTTCCATATACTGGATTTCTGCTGCTCTCTGGCCTTTGACTATCTAGAGTGTAACTGCAGTGTTACAGACTGGAGGGTGGGGGTTTTTGCCCTCTTTGCTGAACTTGGTTTTTAGATTTCATTGAATATATACAAAGAACTCGTTTCACGTGTGGAAGGGTTCTGGTACACTATCCTGCCATGACAAAAGGAATTTAATATTTGTACTTGCTTTAAAGATTCATGACTGTACAAGAGAGATAAGGAAATTAGAACACTTCTGTGTCTTGGCTGTATACATCTTCATTATGTAGTTGACTTTTTTGGGGTACTAAACTCAAATCCCTGTGCAAGGATACAGCCTTAGAACAAAGTGGGGAAGAAAAAAAAGCAAATCAGTAAATTCTTCTGTTCATAATTTTTAGTGGGTTTTTTTTTCTTGCCAGATTAACTGGTTGTCCTCTCAAGCCTAAAATGTCTTGTCCCTGTTGTTCCTCTTATTTCTCTGCTCATAGCAGAGCACTGTCCTATTCCCTTTCCTTGCCCAAATTAAAAATCTTACCTGCAATCCTTACTGTCTTCATTCTTTAGTCACAGTAGCAGGTCAGGTGGGCTAGAATGTTCTAAGGGAATATATTTTTACTATATTTTAAATTTCTTGATTAATCGTAGTTGCTGATTATTTCATCTTTTCATCACTGTTTTGTGCTTCCATTCCCAAAATGTAGATTGACTTCTATTTAGAGATTTGGTCTAGTGATTTTCATTCAGGCATTTCTCTTTTGTATTTGGAGAGCACGTTTTTCCTAAACTTCTCATTACCCAATTTTACTGGAGACTGAGGCAGTATTAGCTCTGTTGCCTTACCTGCAGGTGAACCCTGTGGTGGGGAAGATAACGTGTGTAGCCTCTGCAGGATCTGCTCCTCGCTCTCACAGGGTGCACTGTTGCCATGGCAGCATTTTTCTTTTTTTTTTTACTTGTCTGCAGTCACGGAGGAAACCTATGGCACACGGTGTGCTGCAGGCTACCAACGTGGGGGCCATGCACTGGCTGTGTACCTCACTCCAGAGCTCTTCCCTCTGCAGCTGCCCTTTCCTTGGCAGCCATAACCTTGGTAACAAAGGCAGGTGGGTGTGGAGTGTGAGCACCCAGCCCCTGGATGTGTGACCGTGTCCCCTGGCAGTTCAGAGCGGGGTAAGCAGGGCTGAGCTTGGTTTTAGCTGAAGGACCCCAGACGGTGTCAACACCAATCAAAGTCAGTTGGTAGCAAGTCATATCCTAATAAGTAGCACCTTTTTTCTTTTTTTTTTTTCCCTTTAATTTCAGAGTTCAACAGTAATGGCCAGAGCTGAAAATTTCAAGAAAGTTGAATATCTCCTTATTCATGGAACAGCAGATGGTGAGTTGCAGTTAATTAGACATTTTAGTATTACAGACAGGTTTGCAATTCTACTACTGACAAAACAAAAGCATGAAGGGGCAAGGCTGTTACATTTGCGTCAATAAAATAATACTGCTTTTTGCAACTAGTCTGTGTTTCAGTCAGTAGTGCTGGGGAGTCTAGTGTGTTCATTGCTTTGATTTTCCCCCAGAGTATTACAGAAGCAGTTTTTGTTTACCTTTTTCCTCTTCCGCTTTTCAGATAATGTTCACTTTCAGCAATCAGCACAGATTTCCAAAGCTCTTGTTGATGCTGAAGTGGATTTTCAGGCAATGGTATGGTTCTGTTTTGTTTATCATTATACAAATGAGAATAGTAACATTAAGTTCCCTGTGGTAAGGTAATGCATTGCCTTCTTAAATGAAAGTTCATAGAGTTGCATTTCATGTTCAGTAACTGAAATGTGAACATAAAACACCTATTTTACATCTGCATAAGAAAAGCTGTAAAGCAATGCCATCTCATATTCGAGCCTTTTTACCTAATCTTTAATTTTCTTAAATTTCTGTGTTCTCAGACAAACAGCCAGTCCCAACCTTTACATATGCCCAAGTGCAATGAATTGCAAAAAAGTGCAAAAACGGATAGGTCCAGCAAAGGATCTGGGTTTTGCTTCAGCAAAATCCCAGATACCCTGTAGGTCCCATCTGGGGTTTATCGAACTTGTAAGACAAGGAGTTATTTGCCATTTCTTATGTTTTGCATGGAAGTTCTGAGACTAAGGTGCAAGCTTTTCCTTTCCTGTGTTCTCTCAGCCCTTGGGGAGCAGTGCTAAACAGGATGATGCATAGAAGGGGGGGCCAAGTGTATGGTTTTCCTTTAGCCAAACTCAAAGGACATACAGAGGGAGAGGTCAGGCACCCCTCCTAACTGAACAGCTGAATCTGCCCTCCATGTGGACAAGCCACATGCTGTATTTATACCTTCAGCATAAAAACAGAGCATGTCTTACATGCAAAGAAGGGGCTAAAGCGTCATAGCAACTTCCTACCCATCATATCTTTGCCTCCATGCTGAAAGCCTCATGCTAGGATCATTTTAAATGGCTGCACAGGTTTTTATGTCTGTCATGTTTGATTTATATCATTCAGATGTGGCTACAACTAACATTCTCTATGTTTCTCTTTCACACAGTGGTACACTGACAAAGACCATTCCATCTCCGGTCAAGCACATAAGCATATTTACACCCACATGAGCCACTTCTTAAAGCAGTGTTTCTCACTGCACTAGCACCAGCATTTTGCTTGTTAGTGATGGTACTTCTCCAGAAACTCTCTAGATAATGTGCTCTGAGCCAGTATAAATCAAGATGAGATGAGAGGCAGCTCTTGGGATACCAGTGTACACAATAAAATGCTAATCTTTATAATGATTCCTGTTGCCAAGCAACTATTGCATTTTTATTGATTATGTTTAATCAGGTCTTTACATCACCAGAATGATGTTGCAGACTTGTAGAGGAAACTTGGTATTTGCTTGAGTAATTACCTTTTGATATTTCAGTCT
The DNA here is from genome assembly GCA_013398615.1 of Brachypodius melanocephalos. Classification (NCBI taxonomy): domain Eukaryota; kingdom Metazoa; phylum Chordata; class Aves; order Passeriformes; family Pycnonotidae; genus Brachypodius; species Brachypodius melanocephalos. The sequence goes on along the minus strand of VZSR01003282.1, from coordinate 16,495,952 downwards.
AAAAGAGAAACAATCCCGTTTGTGTATCAGGATAATGAATGTTAAAAATGTCATCTAGCAATCAGTTGCAGAATAAAAAAACAGTAACATTTCCATCAAAAATGAAATGAACCCTTGGGTAATTTCTGTAAAAATAATGAAGAAACATTTTTGCAGAAATTCATAAGGCTTGATAAGTATTATTTTAGAGTTGGTATCAGGAATACTGCAGTGTTGATAGGTGCAGAATGAAACACTTTATACTGCAGTTCCTGAAGTGAGTGTATTTTCTCTGCAATCTCTTGTATTAGTTGTAGAATTCCTGCAAGGAAAGCACATAACCAGCTTTCACCAAAGATTTTGAATGATACCTAATCAAACCAATGGCACTGAATATCTTTGTGTGCTATCATACAGTACTGTGATTTTTGCTTATTTTATAGTAAAAACAGATGCTGCTCTAAGAATCTGCACTGCAAAATCTCTAGGAACTCAACAAGACCCCCATTTTTAATGTAGAAGTTGCTTGTGTACTGATGAATAGGAACTGGTTCTTAAACATAAAACATTACAATCTGAACTAGCAGTCACTTAAAGCAAGGGCTGGACTGTCACTCTCCTGTGAACATGCTCTTTGCCAAGACTGCTTTTCCTTACAGCCTACCGATAAATGTCTGCTTTCTTCACAGCACTCCAGGTAGGCTTCTTCCTCTAATCTGAGGATTAGTTCTCTCAATTTCACATAGAACAAATGCAATACACTTGTACTAAAAATTGTGCTGCTTTAAAATAATAAAGACATTAATTTATGAAAGGAGGTGTATGTAGTCCATATCATTGAAAATGTTGCTTCAGAAAAAGAACACTAGAAATTTTTTTTAAATCCCTATTAATTTTGAGGATGATTTACAGTGAAGCTTCTGATTTTGTGTAATGGTATCAAGTAATGGAGTGTGACATGATTATCTAACACTTAGCTTCTTGATAGTACATGCAAGCATCTGATTATGTCTGTATTGTGGGTTATTAGTGACATTAGGTGTGAATGTAAAAGTACTCATGCAGACAGATAAAGCATGGGAAAGAATGTTAAGACACTTTGGGCAGCTTGTCCTTAAATAGAAAATAGGATTTTGTTTTCACAAACTAACAATTCCTTGACTCACAGAATAAGATGGGTGGTTTTGTTCTGTTTGTTGGCATTTTTTTTGAAACACACTGGGAGCTGAGTTTTACAAATACCATCTTGGGTTCAAGGCAGTAGTGGCTCTAATGTAGACTGGCACCTCTGAAGTTCTGCAGGATTACAGCCTGTCAGTTATCTCCAAGAGGTTTTGTCATCCCATCTCTCATTCTTTTGACTCGAGGCAAAGAAACCTAAATCAGTATAAGGTAAATCCCAGCAATACAGACAGGTTATTAAAAAAAAAGATTATCATTATGATAAGGCATGTGTATGCAAGGGAAAAGAGTTGGGATTTATTTTAATGTTATCACTCACAGTGTCATAGAGACAAAAAAGTGTTTTTGTAATCCAAAAAACTACTTTCACCAGGCTCTCATTAGGTAAGTGTAAGAATTAGTGTAATCAAAGAAACATTTAAAAAAAAAAAAGTGAAACTAGAAATTACATGGTCTAAGTCTTTTTAAGATGCAATTCTTCTGACCTACCTTAATGATTCTAGCATCTCATTGGGAAATTCTTCTGTATTCTCAATAGATCATCTCCTTTTAACTGTCTTATCTGTGAGGCATAACACAATGCAATGCTAATTATCTTTCCTTGTCTGGAAAGCAACTTCTAAGATATCTTGCTAATAGACAATGATACAAGTTTTAAAACAAAAGAAAGGTTTTTTTGCTATAGTAAGTGTCCTAGTTAACATAAATTTAGTGTCTAATTTTTCACTCTGGCAGAACTCCCTCAACTCCAAAAATAGTGCAGGCAATAGGATGATTGAGCTGCCTCAGGGAACTGACAACTTGCTTGAACTGCATGAGGACAAGGAAATAACTAAAACTGAGGCCACAGAACATACCCAGCTCATTTCATTAATGTCCTAAGCTAGATGCCAGTTGTGCCTGAATTACTGCAACACGCTAGTTAGTTACACACCTACCAAGTCACTTTCTTCTCTGTATTTTTTCCCACGTGAAATGAATGTTTAAGTTTGTTGTACAATACACTTTCTGTAAAATCCTGACAGTAGTAGCTGAAGCTTGAGGTGTTACTGTTATCGTTCTTAGGCTGGGAGACTTCTAGTCTTTGGTTTAATAATGGATAAAGAAGCTCAAAAGGGATTTAGTAAGATGCAATCAATACTATATGTAGTACTGCAATTTATGGCCTTGTAGCTTTTCAGTAGCAGAAATTTAGCATTCTGAGAAGAGCAGAAGCATTTTAAATTGTATAACCTTACCTATTGATCTCTACAAAGATCCAGCTACTCCTGCTTGGGCCGCATCATCTCTCTCAGGAGGAAGGAGGACCAGCTCCTGAGTAGTAAATGGGAGCTTCATTCCCCTTCTCTTCCTGGAGCAGTGAGCTCTGAGCTGTCCCCAGTGTCACGCTCATTGTTAAAGCCAGACCAAGTACATCACCACCAACTGCACCCAAGGAGCCAACACTCACAGCCTTGCATGTTTCAGTGAGATTCCGCTTGAAAAGGGAGCCAAGCTGGCCTCTACCACTCAGTGATTTGTGAAGCACATTCAGGTCAGGTAGACATTTCAAATACCGCATGATACTGCAAACCTGTTCTGGGTTTTGCAGTATAAAAATAAAATTGAAAATTAGTTAGGATAAATATTTATTTTCACATAACATATCTTAATTGTGAAAAACACAATAGTCTATTCACATGTACACATAAACTTTTGTAATAAATTACATCCAAGAAATTGAGTAATTTTGACCAGGAATATGAAATTAGAAGTAAATATAGCACTACATCTGCTTTATATTGTGTGTGATTTCAGAATGTTGATTAACATTGGAAAAGCACTTAAATTCACGCAAAACCAGAGTGTTTTAAAATAAAACCACTCTGAAATACTGAACAGAAATACAGAATGCCATTGAATACACTGATTTCTTAATATTCTAAGAGTTTGGTCAAGTGAAGCTAATACATTTTGATTGTATACATTATCTGTAACAGAATCAGCAACATGTTAAAACACCATCAGGCTGCTTTCAGGACAAACCAGTATTGAGCTTCTATACTAACTTTAAAACAATTGGAATCTTACAATTTATCATCAAGTACACAAAACAAAGCATTTAATCTTAATGCATCAGCATTTTTTCCTAAATTTACATATACAAACATTGAATTAGATGTGAATCCTTCATTGTATCCATTAGATTTTTTTTTTTCTCCATAAAAATGGCGTTTAATGGGCTTTGATAATGCTAAGGTAAATTTAGAACAGTGACCCTATTAAGTTTGCAGCAAAATGCAATTATTTATGGCTAAAGTATTAAAACACACACACTCACATACACAAAAACATTGGAATACTTTAAATGTGCTGAATGGGAAAACTCATTCACGAGGCATATAGAAAATTTGGGAAAGTTGGGAAAGCTGGGGAATGTTAGAGCCCTATGGATGAGTTCTTACAAAGATTGCAAGACTACAGTTCTTATTTTTAGGATTCAAAGTTACAGCATAATACTGAGAGTTAGCTTTCATTTTAATAATTTAAAAATTTATCTTAAAAACTTTAAAAATCAGTGAATTCCAAATAACACAATAAAACTTTGGCTCCATGTCCCTATCCATTCAATACCTAATCTCGCAGTCTTTTACACAAAAGAACAACTGGAAGGATTGGGCAGTAACAAAATCCATTACCAAAAATGTAATAGCCTTAAAGCCACATTTTACTTTACATTGTTGTTTTTCATTTTTCAATCAATATGTACTTGATGGACTAATAAAGAGCTGTAACAAAACAACAGCAGGATACCCATTTAAGTATTATACACAATCTCTGAAACAAAGAGGTTTACAGTTGTTAGTGGAGAGAAGACAATATAAATACACCCTTTATGTGGCTGAATTTTAGGCAATAAAGAGTAGGGTCATTGGGAAGGTGATAAAACTGCATGTGGGGTATAGTTTGGATCTACAAAATTTCCCCTATTATAAAATAATGGATTGAGAAATGACAAAATGCATCTGTTTGGCCTACCATGGCAACACTCATACAATACAAGGTAAGATACCATAATCACAAATCTCATTTTAAGAAATACTGTACCCATGTTTCACATCAAAGGATGTGGTGGTGTTCTTTAGCTAAGGTGATAAAATGTTTTAATATATAGGTTTTTTTATATATATATATATATTTATATATATATAGGACTATGTTCCAGTTACATACAAATTTTAATAATAAATACACTGTATTAAATCAAGGAAAACTTCACAAATACAGAATCTGACCCTGCAATTCACATTGCAAAAGTAATCCATGACTTCAAAAGGACAGATTAAGGACAAAAGGATTATCCTTGTTAGTTTATTCACAGGGTCAGATCAGTTGTTACTTTATAAACTTCTTACTGTTTGCTTGTCAGTTTGGGTCTTCTGAAATCATTTACTAAGTTAGGTGATTAAAAAAAAAAATGGAACAAGGGTTTTCAAGTTCGTCTTGAATCAAGATTATTAAGTATTCTCACACAGAAAAAGTAGCAAAATACAGTACAAACCTATTAACAGGAAAGTTGAATTTGAAAGAAAATTGGCTTCTTACATTTCTGATACGGGTACCGATAAATGGCCAAGATCAGCAACGAACACAAAGATTTTTTGCATTGGCTACTGCAGACATTTACACTGATACTAGACAAGGTAGACAAGGTGGAATGAGACAAGTATTGCACTACATTACCTGTGCTAGTATGAGATGAAAGACAAAAGTTACAAGGTAAATCATTTATATTTAGTGGTTGTGGCACTCCTTTAATTCATTTGTAAAAAAATTACTTGAAGAGCAAGTCATAGACAAGTCTCCCGGTCAACACCTTTCCCTGAGTCAGCTTTCTTCTCTTTTCTGGTTTCAGCACTAGGAAATGAAAAGAGAAATAAAAAAATAGAGTTATAGTAGCATTATCACACACACACATAAATATAAGTTATCTACCTGAAAACCAACACTGAACAAATACTTAATTTTTCATGCTTCATGGCACAAACTGGGAAAGCAAGTGAAAAGTTCTGTGCTGAATGGTGAGGATGACATCAGCCAGCATTTTAGTGACAAGGTAAGTAAACAACTTAAGATATACAGAGACAGCCAGCATGCAAGCAAAAATAGCCACTTCTTTTTTTTTTTTTTTTTTGGCAAATACAACTTAATTTACTAAACAATGGTAATGGTACAGTTCTCAGACAATACCAGCACATTCTTAAATGGAACAAACAAGAGGTCACAGAAAGTATTTCTTGTCTTTAAAGTGTATTCTCTTGTTCAGCTGTACATTTAGAAAGAAAGTCTGAAATAGAGTAGTGCAAGCCAATATCCAATAAATATTTGGCTTTCAGGCTTGACTGGGGAGAGCAGAAGTCTGAGGAGGATGGGGAGAGACAAAATTCCCCGTGTGGAGTGTAATACATACTTCCTCATGTATACATGATAAGGAAATAAATTTAAAAAAAAAAAAGCCTAAAAGATCAGACAAAAGCCATATCATTCAGAACTCTAAACCAGTGTTCAAATTTGGATTCAGGGGGTTTTTTTCCCAGTTAAAAGAACGTTGATTTGCCTACAGAAAGCGATAAACGTGCAAAGCAGATGATTTTTTGTGTGTGTGAGTGTCCTAATTTGCAGCAGCGTAAATAAATAAAAAGTCACGTTCTTCCAACGAGTCTCAATCACAGTATGAAAATGTAAAGAGGCTTCCACAACACAGGCAAATCAAGCCTTCAACAAAGAGTGGCAGGGTATCTAAAAAAACCCCAGATGGTTCTGAGAACAAACCTGCAGCAAGCACATAACCTACCAGGTTTCATGGGAGTAATTCCTTAACTAGAATGAATGAGAAATAGGCTGAGTTACACAAGGCTTCAAGAAAGCAAGATCAATTCTCAAATTCTTAAGGCGATTCATGCACAATTCTACAATCATTTGACATTTTTCTTCACATAAAAATTGCTTTAAGGATACAATTCAGTTCAGCCAAAGCTTACTTCTATGCCAATGGCAGCTTCCAGAGGTGTTAATGGAAATAGCTAAAGAATACCAACTTCTGCCACTTCAACTGCCAAATCTGTCACCTTCTGTAGAGCAGTGATAGAATTGGGTATGTTACACTTTCTGCACACAAAGGGTATGCAAACAAATTCTGGAGGGAGATGAATTGAAAGTGCAGCAGTACAGCAGGCAGGGAGTTACCTGTGCTTAGTAAAAGCAAACACTGAGGTGTTGTGTGCCTTACAGTCTATAATATTTCCACGTTTTAGGTGCCTCTGTGATACCAGGAAAGTCTTCCTTCTATTTAGGATTCACATCTCTGTGCAGCTCCTGCAGATGTGGGCTTTAATGCCTTGAGAAATTTGAAAAAAAAAAGGACAAGTCCAGTCTTTTTCCAGTAAAACACGTCACTGGTGGATCTGTAAAGGAGTTGGAGCTCTCTTCCTCCCTACCAAGGGAGCAGTCTAACAAGCCTGAGCAGGAAGGTCTGGAATGTGGGATTTTCATATCTACAGATAGAAAAGTCAACTCATTCATAGCATCTACAAAGTGACAGATGCCTCTTTCTCCAATACTTTAAAAGACCAGCTAAGTGTGTCTCCTGTCCATGGTCAGATCTGCATATGCTTTGAAATTGCTCTCTGAAGGGCTTAATAGTATAAGCAGAGGAATGTTTATTTACATGTACCAAAGAGGGCTGTGTTTCAGCCTTGGTGCCTTGGTGTTCAGTTCTACCAAGAAGAGCTCAAGGGCAGACCTTTAGATCCCTGGGAATTGTAATAAAAAAATGAAGGCTGGCAAATTGTAAAGTTCAGGTGGCTCTCTGGCTAGGCACCTTGACTGAATCCCATGTAAGTCCTCTCTTTAGACAGGTAAAAACATTCAGGAGCCTGGGATGTAAGAACTCTCTCACACTATGCCACTTCACAGAATCAGGGCCAGGGCACATCTTGTGATAGAAATTATCCATACATCAGGCTGGGAAGTCATTTTTATAAACACTTCCTGCCTAAAGTCTCTTTTTGTAGATGATCTTAGTTTATAATTGGCCAAGTCAACTCAGCATTTAATCACTATGAGTAACTTCCTGTTAATTGGTCAATGCCTTGCATAAAAGGCATTACATAAAATCATAGTTCACTATCCCCATTTAATAATATTTTGAGATATAAGGAAGCAGAGCTGACAGCACAAAGGGAGTACTAAAGGGTATGTAGTTGAACTTCACAAGACTTCAGTAAAATTTATCTCAAAATGAGATTTTGCCCCCTCTATGGTAAGGTACCCTTCGCTGTGAAAATTGTGTAATCTAACATTGCTGATCTTGATCATTTGCAGAAATTATCCTTACAACTGCTACCAGTCCAAGCTTTTTTTCCCTCAGTAATTAGCTAGGATTGAATTCTATCCTCATGTAATGACACATTCATTATGGTTTATAAGATTTTTGTAGTTCTATCCCTAATATGACTTAAGATTAAAGTTGCTTATGGCTTTGCTTATCAGAAAGAAAGTTTTTCAGTGTTAAAGCTCTTTGAATCTACTCTTCTCTCAAAATCTGAGGCAAGCTAGAGCACCTGAAAATGCAGGAGGGATTTCAGAGTCTTCAAGGCTGTTGCTTTACAACAGGACACTCATATCTAAAACCAGAAAAATCTTTTCTCCCAAGTCTTTGTATTCAAGAGCAAAGATACATGAACAGATTGAAAATGAGACCTTTAGAAAATCAGTTTCTATTTCATTATGGTTTAAAGGCCAAATCTCTTATCTGAGCCACAACCTCTCTGGATGCTCTTTGTTCAGAGGGTCATGTTTACATCATCTACCATACCACCAAAGCAAGCAACATCCACCAGGAAAATTACAGCTCCTCTGTACCCGGGGGCTGTGAATGTACCACATCAGGTTCTTCTCTTTCTCCAGGCTTTCACAGCCTGGACAGCAGAGGCACTTGACATAAGAAAACCCTCGAGTACATCCTCCTGCCATGCACCACACTGATTCTGTGACAGGATCCTTTTCAGTCCATGTGAAGGGTGGAAGACAAACAAGAACTACACTACTTTGGCTGTCAGTGAAATATCATCAGAATGAGCACATTAGTGGGCTGCTCCATGGGTGTCTGAAATGAAGGTTCTCTGCTCATCAGCTGCTCAGTTACTGCTTTGTTTGTGCAGAACAGAGAGAGGAACAACACTGAAAGGCAGAATGCCATTTTGGGGTGACAAAATTAAAAAATGCAGATCACTACAAGTGTTCTCTTACTGCATCTGTTCACCTTGAAACAATGGCTAGCTGTTTCAAACATGGGGTTTTGAAAAGTATATTTAGAAATGGGCAGAATATAATTCTGTATTTTAAAAAGAATGACTAGGAATAAATTCAGTTTGACATTTGAATACACTACACTATTTAAATACACTATTTTAAATACAGAGTAAATTCCAAATTCTAATATTTGGGACTTTAACAAAGACATTTTACATTCTTACTTGAAATTTCTTCTCATTCTGTCTCGCCAAAAACTACACAAAACTACACCTGTTCCAAGGTGACACCATTTTGAATTGGAAGACACAATCAAGGAAAAGATTGGGGACAGGGTCTTACCTTTGGGGAATCAGTTTCTAGAGTGATTAGGAAGGGGAGCTTATGACAGAAGTGTGATACAAAACAATTAAATAGAAAATAGTTAAATTTTAAATTTATGGAAGCAGAGGAAAATGTTCTCTTAGAAAATCACACTGTGCTCGAATTTAACATTTTCTTATTCCTGTAGTAACTCTGTAGCACAGATAAAATATTGTGGCTTCATTTTACTACATAAAAATTTAGAATTATTTAACTGTTTTGAGTACAAGTGAAGTAGGCAGAAAAATGTAAAGAAATGATGCAATCAGAAAATTACTTTCACTCCAAATATTATTAGATTGCATTCAGAGTACTGGGTTCTTCATACAGCTATTTCCAGGGCAGTGATGATCACTTCTTTTTCAAGAGGAAAGAACAAAAGCAAGCAGAACAAACACAACAGCTGTTGTGCAATATCCAGGTGGAGGCTGGTGGTTCATTACACAAGCATCAGGCATGCTCAGCTTCATTTTCCACTGGAGCATAACTAAGTACCATGCAAATATTTGTGATTTTTCTTTTTCAATAAATAGTGAATTTGTGTTTTGAGCTCAGAATATTAAAACTGGACATAAGAAATGAAACTGCAAAATGCTACAAATCCTTCTAATCCCTAGCAAAATATTCTAATATTGGTTTGACAACAATATATAAAGTATAATGAAGTAAAAAAAAAATTAAGACCTTTTAGAAGGAAAGCTTGACTCCTTATCTTTTGCATTCTCTGAGGATATCAACAATGTCTTCCACACAGCAGTTTTTGCCATTTCATCAGAAATGTTTATCACAGATGGGTCATCTCTAGACAAGAATGAAAGTAAATACACAATAAAACAATCATCAGCCTCATTACTTATTAACTCAATAAAAGTCCTGGAAAACTGATAGTGATGACAATAATTAAGTGCAATGTAAGTTAAGAAATTACGTTAAACTTCGTAAGTCCTGAACAATGACATAAATATTCTCTCAGAACATTTTAGCACTTTTTTAGTATTTTCTTCCTCCAACAGCAATTAATCACAGTGTCATCAATAAAATTTGTGTCACTCCCAACTAATAAACAAGAGAAAAATGAAGAAGTGTGAAATTAAATATTGCCCAAGATCTTACAGCATGATAGTGGCATCACAGGTTTAAACACAAATCCCAAAACGTCCTACTTATGCTCTGAAACTCCACCTACTTTTAAAACAATTTTAAAAGCAATCAAAACCTTTAACAAAATAAAATATTAAAGGGAGCTAATAAAAAAGCCCCAATTAAACAAACTAAGCAGTAGCCTTAAGTAGTACTTTGTAGCCATTATTCTCTTTGCTTTACCTGGACTGCTCCAAACCTGAATTTATACACTTAAGAATTATAAAGTCTTCAGTGTTTTAAGGGGTTGCCTGTACATTATTCCTGACTTCATGGCTGCATATACTTGGCATTCAGTAAGCCCTCAGTCACCTTGCTGTTGTGTGTTTTGAGGAACAACTTTAACCACCAATATCTTGACTCTTGTTTCTAGCTACAGGGCTGCAACCCTTACAGTAGAGAGAATTAGGCTTTATCCAGGCAACTCCACCAAACTCAACACACAGTGGAGATCAATAGAGATCACACTGCAAGATAATTAAACTACATACTGCTAATGTAAATTACAACAAAAAGCCAGAAAAAAGCCAGACCATTAGTAGTGTGATGATCCAAAAGGAATAGGCTGGGATTTTTCAGAGACACAGTTACAAATCTCCTGATTTGCATGAGGAGACATTAGGGTAACTTTGGGTTAAAATGTTAGAGAGAAGGCCACTCTAAGATGGTGTTCCTGTGAGCTCACATTAATGCAGAGGTTACTGTCACCAGATATTTCAAATCTTTAATTAAGAATTTCTTTCTGAAAATTTTAAATTAAATCCATGCATTATAGGCTGGCAACATATGTTATTAATATCCATAACATAGATGTTCATGCTTTTTTAGTGTCAACCCTGCACTATGCCTTATCTGCCTGGGATAGCTCTTGATTCACTCATTATCTTACATTGTAGGATTTAATCAGAATGTTTTAGAATGTAACAGTCTGATCCTGCGGTCCTGCCTGACGGACAACTTCCAACTAGTGTGTCTTTTTCCTAGGAAATGTGATATCATGTGGGAAGACTAGAAAAGGGCTGACCTTGTTAAATGCTGCAGTGTATGGCTCAGTTCACCTATCTGTACCAGACAAACATCCTCCTGATATTCAGTAAGAATTAAGAATAAATATTGTGGCATGTTTATTTAATTGCAACTCACCTAAAAGAGGAAAGGTATATTTTACCTGTAATGTCCTTCTAGTGGTAACTGAACAGTCCCTTCCTCTTCCATTGCTAACATACTTTGTTCTTCCTAAAACAAAGGAATTTAGACATGAGACAGGATATGAAATAGTGAAAAGTGAAATTTGTGTACTGTAATCACCTTTCCATTTCCTTTAATATTAATTATTTGTTTGAAGTTCTTCGGATACTTTTCAACTTTTACTATAAATAGTTGACATTTAAAACTTTTATTTTAAAAGATCTCTCTTCACTTAATGCTATTTTCCAATGCCAGTTGTTTTGCAACAATAAAGAGGAAAATTAGTGAGTGAACAACTGTCTGATGAATTTTAAATAACATTGATAACAGGATACATGCACTGATGCTTGCATGCAATAATTAGGGAAGATGATTTAAGTTTGCCCACACAGTTTTAGTACAGATAATGCTGATTTTAATACTGATTTTTCAATGAAAGGTAGTGAAACAAGAGACCCAAAATTATTTTTCACTTGAAGAGAATTAGGAGATAAATCTACCAAAAACCTTATGTAAAGTAATTACAAATTTAGCAAATTTGTCTTAACAGGAGGGGAGAAGAACAGAACACCTCTCAAACACCTTGTCCTGCCTACAAAAACAAAAGAAAACAAGTCCTCCAGAGGAGGATTCTCAATGTCCACCTCCCTTAGGTCAGGACACCCACAGCTAGGAGGTGAACAGCTCTTGGCAGGAAGATAACCATCAAACCCTGCTCTAAATTGTTGCAGTGTGTGTGTGAGCCCAACAGACTCCCAGAGACCTCCAGATCTTTCTTCCCTTTATTAGATGGCTTTGTAACAGTTTTCACCAGTGCCTGTCTGAAAGCTTGTGTTGGCTAAAAATAGAATTTATCATTTTCTGGCAGATCACCAAAGGCCCACATGCATCACAAACACTGATTGTTGGTATTAGCTCCAAGAGCCAATAGTTTTCCAAAACAGTAGAATTTAAGTTCTCTCTGCTCAGAAATTTGTTTCTTCAATGCTTTTTTATTACAACTATTTCAAAGTCACAATATATTTTTTTTCCTCAAATGTGAAAGTCCTTTGTTCATTCTTGTCTCAGAACGACTTCATTGATTAACATCAAAGTGGGTTCCAAAGGAGGTCTGTGAGGAGAAGGCACGTATAATACCCACTATAAATGTACAAAGCCCTGGAAAAAACATGGCCTAAAAATATAAAAACAACTTAAGTGATGAAATTAGGATCCAATCAAGTAAGTTTCAGATCCTGTCAACTATATTTCTGAATATTCTTGTGGGTAGAATACTTCTATTTTTAAAAGCTGTGTGATAGCAACTCTCCAATTAATTCCTTAGGCTACATGTCAGAAGTTTTTTATTACTAGTTAATTTTGTCATTTCCAGGCTTCACAGCTTCATAAGTTTTTGACAGTTGAACAGTTTTAATAATAGCTCTAAATATTTTAGAAATGCCAAAATATGTAAAAATAACCTCTCAAAATAGACAGTGAATGAAATAAAGTAACACCAGTAGATTTTCCCAGTTTTGTTTTCTGATGCTATCCTATCAAGCAAGGGAAGGAAAGTGACACAGAACCAAAACATAAGGATAACAAGGAATTCTTTCCAATAACCAGACCCACAAGAAGAGAGCTACCTTGGTTACTTCTGGTTACTCTGAATTGTGATGACAACAGACACCGTGATGAAACAACTCTCTGGTCTGCTTTGATTCAGGGGAGAAAACAATGACTCACATATTTTAATTTCAGCCTGGTAGTTTTACAGGCAAGTACTAAATAGTAAATAATCATCTCGATGTTTCTTATAGGTAAAATCTTTTCCCCAAAATATATTCCATGACAGTATGTTGAATGTGTCAAGGAAATCAAAATTAAGGGTTCTTCAGGTTACAGATAAGGCAGGGAGTTTTCAAAGGTCACAGAAGAATCAATCCTAAAGGCAGAGTGATCTAGTTTGCATAGCTCCATATCTGAACTATTAGCTCATGTCCTATTTCTGCAAATAAAGCTACTAATGGGAATCCTTAACACACACATTTTACTGGTCTTGGATCATGTCTCAGGGGATCCCTAAGGATAAGCAATTATCTGAAAGCTAATTCTTTGAAATAAGATGAGGAGTTCAGATGTGAAACAGCCAACACGGTGGTAATGCCACAGGATGCAAGTCAGAGTCTGAGCATTTGGGGGTAGCAGTGTCACTGACCATCTCATGACAGAGTCAAAGTCAATTGTTTCTGCAGGAGCAGAAGGGTGGCTCTGGCCCAGAGTGTAACTGGGACTCTGCACAGGGTTATGACACTGTGAGCAGAAAGGGCTCTGAGTGATGCCGAGTGCCCTGCGTGAGGCTCAGAGACAGCTGGGGCATCCACTGGCCCTAAATTCTGCATCTCCTGCAGGGATGAGACCCAGCCCAGTGCAGCATCCAAGTGCCCCAGGGCTAGGATCTGAGGGCTTTCCTCCAGGCATAGGTTCATCTCTGCACACCATCTGAGTGGGTCTCAGAAGCAATCCCCAGGAGTACTGTGGATAATATTTTATATGACAGGATGGCAGCCTAAGAATCTACATCCCCAACTAAGCCTATCAGACTTGTAACCTTACAAGCACTTATGTAAAATATGACTATTTTACACTCAGATATTGTTAACGAGTCTGCCTAGAATGTGCCTTACAGAATTTTCTCTAAATGCCCAAAGGAGAAATTGATAAATTGCTACATACAAAGAAACCTGAAACCATGACCCACCTCTTTCTCAGCATCTTCTAGTTTCTTTTTCTTGCTCTCAGGCATCAAATCATCTAACCAACTGAGCTCCCGCTTGGTAAAAAAGAAATCCATGAGTTTTCGGACAAATACCAAAGCTAGGACCTGCAAAGATATTGATTCAAATAATTGGCAAATGAAGCAAGTAAAACAGACAAATACACTTGTAGAAGAATAATTTCAAAAGTGACCAGTTTTTAGCTAGAATTTTATCCTTTAATCTGAATAACTGCTGCTATTCCTTTGATCAAATGAAGTATGGTTTGAAGTTTTTCTATTAGTGAAGTCATCCGAGAAATCACTTAAGCAGCAGACCATGTTTATTTCTCCCAAGACACAGAACTGTTAGACTTCTCAGTTCAATAAGCAGTCTTCCTTAATAAGTGAATGCTCTTTCTGTAACAAGATTTAGTGATATTCCTTAAATAAAAAATAGCAAATAAATTTTTGTAGTTTTTCTTTAAGAGAATAATTTTACCTAAGTGAATGTAAGTTGGGATATCCACATGTAGGACTCAAAACAGAGGTTAAATGTCAAATTTCTCATTACATAATATGTTATATATTGTCCTTGAACACAGAATCAAAGCAATATTGTATTTAACTGCTCAAAATTATTTTTTCTTCAGTAATAGTTATCCACAAGTGAAAAGGGTTTTTAGAGGAAATAAAAAAAATTCATACCATCATAGGAAAGACAATGGCAGCTCTTGAAACCTTTATAATCCAGAGAAGCACAAGACAACTCAGCTGAATTATAGTGAAGAGATGGACCTTTCTAAGAGGAACATGTCTTAGATAAATAAAATCTGGCTGGTGCTTTGCAGGCATCCAGAATAACTTTATCCTGTCAAAAAGCTGAAAGAGAAAATTTTAGAAGTTTGGATCAAAATGCGGTGTAGGATCATCTATGCTGGCATTCACACACTGCCTAAGAGATCCTGAGTATCCAAAGAATCTGGCTTGTTATTCTAAAGGCAAAAACTACATAATTTCAGCAGCACAGAAGAGACTCCCTCATTTACAATCGTGAACCTTTAATCTAGATTAGTCCAGCAGTGGCAAAGGACTTGTCTTCTCACCCACTAAGCCACCAGAGTATGAATGAGAAATGTGTTACTTAAGCAAAGATTTATTATTTGGTTAGTCACACTTCAGTTCCTTTCCATTTTAATAGACTTGCCTCCCTAGTTTGTATTGCAGATGTACTGAGACATGGAATTCTGCTGAATTACATTCTACACAGCCAAACTGCAGGAAATACCCTGTTCATTGGATGTTGTACACAAAGAAGGTGGTTACTTTCAAATAATACTGCTAATCCTGAACCCTTAACATCAGGCAAAGCCAGACTTCAGAGTGGTTCTGAATCAATTGTGACTCCAGCTGAATGGAAGCTGGTTGATCCTGTTGGGCACAGGCACTCTCACACTGCTTTCCTAATACATCCCACACTCGTTTTCCAACAACTGAGCTCTGCCTCCTCTAGCACATAAAAAGCTGCAGTCTTTTATTTCCTATGAATGAACAACTTCTCTTTTACTTCACCAGACACCTTATCCTAGGCTGTTTTCTTCTCCATATTTCACTTTATTCACAAAACTAGAAACAGAAAAAAAGAAAAAAAAAAAAATGAATGCCAGAAAGCTGACTGCCATGCTGCTAGGAATGTCCGTGAGAGGTTCCTATTTTTCAGTCCTATTTGGCTCCATACTGACCTGAGACATTTATGTCAAGGCACAATGATGATGGTGATACACCAAATCTCCCTGCATGGATGAGCCACGCTATATTCACACAGCCTTCAGCAATGTCAAGTTTTGGAAATTTTTATTGAGCATGTGCAAACTGCATTTTTTTAAAGGCTTATAATTTGGCCAGATTTGAGCAGATTTCTTTTTCACAGAAGCAGCAAAAAGCACATCCTCCCACAAGAGCCATCTTATCAAATCTCCATTCCTTGTCCCAGCATGGGGGAGGGAGATAAGGAGGGGGATGCTATCACTTTTCCAAGTAAAGATAGCCAGATTTCAGCATGTCTTAAAAACACTCTTCAGTAGTGTAGTGTACTTTCTCATACCCCTGTTCTGAGAAACAGCTGAACTATATTAAATTGAAATTATTTAAACCTCAGTAAAAGCCCAACTACTCTTCTGAGAAGGAAGGATATGAGATAGGCAAAGTTATAAAAGGAGAGTCCCTGAATAGAGACCACCAGAGTCCAAAAAAAAAAAAGTTCCCAGCTTTGCCTATAAATGGATGTAACTTGCAATCAAATATAATGGAAAAAACAATCAGACACTTTGCTTTTTGCATTTGACGTTTTGCACAGCATAACTTGTGTTTTCACTGTGTGGTTGTTCTTTCTCAATTGTTTTGGAAGGCATGTCGCTGCCTCGTGGGCGTGTGACACTGCCATTTAATGCTGCAGGAGAAACAGAACAGCACAACCCCAACCTGAATGCTGGGATGCCTGGCTTCTGCCAGCTACTCCTCCTTAAGGCCACTGCAGGAATGCTGCCCTGGGATTTGACCCTTCACCTCTGAAGTAATGTGGCTTGCACAGTCCGCCCTCCCTGCCTGCAGTGTTTATTTGCACAGGGAAGACCTTCAGAATTTCACTGAAGTTACTTTTAGGGCAAGTTAGCCCTAAAGGCAAAGTTCAAGATAAGTGTAGCCCTGCAAAGGAACTTGGAAAAGGCAGCATGCAAGCAAGTGAATGGGGAGACAGCAGAGAGGGAAGAGCCCCTGATAGCTATTACTCCATTTTTAGGCTCAGCAAAATTCCCTTTATAACAAGAGAGAACAGAAAAATCAGCACCCAAAAAACAGGGGGGAAAAAATGGAGCACATTGCCTAAAGGGAATACTCTATTTAAAGGGAATCCATTTTCCTTTTTAAGTGAGTCACTTCCAAAAATTTAAGGTTGGCAGCATTCCTTTAAGATTATACACAAAAGCTAATACAATAACATAATAAGAACAGCTATATTTTTTTATAGAAAGCATCATCAATAAACCATCATAAATCCATGTTACCTGAATTCCCTTTAGAGATGAAGCACCCATGTAAAGAAATACTCCATAAAGTACTGGCATAGGAATAAACTGCACAAACAAGCAGAAAAAGGGAAGAGCATATTAAACACTACTTAACAATTTTAAATGCTTCTAGAAAGACATTCAAAACAGTTCAAATACAAAGTGCCATATGCCTGCATTAATCAGACAAGTTGTAAATTCAGAGTCACTCAATTATAAATTAATAATGATTCTCAGAGTGTAAAGCAAAAGAAGAATCTGGCTACGTAGTTTTATTTTCCTCTCATGGCCAGTTATTACAATATACTTAAGTCCCTATTAATAAAATTAACAGAACTACACTAAAACATGAAAGCTTTAATTTGTAGTTAAATTCTTTACTTTAAAGACTGCTCAGAAAAACATTCAAGAGACATAAAACACTTCTTACTGCTAAAAGTAATATTTTGTGCTGTACGCATTTGAAAATGGGTGAAAGATTCTATGGAATGCTTTTTTAAGAGACTACTTTAAATGTTCAGGTTCTCAGCATACACC
Source organism: Brachypodius melanocephalos (assembly GCA_013398615.1). NCBI lineage: Eukaryota > Metazoa > Chordata > Aves > Passeriformes > Pycnonotidae > Brachypodius > Brachypodius melanocephalos. The sequence continues at coordinate 16,478,471 of VZSR01003282.1, read as the reverse complement.
AAGTAGGGAAATGAGTATGTCCATGGATAAGAATCTGTTAGAAATAGTAAATACACAAAATGCATGTTCTATGTGTTTTCAAAGTGAAGGCTTTATGATACACTTAATAAAATACTGCTGGGAAGTACAGGTTCTAAGGGCATATTGCCCTCACTGCAACAATATGCAAGACTAAGTTCTGCTTTTACTAAAGCCAGAACTCTCACTGATTTCACAGAGGCAAGATAATTCGTTAAAAAGTATTAAGTATTAAGTGTACACATGGTATTATATATGACTGTAACTAGACACCCTTTTTCAGGACACTGGTGAGCTGTTTTGAGTATGCAGGAAGCATGAGGAGATTTTCATATTCATTTCCAAGAAACGAAGCACAGAACTCCTCTTGCAACTACGAAAATATTTTTAAATTACTCGGAAACCACAAAATGTTTTTAAATTATCTAAATAAATTTTAAATTGGTATAAGGAGACTGTTTCATGGTAATTTGCCATGGGCCCAAAGTATTGACAAAGTGTTAATCTTCATCTACTACAGCTCAATGGCAGAATTCCCTTGGACTTCAGTCAGGCCAGATTTTCATTACAAGGTTTTTATTTAAAAAATGCTAGAAGTCCCTAGGCAATTTATTAAGCAAAATTAGAATTCCACTTTAGACTCTCATTGTGCAACATTATGCTAGTTAGTAATGAGCCTGGAAAGAGCATTCATTAAATAATACAGTAACAACAATGAAATGTTCAGTGCAGTGTTTTTAACTTTTCCTTACTTCCCCAAATTACCTTTAGAATACTTGTCAAAAAGACAGAGGAGCCCATAAGGATAAAAATCATGAGGCCTGTGACTCTTTGCTCCCGGATTCCAAGAAATTTTGGCTGCTCCCCTGGAGCGGAGCACTCTGATTCCAGTTTTAAGCTGTTCACATGGGAAATAGAGAGGACAGTGGCTGCAACAAACCATGGCAATCCCATAATCGAGCACACACCAAGCATCACCGCCACCATGAGCAGGTCGAGGTGGTATCCGCATCCTTTCTGTTAAAAAAAGTAAGGATGGAAAGAAGATGTAAAATGACATCTGAATTAAGGAGAACGCTCCTGGCAGGCATTCCTAATGAACAGCTAGAGACAATTAAAAGTTTAAGACTTGTAGGAAAAAAATAGCTTCCTTCTATGTGTTATCCAGGTTGGGTCAGTAGGGACGGCAGATTGGTTATCTAAGGGGAATTTGTACTAGTTCACACTCAGTGCTCAGTGTTACTGCACTCCTTCCAGTTATAAGTGTAACACAAATCCACTCTGCAGTGGGCACCAAGCAGCTTTCCTGCTTATAAAGTGGATACTGGTAAGACACTGGAAAATACACACATTTTCTGTTTTAACTAAGTCTCTTCTGTGGATAACAGTAAGGAGAACATCCAGCTGCACTGCCAACTTCCCACTGCACTAATCTTAGTAGACCCTCCATCTATTCTTACAAAGTGGTGGATAAGTGTGTATTTTTATTGGTCCCTACATAAACATCTGTAACATTTGCAAAGCTGGTTTATGCTAGAAAGGGCTGTAAAACCACACTGATCCTTCCAAAGTTTTTTAAGATGGTAAGCACATGATGTACATCTCAATAATGTACTTTCAATCTTAGATAAGAGCAGATAGCTATAAAATAACATACATTAAATTAAAATATAAAATCAGGTACTGGTTAATTGGTTTCCTTATTCAAAAACAGTATCATAATATATGTATATATGCAAGTCAGTACAAAACCTTTGGGTTTGGATCATTTCTGTAGTGGTGAAATGCTATATAAATTTACCAACAGGTAGATAATGGTTTGTGCATAAAACCCTTTGGTCGAATCTCAGATAAATTTAAAAACCTGCAATTACGCCTTCACCGAAAAAGAAAATGCAATGATGCATCAAGCTTGGTTCTATAGATATCTGCTCCCATAGCTGAGTGGGATATTTCACTTCAATTTTAGCAAGTATCCAGGACCTCCTCACAGCTGCAAGCAGCAGCTCAAGCTATTTTCCATTTAAAAAGTCAGGTAGTTAGCCATCTCCAAAAAACTTTGCAATATGGCAACAAATCCAGTGTCACGGTCTGATGAAACAGCGATGTTCATGCAAACAATGTGAATATGTTGAACCATAATTTTGCCTGTAAACCCATGCAAATGCCTTTTGACATAAAAAAAGTAACTAAACTAAACTTGGAAGGGTTTGCTACAGAGACTGCCAAAAGCTGAAATGTGCACTATCCAGAATTTGCTATGGGAAGTATAAAAAAAGAGGGGAAAATGAGTTGGAAGCAAACAAATCATTTCTTTATGAAGACAACTTTTACTTCTAAAACGGGAAGCGTCTGGGTTTATGAAAATGTAAGCCACATATCAAAATGAAAATGCCATCTTATTTGCTTACATTATTTAAAAAGGGGGAAAAGTAAAGAAAATTAAGAGAATCAACTCTAGCAACCTTCCCTCACTCCCCAAAAGTGCTTATGAGTCTTATCTCCAAGACACATCTTGACAAACTCAGAGATGTGTCAAACACAGATATTAGTTACAGGCACAATGCACTCAAAGAAAGAGTTTAATTCTAAATCCTAACAGAGACACCTTTTTTTACCTTCTGACACATTTATGAGGAATGTATCTGCTAATGCATACAGAATCCGAGAGCATTTCCTCACATTCATACATGATCTGAGGAACCTGACATATGGGAAGAAAAGGAAGCATAGCAACAGGTGATGCTACACCAGACCCCAGCAAAACTAAAACGCAGCAAGACAAGGGGGCAGCCAGGAGGACCATCTGACTCCCAGATGCCAGTGCTGAAAAAACACATTCCAAAGCTTGGCAGCAAATTCCTGCATCTGTCAAGTTAACCACATGCAATGCTATGGATTGACATGAAGAGCCAGGCTGACAAAGAGGGCAAAAAAAGAACATATCAAATGTCACAATCATCCAAGAAGAGGCAATGCAAAGTGAAGGTTGCAAATGCATTTGCTAAAGCAACTTGGGATTGGATTGCTGCTTATTAAAAGTATGTCAAAAAAAAAAAAAGCCTAAGCTTGCTGCATATACATGTACAGAAACCTGCTGCTAGATTTTGCCCAACAGTTTTTCAGAGGGGTGATGTCCCTTTTTCTCTCTCCATCTGTAGGCAACTAAAGTGTTGGAGAACAGAGCAGGAAGTTGTCCTATGTTGTTTTAAGAACCCATTGTGCCTCTAAGGCTCAGTTTTATTCTTCTCCCTTCTTTAACATAGAAAGGGCATTTAAAAAAAAAAAAAAAAGGATGGGCAGAATGACAGAGAAGGATAAAGAGAGGTAAAAATATCTTCTATTGCAAAATAACCCCTGAGTAGTTTTTAAAAATCCAATCCAGTAGAACAACACTGTCAATACCTAAAGAGGCATTAATATTCCGGTATTTAGGGAGATTAACGTGAAGGTGTTTTTTCACTTTAAGTGAATGAATCCTGCTTCTACTAAAGCACAGAGGTAACACTTTCTTAATTCAGAATCTGTATTCCAAATGGCATTCATAAAGTCTTCTGTAAGGCAGTGGATCACTGACACAGAGCATAGGTACTACACAGACCAAAAAAAAAAAAAAAAAGGCATAAAAATTTAAAGGAGTTCTATGTAATATATAACAAACTAGCATACACAAGTAGATGGATGCACATTACATAACCTGAAGCAGAAAACAACAGTGAAAGTATAAATTTTGACTGAATACCTTTAGTTTGTGTTCTTTTCTATTGATAATGACAGCTGTGATCTGCTGGTCCATAAAGATTAGGATAGTACAAAGCAGGGCTGGAATTACAGCAGCTATCACTGTCCACCAAGGATTAGGCCCCAAAGGAGTAATAAACCAGCCACGATCATCTCTGGTGGGCTGCAGAAACAGTCATGCATGGCCAGTCAGAACAATAAGGACTATTTACATTTCAATTTCACAAGAATACATACAAAACATTCTTAGGATATGACTTCCTTTAAAACTAACCTATACAGAGCACTAAAAACATGCTAAATTTCCTCTGATGCCAAAACATGAAATTACATATATAAAATCATTTGGATTGTTACAGACTTGGTTGCACTCAATACAGTAAACCCAAAATTTGGAGGAAGCCCCAGAACATTACAGTAGTCTGGGACGTGGGTGATTTGAGCCTTGTTAATCTCTGCAGAGATAACATTAGGAAGCATGACTGGGCCTGATGGGAGAGGTTCACGAACATGATTCATAAATCAGAGAGGTTGCATAATACCTTGTGAACACAAAAATTTTAAAATAGTATCACTGCTCCCTGATGACAATATTAAAAAATTATAAACCAAACATAGAGGATTACTTTGCAAAATGATAAAGTAGCACAATTTATCAACAACTTACCTTAAAAGCATTTGGAACCTGAAGTTTTGGTGATGGAATTCCAATGGCATAATCAATTAAAACCATGGACAAAATAGTGAGAAAGACAGCAAAATCGCTGACAACAGAGCGTACCTACAATCATTGAGAGAAATTACAATTTTAACTAAAACTTTCAAGTATGATTTAAGATTTGAGTTCACTGTTTCAGTAGAGCTTACAGCTTTAGCTTACAGCTGAAACCACGCTTATTGTGATACAAGTTTCTAACAGAGGAAAGAGGCTGCTTCACCAGCAGTTAACTGAATTTGCAATGCAGATGGAATTCTGACTTAGACATGCCTAATGACAATTTCTGAATTGAAATGATGGCACACACCTTTGTTGGGAAGTAGCGGCTAGTTTTGAACTGCTTCAGCGTGGACGAGAGCGTCACTGTGGAAAAGAACAGGATGACAGACCAGAAGAGCACATCTGGAACGTACGGGCCGTGATGACCACAGGCTCGCCCAACAAACTCACCATGAAACTTCTTACATTCCTGTCAGGGAGAGAAAAATAGCATTGCTCTGAAAATTATCCATGCTTGCACTAGCCTTTCCTTTCCTAAATAGTAAGCAAAGTGTATTACTAGAAATAGTAAAACAAATCCTAGATATTTATTCTTTTAAAACTTAAAACTCGCTATGTGTGCATCTAGTCTGCATGGAGAATTCTCAAAGGAATCTCTTTTTTAGCCATATTAAACGATGAAGCCACTAAGGCATACCATAAATAAACTCATTAATATAAAATTAGGTTTTTCAAACTCAGCAAATACACTGATTTATTTTCTGTGTACAAATACAAATTTACACTTACTAACACTCTCTGAGCATGGAAAGCAAAGTTCAAAAGGCACAAAGAGAAAGGCTGCTCCTGGTACATTCTCAAGAAGTGCTTTTTTCGTTTTCACTTCACAGGCCCAGCAACTGAAGAAAAAGCTGTTTAGGATGTGTGGCATTGGCCTAAAAGGAGCCCAATACATTTAATACCACACGGGGGCAGCACATCCTGCAAATTGTCTTTCTCTTTTCTGATAAAATGCCGAAAAAAACCCAAAATTTTTAACATCAACTATATTTAATATAATTTATTATCAACATGCAGATACAGTGGAAGGTATTTCCAGAACTTCTCCACTACTATCCTTAGTTCTCTAAAATCATAAAGAGTAGCTCTAGAAATGTGAGCTACCAGCTGTGGATCCACAATCCTTTCCTCCTCCTTCCCAATCTCTCCACATTTATTAGAAAAATGAAATGCAGCACCCAGAATCAGGGACTCCAGGCAGAAATATCCTGCCAGATCAGGATCTTTTTGTATTAAATCAAGTGTGTTGTTGGCTTATCAGACTTACTGCACAATATCATCTTATGGGAAACTTTGGCTTTGAACAAGGATTGTCTTGGAAATAAACACAATTGCTATTTGATGACTGTGAGACAAAGGAGTGCAAAGCTTTTTATAATGGTATAGCAGTAAACTTGGGATGAAGCTCATCATATGCTTCCTGAAGAGGATTTTGTCACCATCAAAATCCTCCTCACACTTGTCCCAAATCCTCTTCATACTTGGTCCAAAATCCTTTACTCATGCTTGGTTTGTCTTGATAGCAAAAAATAATCGTTGGGTTTCAAGAGAGAATGAGAATCTAGATCGTCAGAAACTTGAAACATTTCAACTAGACACAAGAAATATATGAAGATAGGAGCAGTAAAAGAGACATAATGGGGTGAGTCTGACCAAATATTTACAGACAGCAATGTCTAAGCTCTTACTGCAGCTCTCTGGAACAGAAGTTTCTTGATGATGCTTGCAAGAAATAAAGACACAAAAATACAAAAAAATTCAGTTATTTCTTTGACAACTCTAGGGACTCATGGGAAAAGTTGGTCAGTTATACTACTACCTGTGTAAACTCAAGTTTTTGTAATAAGCTTTCACAGAAGTTTTTAAGGGTTTTATATAATGCAGCCAGTCTTTTACATTTATAGTTAAAACAAAATCTGTTATTTTAAATCTCCTCAGCTGCAAATGTACTCTGAAAAACACTGTCAGAGATCTGAGAAAGTGAGAGGAGGAGTCTGCCCCTGCACAGATGCTCTTAGAGGGTGCTGCAATTTTGAGAATATTCATTCTGGACTGCTGGAATCCCTCAGGCCAGCAGTTCTCAACTTTCTTTCTGCTGTTGCCACACCAACAGAGTGAGCAGTCACTGCTCAGAGCAAGGCGTGGAAGCAAGACAGAGCAGCCATGGAAGGCATTCCTGCCTTTGAAAAAAAAAAAAATAAGAACAGTATCTTCTGGAGACAGTCCGCTGGATTGGCTTTTAAGTGTTCCATTTGATTATGCCTATGGTTTGGTTAATTCAGCTCTCTCTTCAGTCTGGTGTCTTTTGCACTCGATTCTCTGTAACTGTGTAATGAAATGATCCCTTTGCGAGAAAAGCGGTGGCCCAATGTCAACACGAGAATTCAATCAAGTGGTAAAAGTTGCTTTGAAGAAAGCAAACTTGAACTATATAAATCCTTAAAACATAGGAAAGTGTACTGTTAAGAAACTTGTTACCCATTATTCCCTTCCTTCTCCTGGGAAAAAACATTACAGAACTTAGGTAAGAAAAACGTGGTCACTGAAGAGAAAACGTTACAAAATTTCTCCCCATCCTCTTTTTTACAGCCTGAACTACTGCAAGAGTGTTTTAGGTGAAATAAATGCGTCTGATTCTTTCTACACAAGGGAACTTTGGTTTTGCCATCTGGCAGAATTTAGGACAAATTCATTGTCATTTGACATGTTTGACTTAATCTGAGCCAAGCTCTTGTGCTAGTGTGTCAAGAAAGTTCCAAAGCAAGGCATAAAATGCACACACTTGCTTTAACGTGTACTATCAGAGGCTGCAAAAAAGCTTACAAAAGGAGATAATGCTATAAAGTCTATGTTACTTTTTGTTAAGTATATTTTATTATTTATTTGAATAAATATGAGCAGGGAAAAAAAGGTATTTTTAATGTATTTTCTGCAGCAAGAAGGACAAAATTATTTATGTCTATGCCTTTATTTATTAAGTTCCAAAATTTACTTACTGACACAGTTAGGTTCCCCCATGGCACATCAGATGCAGATATATTGTAGTCCTGCCAGTATTGTAAGGTTTTATTGCTGGGATGCTCTGGTTCCACACAATTGCATCTGAAAAGAAAATTTTTTTTTCCCTTAGTAATAAAAGATACATCAGATATTAATCCAAATTATCAGTTTTATAATACACTGAAATTATGCTCTACATTGACAGATAATTTTAGTTCAAATGGGTTCAGTAAATGCATGCTTTGAAGCAGTTTGTAGGTCAGTAGCTAGTGCTATTACTAGAGTAACATTTGCTGTGAGGTGCATATGCATATATAGTACGTAACATGACAACCACTGATCAAACCACTGACCACATTAAGTTTTACCACCTGTTTTCTTCCTTGTCTATTGATACTTCTGAGCACAGTTTGTAATACTGGGAATATGCCTTTCCTGTTGCACCCTCTTACACCTAAGACTTCTCTACATGGACATTAGATGCTATGCACAGTCCAGGCCGATCCATTTCTCAAATAACAAACTCTCTGTATCCTCTTTCTTTCCCAGATGAAGAAGTGCCTTTGCATGCAAAACCGCTCAACTATGGAGTCAACTGTCAACTGTCAGGGCTCTGAGTGTCAGGATCACCAGCACCAAAGGCTCTCTCAGTTCTGTGTCCCTCATTTTTCCTTTCCCCACAGCTGCTGTAAAAGCACACTTTTCATTTTAAATTGTGTGTTTTAACACGCAAACTGTGACAAGGCAGTGTAGGAGGACAATACTGCAAATAGGTAATTTAAAATCAAAATTAAATCTTTAAAGCCTCTGAAGCAACTGTGGGAGGCTTTTTCTTTGACAAAGCCTTCAAAACATCCAGGATACTCTCTAGGATGCAAGATGTCAAGTGCACTTTGAAATACGCTTTAAATTAATCCTACTTTAATAATCTATAGCATTATCTAGCCTGCTAGTATTTTAATGTGCTTATGATGACTTTAAATAAATAGTGTACTCTCTGAGGAAGTTTTCAGGAGAAGCTGGGGACAGGATAACATCTGACTATCACGTGCAGAGCCACTGAGCATAAATTGCATTACAGCTGTAGCAGAATATCAGTTTATTCACTTACCTATGCCATCTATTTTCGATGTGGCTGTTTATCTTTCCACAAAATGACAATACTCATCTAGCTTTCTATGATTTTCTATATATGAAATTCTACCTTCTACATCGTGAGGACACAACAATGACATTCTATTTCCATTACAATACTATACATGTGACAACAGCTGCATTTAGTATATAGATAGGGAAAGATGCAGGTTGTCTATGTGCAATTCCTTGCTTTTCTTTTTACAAAAGAAAGAGAAAACCCTCACAGCCCATGAACAAAAAGAAAAAAAAAGAAAAAAAAAAAAAAAAAAAGGGCAACTGCATTCAGAGAAGTAGAGGGCCTGAGCCAAAAGTCCTTGACTGGATCTTTCAAACACATTTCATAGGCTTTGGATCAGGCCCTAAGTGCAGGATGAATGCGTGTTCAATGCACAGTTCAAAGTATTACAAAATGGGTTAAATGAAGCACATCACTACCAGTGAGCTACAGTAGCAGAATAAAGCCAACAAACAGCATGGCTACATCATGTAGGGCAAGGGAGTACTGGATGTCCATGCAGCAATGCAGAGGTGGCTGTGTCAGGTTACTGCTGTTTTCTGTGAGCACAGGAGCTCCTTGGCCCCTGGTGTCCATCGCCGATCGCAGGCTGGCCATGGCCCGCTGGGCTCTGATTCCAGCAGGCCAGGGTGGCACGGGCTGCTCACTCAGTCACCTCCTCACTAGAAGGGAAGACTGTGCCTGTCGCCAGCACTACGTGGCACAGCTACACTTGCTGCAAACTGCAAAATTACATTTAAAGGTTAGGGGAGCCAAAATTTCTATTTCCTCAGAAACATGACAGTTGAAGCTATAGTTTAATACAGCTCAGGTAAATGACCTTTAGATGAGATCGCCTGTTTATTTCTATAGCAATATCACTTTCCTCCTAGACTGCATTCCAGTCTGGTCTTTACCAAGTTTCACAGGCATTTAGCAATGGCAGACTGATCAGCAGCAGATAAGTGACTTGTGCAAACTACACCCACGCAGACCAAAATCACCCTGCACAATGCTTTTGTTACTGAATGGGAGCAGAACCAGGCTCTAACTGTGGAGACCAGATCCTGTTTCTACTCAGAAGACCATTTAAACAATGATCTCAGTGTTTTGATATATACAGCACTACATTGCTTTCAATATTGTGTGTGTTTTGGCAACACTGACATTTTGATGTGAGATTGTATCATGGTATTACTGTCTTCCAGCATCCCACTAATTGCTTAACATTATAGAACTGTGAGATAGTAAAACACTCCCTGCCCATCCCAGAAAACACAAATGAAGGTACCATTCAGTGCCAAAACATAAAAACATTATCTACAAAATGTGTCATTTCATAACAGATATAATTGCTTCAATGATAACTATTTCCCAGCATAACTGACCTGCAAGGAGAATCTCACATTAATGAAATGATGCTTCCTACTTTATTCTCTCTAATATTTTAATCTCTTTCATTGCCATTTTTATTTTGAGTAGCTTTGCCAGAAAAAGTAAAATATGCTGAATAGTTAACATCAACATATCCTTCTATTTTCCTGATAAAACATTGCTCAGAAAGCTGCAATAAACAAAAAATTATTTCCTCTTGGGGGTTCAAATGTTCTTACTATTCTTGTAAAGTTGTTTAAAGTGCTGAGCACGTGCCCATGACAAGGGATCTGTGTGGAGTTTATGCTATTACCAAATGAGTAATAAACTATACAAACACCTGTATTTTCTAAGCAACATATTCAGTTTTAAATACAGTTCCATCTTAGCAATGTACTCTCGTGTCTTTGAGTGATAAGTCAGCAATCATCTTCCTGATGCTAAAGGATTCAGAGGGATTCTTTTGATTCTCTTTCACCAAGGCTGGAATACAGGCAGGGAAGAATCTGACCCTGGTTGTGGTAGCAAAAGCATAGGTGTCACTATGGGGGGGGAGCAACCTTTGCTGCCAATTTCAACACATCCATTTCATCACACTGATGACAGAAATAATTCCCTCTTCATCTTTGCACTTTTGGAAACCGCAAGACATTCTGATCTCCTGGTAGCAATTCAGATGTTCAAATATGGGTGACTGTACACTCCATGGTATCTGTGACATCCATGATGAGTTGGCACATAGGAGAGGACCTTTGTTGACTCATGCCTTTGTTTTCAAAGCAGCTGGAGGCTGAGAGATCTAAAATGGCACTAGATACCCAGTCACAGGTCCCTACCTGTATTTAAAATGCCCATATTTTGCAGCTAGACAGGTATTAGTGGAGCCTGCTTCCTTTTAGGGTATTTAAAAATTTAATACAGCCTAACAAAAAGTGGATTATACATCTGAGGTTGATAAATAAACCATTTCAGCCAAGACAGTATTCAGATAACTCAGAACTGTTGTAAGATTAGAGCTGACAAAATGAGAACGTAACAAAGAATAACAACCTGAACCTGCTGGCTAGAAACAATAACCAGAAGAAGGAGTCTTTACTGCCTATTCCAAAGTGCTCAAGAGATCTCTGGCAAATCAGAACAGAGGACAAAGGTAGATCAGAAACAATAAATTTTAGGACTGCATGAAAAATGGGTATCCCCTGGAGCCTGCACTTCTCTCCCTTTTGTAGGAGGATCAAAATTTCAGCTAAATCTTCAGCACCAATTCAACTGTAACAGTATAGGCAGTATAAGGTCACTCCCTACTTCCCTTCTTTGTCCTCCCAAACTCTCCACAATTTCTTAGCTGTTTTAGGTTTTGGTTCGTAAGTCTCAATTTTGTTCACTCCATTAATTAGAGGCAGCCATCCTAACTTCACTGCATGCAACATCTACAACTTGTCCTGTTTTCAGAGAGGAGAGCTAGGATCTGACAACAGCAACTTCAGGAAATCTCAGACAACTAGCAGTGCTCTTTATTCCACAAAAGGAACAGTTATGACTATCCTTAATGGCACCAAAAAGACTGTCTGTATGATCCCTCTTTCTTTGGACTATGGGAAAAGGAATATTAGTTAACAAATAAAACCCTGTCACTTTATATGTCAAGTTGGGGAATATTTTCCCCCTCCTTTTTAGATTAACAATAAAACATATATATCACAGCTGCTCAACAAGTAGTCAGGTGAAAGGTTCTGTACTAAAACCTCTTTCATCCTGACTGTAATTTTCTGTTAACTGCAAACCAAGAAACTTATTACCTACTATTTGTTCAATTCAAATTAACCTCAGTCTAGTCCTTCCAGTCCTTACAATATCCACCTCTTACCCCTGATTATTCAGGTTCCCTCTTCACCATTTTCTTCTCTTTACTCTGTCATGCATGCTCTGCTCCCCACACAGACTTTAGTGCAGCACGGTGCCAGTCCAGCTTCAAAAAAGAGCCTCAGATAGTGTTTTTGTGAGTAAATAAAACAAAGTTAAACAGTGCAGCTCCCTTTGAAAGCCCCATGGCCATTCACCCCTCGGCAGCTGCCATTTTTCAGTAGGCTGTTTTCAAGACTAGGAGGCACTAACTATTGACAATTTTATACAATCCAAAAGGCACTGGTCTGGACCTCTTATTTTTTCCAGCATTTACATATTGCAAGCTACACCTATTGATACTAGATAAGGATATGATCTATAAAAGATGCAACTGCAGCTTCTTCCTCATTAGTCAATATACCATTTCCCCTTCCTAGAAGGGAAAAAATGCCTTTCTGGCTCACTTAAGATAGCCTGAGAACGAGATTTGCTCTATATGAATATTTATAATACTTTAAAAACTACAGGCAAGTATGACAAATAAATTGCAAAATGTGCTTGTTTAAACAATATGCCTTAGTGAGTATCAGAGCACATATTTGGTAGTATGAGCAGGAAGGTTTTCCCCCAGCACAGAGGATGCTCTGAGTGTGCTGTGCACTGATCACATAACAGAGACAGAGCAGGATTAGACTATGAAATGGAACAGAACATCACCAGGTTTGTTTTTGAAGTAAGGTGTATGTGTAGGTATTCTCTACATTGCATTTACAAGGCTGAAGTATATTAATAGCAGAATGCATGTTTAGATTTTCTCCAAATGCACCATTTTATGTGAATTACGGGCATTAACGGAATCCTTCTGTTTCTCTAAAAACTTCCATGGGAAGAGGACAACAACAGTATCATAAAATGATGTCTTCTCTGCTGTCTCACACCTGCAATACCTGTATATCCCTGACATTATATTTACCATATTCCCTCTCATGCCAACCTTCCTACTAACTAAATCAAAGTCTTAGTGGAAAAAAAGACTCAAAACAAAATAATTAATAGTGATGGAAAATGGACTTGTCAGTTAAGTTCTATTCTCAGTATCATGAAACCCTTTCACAGCACAGCTGTCATGGCAAGGCAAGATTTTTTGTTCATTTATTTATGAGACCTGCCATCCTGAATTATGACATTAAGTTATGTGGCCCATCTCTGACAGTCACGAACAGCAGTAGACATCCACATATATTCTCTAAGGTTGCAAGACTGTATAGTTTAGTTGGTTAAGTTCAGGAGGAAAATAGAAAAGCTTATTAAAGCACCTAAACAACGCACTTAGCAGCACAATAGTTTCACAGAGAAAAAAGATAAATCTGAAAAGGGGAACTGATGTTAGACTGAAGAAATCTCAAAGAATCAGGTTACTTTGGATAGCACATCAGGAGGAGAATGGTGTTTTGTCAAGGAGAAAGACTAGACAACAGATTTATAGTCATATTGTAGCTTTGTTAACCTTGACCATTGGGTTCTATTAGCTACCTAGTGCACTAGCAGTCCATGTATTCACAGCAGCACTAGGGTATGGAACTGCCACACACACAAGTTCCTGTGCAGAAAAGCAGTGTAACTCTGGGGGACATTGACAATTCATCTGAAAGCTTTCACTGTGAACATTTCTAGGATATCATTTCACCCTGCTTCCAAAGTTAAGAGCGCATACCCTTGAGGAGGAGAGGTTCAGTATAATGCTGGTACAGAAATAATTCCTGCAATACATCACAGCCCTGTATGGTCAGCTTGAGTTTCAATTGTCCAGGTGCAATGCATCAATACACATAGAGGCACTGTAACAAAACTACCCACAGATTTTATGGGAGTCTTTCTAGATTTGGAAGGCATTGTGTAGACCAGCTCTCAACTACAAACAGAATGCTTAACAAGGAGATCTATTTCCAAAGTGGAGGGGATGAGTAGTAAGAAGGAATAAAAGAAGGTGGGCAGTCTCTGGTTTCAAGTGAAGGAGAAAGAGACAAACAAGTCAGATGTCTTGGGCAGGCACAGAGGAAAAAAAACAGAATAAAGAAAAAGAAAGCCTGGATTCCAAGGTTTGTGTAGAAGCAAAATGGAATCAGCAGTTGAACTCAGTGATGGCACTTGCATGGTTCTGGGAAGAGGGATGTTCTTAGGGAAGGACACACAGGACATGGCACAGTTTAACTGTGGGAAAAACCTATAAAGAAGGGGAACAGAAAATCTATATTCATATCTAACTTCAAATAAATCATTACAGGAATTGGCATTCAATTACATGCCTGGGACCCTAATGAGCAATACTGTGCTCATCATCACTGACTCTTCTCATTCCACCTGCAGCTTAAGGGATACAGGATACAAATTAAGGATGCTCATTTGCATCCAAAAATGATGTATTTAGATCAATTTATATAGATAATGGAAGATTTAAAACTTGCTTGTGCTTTGTATGAACAAAATTAATCTTCACAATGCCTTCTAGAAGCAATGGTTACTATAGCCTGAAATGATACTGAGATTGACATGATCTTGGCTCCTTAATTACATCAGAGTGGGATTTTCTACTCCTAATGCTTAAGTGCATGTCAATACCAAGACAGATTGCAATATGCATATTACTATGCCAAGAAATCACTTTAAAATTATTCAATGTAATCTGTTAATAATTGAGTAACTTCTGGTAAAGAATTATTAAAACAACATGAATTCATTACTTTGAAAAAAGAATTAATAAAAACCAAAAAGGTATATAAAATTCCTTTATATACCAAAAAGGTATATAAAGATCTAAGCAACCTCACCCTGAGAAATAACTGAACTTCTGTATGATAAGATAACTATCTTAAAATGCAATTTTAAAGCATACTGGATTGCTTTCTAAATCACATTCCTTTCATCCACAATGCTTATTCTGTTTTCTTTTTTAAAACAGTGGGTGTTATCTGCTCAAATAAGGGGTTCTCTTTTCCTAGCAAAAGTAACATTCTAATATTTAATATACACATTAAAACTGATGGGCATCAGTGCTCCAGACAGGTTTCACTAACTGGAGATATATTTGATACCAGGGTAGGAAAAAAACAGGAGGAGGAGAATGCAAAAATAAGAGAGTTGCTATGCCAACCTACAAATGCTAATGGCATGACAAATACAAAAAGGTCACATAAAAAAATAGAAAGAAAAGCTCTGATCAAGAAGTATTTGTATTTAATTTAATAAACAATGTAGCTACTCTATTCACATTCCTTCAAAACAATGCAGTTTAAAATAATAATAAAAAAAATACAGCATAGTACCACACTGAAAATCAGGTTGTCTTTGTCCTTCCTTTGATTTATCACTTATTCTGTATCATCCATATCAAAAATATGGTGTTTTAGGAAAAAGTCACATATAAATGCTGAATGAATTTGCCTGCAAGTAGATCATGTAAAGGTCAGGGGTAATATTTAAATACAGAGTAAAAAATAAAATTTAAAAATTAGTAAAAAGTGCATCATGTCTAGTTTTACATTAATTAGATCATGCAACAAGATGTTTTTGGTTTTTTGAGGTATAATTCTGTAACAAACTTAAAACCTTCTACTAAAATGCTAAATGCAAGGTTTTTTAAGTAATCTTTTAGGAGGACTTTCAGTTGATTTTCAAATATTTGGGTGTGCTTGATTAAAAACTAAAAATAAAAAAAAATTTAAAGAAAGAAAAAAAATGAAAGAAGAAAATCCCAACTGTTATGAACATTTTTCCTCTAGTGTTCTAAGTTGTATTATGGCAGATATTAGTAATGACTCCTGTTCTCTCAAATATAAGCAATGCATGCAGTGCTGACTTTTACATCAAATTCTTGCAACAGAGACTGCAACAGAATTCAAGCCCACCAAAAATACAGAATGGGCTTTTCTTCTCACTTGAAATACAGTCTCAATCTGGTTGAAATATCAACCATTTAAAATTACTATTTTGTTTGTCTTTCTAGTAATCCAAAGAGAGCATTAACAGAATGCCAATGACTTTTCCTGGGTCAAACTCATGTCCTCACCAGGGAAAGGAACAGTACTGGCATGTAGACAGAGTACCTATGGACATCAGAGCATCCTCAGAAAGCCCATGGGAGAAAAGAAGATGGCTGGGCCACAGCATACACTGAAAATTTCAAATATATTCAGTGCTCTGACCAAGTTATCAACTTTTTGAGTGGGCAACAGAAAACACAGAAATTTTACAGTATAACCCAAGTTTTATAGCATAGAATTGCAGATCCAAGATAAAGTTTTACATAAGCTTTGGCTGAGCATTCAAAGAGAAATGAGTTGCTCAACCTTTTGAAGATTATCCATGGCTAATTAAAGACCTGCCAAGGCTTTACTAACAATTAAAAACTTGTCTTTAAAATCCCCAAAGAGGAAAATGCAAACAGCTGTTTTAATTAGCAAAACAGCAGATACTAATTAGCTTCTGTAACAGAGTATGCTGGTCCTTTAAGGACAGGACCAGTTTCAGCCCAAGTTTATTACCCATCTAAACTACAAGTGAAAGTGGAAGGACTGGAATTAGATGCTGCAGGAAAAGCTTCTAATTCCACGTGAAATCAATATTTCCCAACTTCAAGTACACAAAAGAGGGATTTTTATTTTGAGTAAACCTTTATGCTTATCCATTTTTTAGTTTCTTATCTTTCCAGAACTGAGTTATGCTCAGACATTTGAGCGGGAACTGAGAGCACTTGAAATGTCTTGTGATGATCCCATGGGGATGATAACTGTGACATCTCATCTTCTGGGCAAAAGGCCACTGTGCCTGGACAAAGCAAGACTAATATCTGCAAGTTTGCACAGCAAGCCCATGGAGTTCAGGTTGCATCAAGTCTGCTGTGAAAGCACTGGGCAGCTGATTTGGGCAGCTGATGTAGAGTTGCTGCAACTGAGCACATCTTTCAGTTCTCCCAATCTTTTGGGACTGGTTCTGAATAACTAAGAAATCTCAGATGAAACAGAAAGGAATAGAGAGAATGGAATTACCCTTTTGCTGTGTTCAGAGCACAGGTCCTTGGATAGCAGCAGATATGCTCATACAAGATAATCAACATGCATTGATTTTCAGTACACTGCCATTTCTAAAAATCAATTTAAATTTAAAAAATTATTTCAAAGTTAAAAAAATGAAAGTCCCATCCTATAGAAGCTATATGTCTACAGCTAGGCATTTTGCTGTTAGTGGGGTCAGTTGCTATGGACATGAGTGATAATAAACAGGAACATGCCGCAAGTAGAAGATACAGTAAAAGTGCCAAATGTGAGATGTAATACAACAGTTTAAAAGGCAATCTATTTGTACTGTCTACAGAGAGTGAAAGAAAAACTGAAAATTTGGGGATGAAATAATAAATTCAACAAAATACTGTATCAAATAAGTGATATCAATGATATCAAATAATTTTGATTTTGAGTTTGAAAACACCAGGCAGTGGTGGAATGCTTGTTCCAAACATCTGGAAGAAACTTATCTTTCAGGAGTTGTGTTTGAAAAATCTAAAACTATTGTGCTGATATTCCAACACTGTAGGCCAGGACAGGTCAATAGGTGTAACTGGAGGATGACACAGGCTGCTCTTTTACCATTCTGTGTGCTCGGCACATTTTACACTCATTGCTCTGTTACCAAGAGCAGGCAGCAATAAAACACCACCCTTCAAAAACCACTCTGGGATTCTGATTATTGAATAGCATTCTAACTAAAACCAACAACACTTATTTGTTAACACAAAGATTATAATGAGAAAACATTTTCACAAAATATAGACATAATTACGACTGTACCCCTGCAGGCAGGACTGTTAAACTCATTTCTCTGAAATCTCTAGCAATATTATGGGACTCAGCTAATCACAAATACAGCTACCCAGGAGCCCATGTATCTACTTGTGCTTATGCTTTCCATGACATATTTTAATATCTCAGCTCTACCTGATAAACGTTTTCTATATTTTTTTTTTGTCTTTGTACAGCATTTCAAAATCTGATTTTCAAAATGATAAGAGGACATCATGTTCTCTTTTCCTTTGAGACAACTACTTTGAAGTGGTAAAGAAAAAGAAAAAAAATCCACAAAGATTGTGCTATATGAAGGTCTTCAGAGTAAAATACCTACTCCTTAGAAGGTGAGTAAAGTTAAGAGGATATAACATCAACTGCATGCATGGTCTATTCGTGATGTCTGTTCCTTTCTCTTCAAATTAATATTCCTTTGTCTACTGATTAAACTATTAGAGAGGAATAATAATATTTCCAGCATGATGACAGTATGTCATGGCAGAACTATAGTTTCTCTAATTTAACTTGTTCTGTGTATTAAGGTAAATAATTTACATTCAGATTCGGAATATGCTAACTATTTTTCTAGTGATAATATACACAAAGCTCAAATGTTTTCTCTGTTGCTGTGTTCTGTTTTTCCCAGCTTAAAATGCAAATGAGACATTTGGTTGAGACACTCCTGTTTTTCCAGTGAACAGAAGATGTGGCACCGTTCTAGCACTGTTGCTTTAGGGCCCCACCCAGCTCATGCAGAGGGTTCAAATGGGTTCAGTGAAATAATAAAGACATTTCTGGAGAGGGATTTTCATTGAAAATGCTTTTTTAATGACATTTTATTTACTGATGTGAGCAAACGTTACTGGCCTCAGGATGGACTAGGATCTTGTGCTTCACTAGAAAGAATATTTTTGTTCTCATATCACAGAAGCAGCTCTATGAGGCTTTACTTCTCAATGAGACAACATTGATAAAAGCAATTCACTTTTTCATTGCCCAAGTAGATTAGCAGGTACTTTCTAAAGTTCACAATGAAGTAAAGCTGTTTAATTTGAGTTAGAATAAAAATCTTTGTATTAGGAACAAATTGATTATGAGCTACTGAGATTCATCTAACAATTCCAAATTCACTTCAGCTCTTGTGGATTAAATGCCAGAGAGGTTAAAATAAAGGAGGTACATGAACTTATAACCTTTTAGAAAGGTGAACATGTCAATTTGGGGTGAAAGAAACCAAACCAAAACAAAACAATATAAATATGATACATTGAAAAATTATAAATTGTAAGTACAAGGTTACAGGAAGAGACCATGAGTTTAGTCTCATTAAATAAAAATGAATAGAGACCTAAAACTGAGGTCTAAAGCACATCCCCCCAGTAACTACTACTTCCATAAGACAGCATAATGACTGGATAGCTTCCACATGCTGCAACTACTGCAAACTTTTCCTGCTGTGTTCCTTGCAGAGAAAACAACCTATGGGAAAAAAAAGAAAAAAAAAAAACAAAACAAAAACCCCCTAACATTTTAACAGAAGAAATCTTACTTACGAGTACTTTGTCAGCAGCTCCAAATTATTATGCATGTTGATTGGATACGTCTCACTGAGATGAAACAGCTTCTCTAAGGCCTCATAAATGAAAATGATGCAGATAAGAGAAGCAAAGGCTTCTTCAGTAAACCGGGTAATGTAGCAGACTAGGGAGCTTGCATCAGTTGCAACAAGGATGATGCACAGGATGGCAGTCCACAACCCAATGCTGGCTCTCAGAGAAAGGTATGACAACCCATACTCTCTAAAAATGAGAAAAAAATTTAACACACTCAACCTTTTGTCCAGCCACAGCGAATGGAGACAAAGGCAGCTCCAAAATTTCCTTTCTGGGGACAGTCTGAATCAGACATTATGTTCCTTCTGTGAACAGAAGATCCTGTCAAGTCACCTCCTGACCAGAGCTCTTCCCCCAGGTAACAGGACACAAAGAGCTCGATCTCTACATGAGCAGCTTTGAGAGTAGTCACACACATGAAGTGTATAAGGTCCACTCATTCTTCATCCCATATCCTGCTTTGTGAACAGCCAACACCTGCCAATTTCTTTCCAAGCTGTGAAAGAGTAGCTATAACAACTTTCATCAAAATTCTGTAAGCTTATTGCATATGATAATAGAGCTCCAAACACACCGTGTGACATTATCACAGCAAACTGAAAGGTCTGTCTGAAGGCGCGAGAAAATTTGAGTGCTAAGCAGGGTTTCCTACTCCGTGTTGTGCAGGAGATCCTGGTACAGAAGTCCCTGTCACAGAAATGAAGCAGAGAAGCAGACTGGATAGCAGAGAAGAATGATGGCTTCCAAACAGAGACATAATTTTTCCCCACACTGTGGCAGCAATATGTCAAGTATAGCACATCAGCCTAAATGTGGCTCTGCCGGCATGACACTTCACCCCCTCTCTGCCCAGGTGAGGGAATGGCATGGTCTGTATTAGTGACTATTGAAAGAGGGCACCACTCCTACTGCACTTACTTTCTTGGTGAGAAGCAACACCTTTCGAGTCAAGGATGAGATAAACCATTGATTTAAACGTATTGTCTCAGAGTAGAGAATGATAAAATTAAAAAAACAACCAAACCAAAAAAGCCCCCACAAACATCCTGAAGTTGTCATTTCCTTCAAAACAACTGAGGGAAGGAGGGAGAGAGGAAGGAGAGTTTAAAAGCAACAAAAGCCCAAAATTTAAGAAAATTCATCTTTCTGCATTACAAATTCACTGCATAGATTTTGGACTCTGCAACATGATAAAGGCAACAATTTATCTTGTAGTGCACTGCTTAGGATTTCAACTTCGGGATAGGTGGTGTCTCTACTTTCACATAACAACAAATGAAGGATGATGAACACCATGATCTTCACTTACTTGCAAAATTTGAATAAGATCTTCTCAAACACTAAGACTGGTCCTGTGCTGCCAAGTATAGTGAGAGGCTGTCCACCAAAAAGAGAGTAGGCAATTCCAGTCATGGATGCTCCAAACAGTGATTCTATTGCACTCTGAAGATGATACAGAGAGAAGTGTCCATAAATTTTCAAACAGGTTCTTTTTGCAATGTCTTAGTCCATAGCCTTCTAAACATTAAAACACCAATATATAAAGGTGATCCATGCAACAGTAAGGAAATACTAACCACAAAACTAGGAATGTAAGTTTGTTTTAAAAGTTCAGATTTAACACATACTATACGACCTTCAGTTGCTTCTCCCAGCAGACCACCAAATGTGATGACAGGAGACATGCAAGCACAGTAGAGAAACAAAAATGATGCCAGACACTGCAGACTGAGAGCATCCCTGAAGTCACTCCAGAAGAAGGGAGCTTTTCTTTTGATATCTAAAATTAATCCTCCAAAAAATCTAAAGAAAACATAGAAGAGCTGAAATTAATTAAGGTGGCACACAAAACTTTCTTCTACAGTATTGCTTCAACCACACTGCAGAGAAGCTACTGTTCCTTGATCAAATGATACAAACTCTTACATTCCACCCTTCATAAAAAAATAAGTTTATAGGAAGCTTGCCTTTGTAACTTCAAGCAGGGAATTACCGTGGTTTTAAAACAAATTAATTTCTGTGTCTCTTTTATAAGTATCTTCAACTAATCATCCAGACCCCAAAGCTCTGAACAGTTGCTTGCTCCCATGCACTAAATCAAACTACTTACTACATGAAATAATTCTTTACATCTGTTTAATTAGAGGGGAATCACAGTGCCTATTTGCCCACACATTTATATAGAGAGCTTCACATTCTTTATTTGAGAACCTGTTCCTAAATCCACTTGATGATAGAAATGAATACATGCTACCATTTTTCAAGGACAAGAACTGTCATCTTTTGTCATTTACAGTGTGTCAAGTATAATCAATATTTAGGAACAGACACTCCTTTACAAAATACCATACAGCTAAAGTAAATAACCCCACAATGCTATTTTCCTCACAGGCACACACGTATCAGATGCTGCTGAAGTAAAGAAGGTGGTAAAGGTATAGTGCTACTACCTCCTAAATATTAAAACAATCCTTCAAGCTGTCAATTAGCAGGTTCTCTGGTGAGAGAACAACTTCTGGCCAGACTGGCCATCATCTCCCCTGCCCCAGTGTGCACCAGCACTGCAGCTGAATCTTTAGCTTCATGCTAAGGGTAGGAACAATATTTAAATATCAAGAGGCAGCAAACTAAAAGAAACAGCTGTTGCCCAACCACACTGCACTGAGGCCACCACTGACAGGTGACGCACTTACACCACACCATATTAGATTAGAGAAAATCAGTATTCCCTGGGGCAAATTCCTCATTCTGATGCCTATTGCAGCCACCAGGGTAAGCACAGCCTCATGTACTGGGACATGTCATGGCTTACTGAGGTAAAAAAGAAATGCTAGAGCTGTGCAACCTAAAAACTTCAACTACAAACCAGCTCTAAGTATTCCTAATATATGGCACAATATTATACCAAGATTTCCTTCATGCTGTACAAAACTAAGAAACATTAATCAAGTTCAAGAGAGGTCTGGCCTTTGTAAATATTAGAGAAAGGGGCTTGCAATGAATACAATGAGAAAACTCAAACCCTCTTGCTCTCTCCTGCTCTCTGAAAACGAGCATGTATTGTCCTCTTCAGCTACATGGCACATGCAAATCAGAACAAATGCCTGAAAGAAATCATGTGCCAAGACACTTCTGAGAGAGAACCAGACCCTTCTGATTCCTTTTGAACATCACTTTGAACACTTAAGATTTTCACTCTGTTTTCACTAACTTTCCAGTGCGTTGCAGTTCTGGTCCAGAGTGTCCCCCAGGATGTTCTGCCTCCCCATGGGCTGCAGTTCCATTTGGCACTCCTGGGATCTTACGCTTCTCCTACCAGGAAAAAAAAGGTATTTCTCATGGGTTTTAGCACTGAAACAGGCTCTGAAAGTTAAAAGCCTAGACATAAAAATTTTATTCTAAGATTTGTCAACATAACCTTCTCATAAGCTGTAGAGAAGTTCTATTACCAGACAGTTAATAATAAAAAGAATTGTGATTCTGTGAAATTTAAAGAATTGATCACAAAAACATCTTGTATCAGAAAACATTTTGAAGAGTAATAAGCTTTGATCAATGCTTGCAATAAGCTTAAAGCAAAAGCAAACCATGGCTATTTGAAATAATCAAGGATGCTTAAGACAACTTATCCCTGAATTTTAGATACAGCTGCCTGTATTTATTCAGGAAAGAACTAGTAATGAACTAAACCAAACATCATCACTATACTGTATACTTGCAAGTCAAGGATTCTTCTTTAAAAAATTAACCTAAAATAAGAAGAGGATGCAAAACATAGTGACTCTGCTAAATGCTAAATTAATGAGACTTAAATCTACATAATAAAAATTCATCACAACTTATTAAACTGTCTGAATTTTACACTGCACAAACCTGAGAGGGAACATTTTTAGGTGGTTCTATTCGAATTGTTGGGTCCCACTCTCCAGGAGGGAGAACAGTAACCTGATCAAGAAACTCATCAATCCCAGACACCAAGTCATTGCGGTCTTTTGCTTTGTAAGCAACATCATGGAATACCTGTGAAAAAATGAGAAGTAGGTGTGGGAGGAAAAAGAGATGGGAAAAGGAGCTCTCTCTAAAATAATGGCCCCTCTTTTCTGAAATAGAACACGCTTTGTAAAGTTCCCACTGAACAAACAATCTCAGCTTCAACTGAAAATAGCTTCTGGTACATCGTTCTCGAGAAACTCCAGCTGCTACAGAAAAACATCCTTATGGCTCCTGAATATTCCAGAGATTTTGCAGCTTAAACAAAATTAAATCCACTGGGAAGCAATGTGCAAAATGGAACCTTATTGGTGAAGATATCTTCACTTGTGAATACTGCTTCTTATTTTGTTATCCCCTTACAGCAGCATAATCTGGGCTGTCACAGGACCATGAAATGAACTGGAATGTTCTTTGTCATCACCAGAATGATTATCCACATTTCATCTGAAGGATTGGAGATTCCCTATTACACCTCTTCAGTTAGTACAAAACTGAACCATGAATGAAAATACCTCATCTGTCATTAGTGTTGCAATTGATCTTCCAATCTCATGGTATTGTTGGCCTTTACCCAGTGGTCCAAGAAGAATAAACAAAAATCTGCAAATAAAAGGTAAATTTGAGAAATTGTAAAGGACAGATGGTTGAAATTAATATAAATATTACAGAAATATTTATCTAAAATGTGGACTAGAAGGATCTTTCAGATAAACACTACATATAATCGCCTTCAAGATCCTCACACATGCATTTAAACATGAAGCTCTGCTTAGGAAAAAAAAAAAAAAGTGAAAATAGCTTCCAAAAATACATCATAAGCTTAACAGTCAGTCTTGATTGAGACTATCAAAACTTCCTTACATAACAAACCTCAACTTACATAATAAATGTATGCAATTGGAATCCATGTACAGAACACATTAATTTATTTAATTCTGTTAATTCAACAGAAGGGTTATGGTTACATAAATTATTGCAATATTGAAGATGTTAAATAAACCCAAATAAAAATAGATTTTAAATCATTTTTATTCCTATTAAGGCTCTGGACAGTCTCTACATGAGGCTCTAGGCAAGTAAAGTTCTATAAAAGGCAGAGGATTCATTCAAATGAAATTACTAAAATTCTCAGTTTTGCTAAAATGCAAAAGACAACATTTTGACATATATTACTGAATATATTTTTATATACACTTTTTTGCTTAAAAACAAAACACTTAATTGTCCTAAATTGTAACTATTTTTATTTTCATGAAAAATTAAGAAATCTGTTCTTTTCCTTTTGGTAGTTTTCTTTTTTGTGGGAATTTGTGGGAGGTAATGAGGAAAAGCTTTTTCCAAAGCCAGTTTAGTCTCTCACTGTTTCTTATACACACAGAAAAACCAAAAAACATCAAAAAATAATATCCAAAATAGTTACAAAGTACAATTCAAAGAAAATATTACTGTTTATCTGGTTGGAAGCAAGGATCTGAGTCTCAGCACTGCATTTCATAGGATAACGTGAGTGTCATACATAAGTGTCCTGAGTGTCACAAACAAGTGGAATACACTACTGCCTACTGTTGGAATTCTACTGTTACAGAAACTAAAAGAGGGAAGGGAAAGGAGAGAAATACGTGTACAAACATATGCACAAATTGAAAAAAAAAACCAAAACAGCAGGGGAGGGATACTGCAATAATAGCTAAGTCAGTGAACACAGATATGGGAGAATCACTTTGGAGTTTTGATCTGAATTAATCCCAGCAGGACACAATGTAATCACAGATCTATCCCAATGCCCTCTATTTGAATACAAGGTCTATTTTAGACTTCTTTTTTTAATTCCTCATAATTTGTTTTCAGAATCAAAATACTCCATCAGAAAAAGTTTCAACTTGGAAAAAACTTACACTAATAAAAATTCGTGGTTAAAAGTCACATTCCCTACCATGCAAAGCAGATTTTTGAAGAGGTACAAATTGTTGAAGAATATATTTCCAGTATGTTCTCCATCCATCCACTCACTATCTGTAGTCAACCAAATCACACAGTTTGCTGTTTGCCTTTTCTCCATTCCTTCATCCTTTTTTTAGTTCTGTACATAATTATGCAGTATCACACAAGTAGTTTCAGTTCTAGATAAGATATTCTACGAAGCTTTCACCTGGAGTAATACCAGTTTGTACAGGATGAACTGTGTGTTATAGCCTACATTTCTACACCTGTGAAGTACTCACAAACCAGCACGTGTCTGACTATATCCACACACCATTTACAGGGTGAGCAGAAGGCTGAGAGAGCTCTTTGTTAAAGAGCAAACCAGATTCCTCACTCAGTAAATGGCAAAGCTAAGGGTCACATCACCTTGTCTCCACAAGGTACTCAGGAAAACAAAGCAAAATCAGCTCAAGTGTACCTGGTTGGAATTGGAACTTCAGCCAGTCCTGTGAGCAGCACCGCAGGAGACAACCTAACAAAAGCCACAACAGCACGGTCCAGGAACTCGAGTTCACCAACTAAGATGTTTGATGCTTCAGCTCCAGGTGGTATCTTTTTCATGAAGTGTAGGTCAACCTGGGAAAAGTATATTAAATTACAACCTAAAAGTTACTTACAGGGATTTTTTTCCCCCTCTGCTTTGTTGACAGAGGCTTCCTGATCACTGCACTATAATCTTAGCTATTTCAGTTATGCAGTTCCACTCTTCTTGTCTGTTGAATAATTTTTTTTTAATGAAAATGTTTCTCTAAATCAAACTAGACAAGTATTTGACTGATTTTTCTTGGAAACAAAGCACTGCAGAATTAATTTATAAAAGGCAACAAATCAAATTCAAAAACATGTTTTAAATATAGGATTAATTTCCTAGTAATGCTTTTTATCAGTACTCATAACAGCACAAATACTTGATAGCAATCATAACAGTAGAAAAAAATTAAGACACCTTATTTTTCCATAATTAATAATTCTGGAAATCATTAATTCAAAGCTCATAGTTGTTGTGTTATTATCTCACTGGGAAGAACATTGGATTCCACTACATACAATTTTCCTTCCTCTATTCTGAGATGCATTTTTGACTTCAGATTTAACAGAAGACACTTGCCCCTATGCTGAAAGTAACAGATAATAAGCTCTCATGAGCATTGACTGTCTCACGAGCAAACTGAAAGAACAAATCAGAAGGAAAGCTTTGGAACTTTAGGAAGCAATTTTGACTTTTGCAGGATGATAGAAAAACAGAGACACAGCTTCATCATTGCTATAATAAGCTCAAGGTATTTGCGTAGGAATGTTTGACTCTAGACTTCAGTCTGTAACAAAGACTGATATGGAGTAATAAAGTATATAATGTATGTCTGATTTAATTATGCACCAGCATTGTCTACATTTCCAAATGCATGAATTTTGTCATTTGCTTTCCTTTTATTAATCTAAACACAACAACAGCAACCAAATCCAATATAAACTGTTAAAGTGGACCATTTTAATGTCTATCTTACAGCCATCTGTCAGTACTAGTTTGCATAGTTTTTGGTAATATTTAGAAAATTGTTTTCTTGCAAATGGCTCTGGCACTAAATCAGAATTCAGATATAACACAGTTGTCTGTGTAATGAAATCTTGGTTTGCTGAGACCACAATGAGATATCTAATGCTTTCCTAAGCCACAAAGATGTCTGAACACCTCACAAAGTTAAACAAGAACCACACCAACCTGGAAGGTTGGAGACCAAGTACTTTTTCAAGGTAAATTGAAAATTTTGTTCTCCACTCAAATCACAAAATAACTCTTCAAGATTAAATACATAACTAATGATCACTCTGCAGCTTATTTTGGTGTCATAGGTTATTTGTAATTGAGAGGAAGAAAGCAGTCTTTCACGCACGTAGAAATGTGCATTCTGTGTTGAGTCTACCTTGTGAATGGATGGATTTAACAATTAAATGCATTTAACATTTCATAATTAATGTCACATATACAATATGCTACACTTGTGACATTGAGGTCTTCTCATATACGCATCATAAGATTCAAATTTGAAATAAACATTCTGTCTCCTGTGTACCAGAAAGTATACCCAGATATTTCCTGGACTATTTATCAGCTTAAGATTCTAATACAGCCTAACATTGTTTAGGTAATGAAGACAGCCCCATTAAAAGGGAAGTAGCTGGCAGAGGAGCAAACTGAGCAAACACACCCAAACCCCAAAGGTGCTGTTTTCACTGCATAATGAGTGGAGGTGGTCCTGGCGTGAATTTATGGCAGTGGCAGAAGCTACAAATTTTGAGTGCTGCATCTAACCTATCCATAACACATCTCTTACCCCGGGTCTTCAGCTGGAGAGACCTGATGTGCATCTCAATCTGCACCCTAACCTCAGTCACATTCCTGACCTGACCCTAAACTGTCCCAGCAAGATCCAATTAAACATAAAACTAAATAACTAATGCAGAGGCCATGTCCCTCCAGGGCAAGGCAAAGACTGAAGAGTGGGGGACACGTACCCTGAAACCAAACATAAGTTGACATGAAGGCAAACAAAATACTCACCATCCCTTCTTAGTAAAACATATTTATAAAATTCATTTATAAGCAGGGTCAACCAGCACTCAAAACAAGCCAGTTGTTTCACATGGCATTTGAAAGACCAAACTCTGTCAGTATGGGACAGGGGTTTGTCTCAGAAATAGTGTTTGCACATAGAGCACACGAATGTTGCCATGAGAAGGGATGTGGGTACAGTCTCTTTATGCATTCTGTGTTTCAGGGCAATTAATGTTCCCTTCAGTCTGGCATAAAAAGTAGAAATGAGCCAGATGAATTTCTTAAACCATCACCCCCATCCTACTCAGACAGAGGGTGAAGTGGTGCTGTGACAAATCACCTCCACATCACCCTGAAAACACAAAGTCCTGGTGGTGGCAGCAGAGGAAGAGGAGTGACACATTTACAAACAGCACAAACCATCTCTCTCTCTATGCTACTGAAGTAACACCCAAGACAGCTTTCAGTGCCTGTCTCACATTTTTCATAGATAGATACAAATACAATCAACACAGTCTGAATGCTGTACCCAGATTAAGTCAGCTTTTTGAATCAGCTCCAAATTTGGAATATTAGATGTAGCCCAAGGGAGACAGATTAGCAAGGAGAGAATATGTGAGGTAGTCAAAGGTGCTTTTTTTTGTAGAAGATAAATGAAATTAATATCTGGAACAAAATTAGAGCAAGAAATCACAATACTCAAGAGAGAATTAGTGTACTGCTCTACTTTCCGCTCAATCTGTGCATATAATTCCAATTATAACCGTTGGGAGTTACTGCAATAGCACATTTCAAGGGGAAACTGCACTTATACATCTTCAAAAGGATAAATGGATCTATTTAAAGTCAGTCAAAAAGATAGGTATTAGATAACAATCCTTTACTGTTATTTCATTCCTCCTAACAAAAGTTGTTCCTTTCATATTCCTGACATCCGTGTTGGTATCCATCACTGTTGAGGTTAGAAAAAGATGAAATGTTGATTTCTTCCAGCTAGTTTAAATGGGAAGAGCTCTTTTGATCAGCACAGCAGTAGCACGACAAAAATAATGAGTGAAGGATCAAATGATGCAGCTCCCATTCTTGTTTAATACAAACAGAATTGCAGTTAGACAACTGACTGGGATTTGGATCCTACAACACTCAAAGCAACTGGAGAAATGTTCAAGAAAAGCACTACTGAAACTTATGCTGTTCCCTTCACTTCTGCATCGCTTAATTTTGAATAGACAATTTTATTTATATTTTATATCCTTTACAAATTCTACATCTTGATATTAGAACACTTCAAAAACAATTAGTTTTACTTAAGACTTTAATATAAATATCATGAAACCAATATTGTACTTGACTGTTTAAAGCATTGTAATTATAGTTTAAAATATGTTTAAAGGATTAACATTCAATTTTTAACAACCTGCCACTGTTTATAGATGTTCTCGCAGCCTCTATAGAAATGTGGTTCACAATACATTCTCAGCCAGCCTCCTTTTTTCTCATTGTCATTGACAGAAAGATCTGTTTCCCCTCTTATTTCAGCCATATACGATTCATAGTCTGGAATGTTCAGTCAAAAATTCAAAAGATGCAAATAGCTACCGCTGCTAGGAAATAAGTCTGGCACCAGATGGAGCAATCACATAACTCTACTTTTAGCTCAGCTGCACTAACATTAAAATTCAACAGACTCAAAGTGCTGTTCTTCAGAATTTTGGTTTAAATCACCTTTCTTCACTTACTCAACCTTTGCTGCATTAATGTGTCAGCTGAAGCCATCTATCCTTGGCAGGCTTGTCATCTGTAGCCATTGTGACTGCCTTAGGTACATACGGACCTCTTACACAAATTAGGATTCTCCTTCACTTTAAAGCTGAGAAGCTGTTTGCTTTTCTTTGCTATCTAACACTGAACTGTCATTGCAATCTCCACTAGTGAACAGTCAACGTCTTTTGTAAAGTGTACTGAAATATCTTGGCTTGCCAGAAGAATTAAGTTATAGGTTTACAGAAACACATTCTGTTTGAGACATCTGGAATCCACGACTTCAGGTTATAAAAAGCATAGTTTGGATTCATGCATCACTTTTACAGAAAGTAAAAATCTGAGGTAAATGTGAATTATAGGAGGTCTGAATTACTTTCCTACTTAGATAATTTTCTGTTGATTTGTAAAATTTCCCCTACGAATATACACCTATGATATTAAATTTATCTGTGTTCCTAAACTGTGATTTCCTGTTAGATATAATTTGGAAAGAAAATGTAAGATTCTCTTTTGTCATACAGAAACTGTACTGCAGTGCACACAAAACTTCAACACTAAAGTAAAATCCACACTTTACAGCTTTTCCTGACTCGCATGGACTCTATTTCTATTCTTTTCTACTCTACTCCATTCTATTTCGTTTTAAATATCTGTTTGGTAGCCAGCAAGTTCTCTTCACCATCAGTGAATACTTACCTTACTAAAGTCAACAGTGCTGTTTTCTCTGCTCACATCATTTTTGTTTTCAATACAGGCTGGAGTAGCCTGTGGGGAAACAACCTGACCTGCTAAAAAAAGTATCATTATTACAGAATACTAACAGTTCCATAAATAAAGCAACATCTAATGACACAATTATTAGAGCACTGCATACATTTCATATCATAGATAAATGATGCAACTGAACATGGCATTTTAATTAAAAACTTATTTAGAACAGCAGACTTTCAAAAGACAGAACATCTATCACGTGCAGTTAGGAACGTGAGAAGGTAATTTAGAAAATATAAAAGATACTGTTGGATATCAGAAGACAAAACTTCTCTACCAATTAAAGCATACAATTCTAAAGATATACATTTTGGGAAAGTCCTGCCTTCACATAGCTTTTGTAAATAATTTGAGGAGCTGCCAATTTTGGGCAATATCTGTCTACAAAAGTAATCCTCATTGACTTAAATAGGATTATGAATTTTTAGAAAGTTACTCATGTGTATAGAAATATCCTGATCATACTACAAAAAAACAACATAAAAGCAGACTGGTATAAAAGCAAATATATTGAAAATTAACTGATTTATAAGCTGAGTACTGAAAAATATGATTATGGACATGTGTAAAACAAATGTTTCAGCAAACGCAGTTTCAAAAAAATTCCAGTGAAGATTTAGTAAAATATTTTAAATACTTTTAAAAAATGTCTCAAAATGAGAAACATTTAAATACACTTCAGTCTTGTGGAAACAAAGAGCAAGTCTTTTGACCAACAAAATTTTACCAACAAAAGCACAAAAAGAAAAAATGGAGTCAAGTAACAATCTATGTCATGTAAAGCATATTTTTACTTAATGCCAGCATTGCCCCTGCACATGGCCAGAGCCCATCGTGCACACACCGAGGGTGTGGGGCTGGCAGCAGGGCAGCACACAAACCCCACAGGGGCACAGGCCATGCCCTGCTTGCCTTCACTCTTTCTCCCTCTCTGGCGTGTCAGAAGCCACACACAGCTTTGAACACCACGATAAAGTACACGAGAAAGTACCAAATACACGAGCCAACTATCTCTTACTGCCCTAACACATACCCAGGAATAACTACAGAGTCCAACTGGCCCAGAGTCAGCATCTCGTGCCCAGCATATATTTGTTTCCATAGCGAATAAAGTCTCTCATATGACTGAGAAATGATGATGTGAAAACATTGGTTCTGGTGAAAATCAACCTAAACTTGCACAGTAACAAAGACCATATGTTCATGATATTTGAAGATGAAGACAGTCAGAAAGTCCTAAGCTAGGCACATTGTTGGGCAATTGCAAAAGGCTCAGCGTGGCCCCTGACACTGCTGGGACTGACACCTGCAGCCCAGGCACATCCTCGGGACACCCAGCACTGCACAGGACCAGCCTGAACAGCACCAGACACTCGCAAGAGCACCTCAGCCACTGCCAAAATGCTGAAGTATCCAGTTTCTGTCACAGCTGAGCAATACAGGATCCCTGACTGCCTGGTCATTAATTCCCTTGCTCAAGGAAAATGCTGGTTTTCATGAAAATCAACATGTCATTTTTCACTAGACAAATCTCCCATGACACAAAACAGGTTTCAGACTCGTGTGTGCATCCTGGCAGCACAGAGAGAGATACTGTGTTTTGATTAGGTAGTACAGTAACAGAATGTTTAAAAATACATCGCTAGAAATCTTATTATTAAAAGTATCTATCTTTAAACTACCAGTATTTCCATTTTTCTCTCTGATTCAGGACAAGGACAGATGAAAATAAGATTAGAAATCAGGGCTTTTGTTTAGCTCTACAGTGAAGTAAACAGAGAATGGCAAACAGACATGACAAGCATGTTAATCAAGCAAGTAGAATAAAAATAAAGTCAGAATTAGAATTTACATATGACAAAAATAAAGGATTGATTTTAGAAGTCCACATATTAACGTGAATTACAGGAATTCATATAAAAAGAGCCTATTAATTCCTATATGTCACAGGAGACAACTTCTGCAAAACAGAAGCCAGAAATTATTACATATGCAAGGTATTTATAAACAGACATTCAATTTGTCTGCTTTAATTAGAACTGAAAGAAAAACAGAGTTCCATCATTGTTACACCATCACCTTTACAGTATGTATTCAGGTGCACTACTTCACATTGTAATTCTTTTTCTGTATTGTTTCTTTAGCAGTCCTTGAATTATTTTTACAGAAATCATCCTGTGGTATTACAGGTATTAAAAATCATTAGTATAAAAATTATACAAATTTTATTTCTGTTCTGTTTTGGAGATTTTATTAATGTGACAAAAAAAAACCCTTTCTACTTATTCAAACAGAGAAAGAGTAAAGTGCTCAGAGAAAATTTCTGTCTTAACTTACTCCCAAAAACCCTAAAATCTGGTAATATAAAACCTGCTGACTCTTCATTTTTTTCTTTTACACACTCCTCTATAACCTAGGGTGTATGAAAAGGGAAATAGTTGTAATAATTACTCATACTAATATACATATTACATTATAAAGAAGTTACAGAAAAGTAACAGAAATAACAGTTCATTATCTTTCTGTTGCTAATTAGGCATTTACACTTTTTTTCTGGACCCAAAAATTCAAGAAAATGAGAGCAGATATATCTGCCAGAGAAAAAAATACTGACCAACAAACGAGTCAAAGCGTGGACCACCTGTTCAAATACTGAAGTTTTAACATCATAATTGGAGGTGTCAAAAGCTATGAGCATAACAGTACAGGGGACTTTTAAACATTGTGTCCACTTTTCTTTTAGGAGAAAAATATGTAAAAATATACATATAAGGAATAAAAAGTCAGTAAGTATGTGAAGTTTTTAAGAATAGCATATGTTCTTTTTCTGTGCCAACAGAAGACCTCAAACTTTGATTTACCCATATGCTGGAGTAATCTGAAAGAACACAAGTTTTACCTTGAGGCAGAAAGACATGTTTAAATAGCTCTACAACTTCAGACAGCTTTCTGGATCATGGAACAACAAGTTTGGGTTTTTTAATGTATTGAGTAACAATCAAAGATACAAGGTAGAGACAACAGGTAATCTCTTTTCACAAAAAAAAAACCCACAAAAGTAACCCGAAACTCTAGCCAGATTTTAAACATTTGTCATGGTTTACTACTTCTTTTGTTTGAGCTGAAAATATGGGGTTTAGGCTGCTGAGAATAGTGAAGGCATAAACCATCTCTCTCTACAAGAGAGAATAAGGGCAGCAACAGCCTCACCATTCCATTCTTTCCTGCCCTCTGCTCACCAGTTCCATCCCAGCACTCTAAGCAAAATGGTTATTTACATATTGTATGGGGTAAATAGAGAATTTGATTCTTCAAGAGTGTAGTGTAATACTTTGAGTCATTATAAAGCTGAAGCCTCGATTTATCCTGCAGTCCACCTCCATAAAGCACGTGAAGAGCTGCATTCTTTGAGAACTCATCAGAGCCATTCAAACAGTTCTAACTACCAAATGCACAATGTGGTATCATTGAAATATCCAGGGTACAGACAAAGGAACTTAATACATAACAGATAAAACCATGCTATAATTGGTGTAACAGCTTTTCTATGTAATAAAAAGCCAATATCAGCACAGTTCTAAAATTATGTTTTAAAAAAATCGGCATATATAAAAAACAAGTGTCTTTTTCAGATAATGCAAAATTGCCAGAGCTTTGAATTCTAGAACAAGAATTCACACAAAAAACACTCTTGACATGCAAAGTCAAGCCACTTATAAATCAAAATAAGGTCCACATTTGTTACAGTAATAGAAGTCTGCATTTGCAGATACAGTTTGGCATTTTTGAGATAGTTAGTCCTGGCAAATTTTTTAAAAAATTAATCCCAGTAAATTACTGTCACATGTAACATATTCTTTCTCCCTAAAATGTAGAACTTAAGGCATTTAACTCTGTGCATTGTGGTTATTACTCAAAATCCAAGATGTCTCTAGAACATCAATGACAAAAACGCAGAACAATGTAGTCAGAGACACAAATCACAATTAATGGGAAAAAAACGGAGTCAATCAACACATCAAAGGAAACTAAACCAGAAATGAAGTTGCTTGTTTTTCTAAACATACATATTTCTTCCCATTCAGAATAAAAAAAGAAAATCTTGATTTTCAAACTTCTTCAATCTTCAGATTTTCACTGCAAATAGTCACCAGTTTTCCAAATCTAAATGAACAACACTGTCCAGACCAAAACCCAAATATTGAAAAACAGTAAGTTTCCTTAAGTGTATGATAAATTTCTAATATAGCAGAGCAGTGACAGCATCTCTGTAGGCTGAACTGTGTGTGTGCCTTTAGGCCTCTTGATGAACAACATTTTTAATCAGTGGAGAATGATGTCACTCCCACTGTACCTCGGTAACTACAAGGAGACTTGGTATTCACTAATGATATGCAATTTAAGAGGATGAGGAAGAAGTCACTTCAGCTGTTTTTCTAATGCTAGGCCTGAGTATCTCAAGCACAATTCACATGAAGTCATGCAGTATAAACTAAAATGCTGTGATCTGCAGTTTTATAAACTGATGTAAGAAAATGAACTTATAAAGAAATGGCACTGTTCCCGCCCCCAAAACAACAAATTCCACACAAACTTCTCTTCAGTGTGCCACAGCTGTGGACAAAGGCCTGGGGTATTTTTTAAAATCACTGTAGCAAGAAGTCGCATGCTGACAAGAAATTGAGATGAAGACATGGGTGTACATTTGAAATGATTTGAAGCCCAAGCAAGAATAGGTATTTATACTACCTCTGAACCTTCAGGGAGTTTACAGAACCCAAAGGATAGGAGATGAGGAAGATACAGAGATGAGATGAGCCTGTTAGAGACAGATACAACAAAGACAGAGCAAAATAAAGAAATACAAAGATGAATGATACAGTTTTATACATACAGATTACACATTTTATCATGGGTACAAGGAAATGTGGAGAAAGAAAGAATAAATATCAGATGAAAATGTTCAAAAATACAAGTTATATTTTAGTAGTATAAAAACCTGTGAAAAATACAACCTGATTAAAATATATACATTTAAGAAGAATCTAAAACAAGAAATAGAGCATTAGCAACTCTAAGGCAGAATTAACTATCTTTGAGTTTGCCTTCTCTTCTCTCGTGATCCAATTGGATCCAATACTTCAGAAAACTTGTGAGTACATCAGTGGCACTGGCTGTGATTTGCTCCCAAAATTAAAGTGCATGGTCATGTACTTAGGAATGCCTCCCCACATTTTCATGGGGCTCCAGGTCATGCCCACCTTTCTCCACCTGACAGTATTGACATGGGAGATTCACCTGCTGTGGGGCAGCTCCGAGTCATGGCATAAAACCGTGAAGTGATCTTCAGAAGAGATCGGGAAACTGAAGAAGGTAATCAGCACCATAACAGGATTGGGAATTTTGACTTTCCAGGATACTAAAAGACACTATCCTAAATTAGGACCAGCATAGGCTCCAATACCTCTCCCCCATGATACTAATTGAAATAACTGGGAAAAGGTTAAAAAAAACCCATGTCAAAATGAACAGTTTCAGTAGTTCATGCTATTAGCTCTGAAGATTCCAAATCCAATTTGCTATTGCTTTCTTCAAGCCCTTCAGAAAACCAATAAACTTCTGCTTGGAATTACAGAATTTCTCTGAATCAGACATGATGTGTGGTGTAACCCAATTTTTACACTAATAATGTGCCTGCTCTGATGTCAGGGGAGAAGAAGATCTTATAAGTGGCCTAAGTATGGAACAGCAAACAGGCATAAGATCATGTTATTG
The DNA here is from genome assembly GCA_013398615.1 of Brachypodius melanocephalos. NCBI lineage: Eukaryota > Metazoa > Chordata > Aves > Passeriformes > Pycnonotidae > Brachypodius > Brachypodius melanocephalos. The sequence continues at coordinate 16,442,293 of VZSR01003282.1, read as the reverse complement.
TGGGTAAAGAACATTTCAGCAAGGTGCATGACAATACAAGTAACTTAGCTTGCCATACTTCTCTCCTAGGTTCCTTCCTCTTGGACTTTAACCAGTATAAGACCTGTTACATTTAATTTTATATACATATAAACATATGCATATATATATATAAATATGAAACATGCACACCCTTTAGACTAAAAGTGAAATAGCCAGTTAAAACGCTTCAAAGTTTATATGATGAAAGCTTCTTTTCCTAACTACATTTTGACAGAATCAGTTATTTTCTCATGCCACACATGCTCAAACTCTGAATTTCAGAGCCCCTTTTACAAAGGAGAGAGGCTTAAGAAATTATTTTAGCATTCCTCTGAAACAGAGAGGTGTCACATATTTGCAGTTGTCTTTGGCTTTTTAGACCACGTCATTGGAATTTACGAACACAGCTCTGAGGTAGAGTGTGAAACCTACTCATCTCAATAAAAAGAGGTTAAATTGCTTTATAAAGCAAACTTTCTAAAGGTGATTTACCAATCTGAAAAGTTCACATTTTTACCTGGCTTTTACAGTATTTATGTTAAAATTGCTTTCCACCTTCTATTTTGGGTATTTTGTGTCAAATTAGCCTATTAAAAAAAATCATTTTTCCTGCTCTTATGCCAAATTTGACTGTCGTTTTTTATTGGAACATCAAAAGCAGGCTTTTAATTCTCACAGTTTTGATGCCTAATGAAAAGTGAAAGTTAAACACAGCATGGCAGCATTAAAAATGCATGGTAAATCCATAGCACCCTGACATCTTAGCCCTGCAGAGGATGTGAAGAAAAGCCATTGTAAACAAAAGATAATACTACTAAATACAAAGCAAATTAGATGGTCTGACAGATTCATAAACAAAGGAAAATGGAGGGAGAACATATGTACAACTATCTTCCAGCAAAGATATCACAATGGCCTGTCAGTGGTGCTGCCATATATTGAATTAATTTATGTATTCATTTTCAGACTTTGCTCCTGAACATCTGAAAATTGACACATTGATAAGCTACTATTGTCAAGAACTTGGACAAAGAAGGGAGTTTGAATCCTCAGCTGTACCACACAACCCACAGATCAGGGACTTGGGGCTCTGAATCACCCTTTTTACAATCAACAGACTGCTAAGGATTGTTTCCAGCTCAACTGTCTAACACTAACTCCAAATTTACCCAAAGAGAGAACTTCCTTTTGTGCAGAAAAACTGTCCAAGTTCCCCTGTCTCAGCAGGAACAAACAAGTGGCTCTTCTAAAGCTCCTGGCGTGAGCTCTTTATCAAAACTCCTGTCTCTGACAGGGCTGAACTGGGCTGTAAGTTCAGCAGCAGTACCTGAGATGATCTGTTTCTCTCCCCACAGTCTTCTAGAAATTTATCATCCAGGAAGTAAAAGCAGCAAGATTTTGAATCCTTTTTATTAAAAGGAGAGAAAAATACTGCTACTGATGGCAATATTAGAAACATCTTACCATCATGCATTCTATACAATGTTTGTGGACAAATGGGAATAAGCAGATTAAAAGGATGCCTTGGATATATTTTACCAGTTTGTCCTCAAGAAACAAAATGTGTCTTACAGCACTCCCTTGGACAATAATATGAGTTGTTTATATACCTTAATTTCTTTTTACACATGTTTAGCTTTTGCTTTTACATGATTCAAACTCATATTTTAACAACTGATTTTTATATTACTGTGAGTAGCTTGTACAGACACTCCATGGCAATCTAAAAAGAAACATACAGCTGAGTGAGCACAACGCTGCAGCTGAAATCCAGCCTTTGGGAGGCACTGGCAGAGAAAATGATCAGAAACCTCACTGCTACCCTTGATCGAGCTTCTAAGAACAGCAGAGTTCCTGACAGCTCAGCATTTCAGTGCAGATTCCTGCCTGAAGAGGTACAGTTAGTGTACCTGAAACCAGGTAGCTCTCCAGAATTCTCTCTTTTCCCACTTTTTAAATCCTGGACTACTCAGGCAAGAGTTGCCACTCAGACCCCTGAGCTTATTTGTAGTAATCTTGAAAAGTGAAAAAATTTTAGTGCCTTATAAAACAAAAAAAATTAAACTAAATTTTCCTTTTCTAAAGCTAATACTAATTACAATGCCGTTCAGTCAACAAAATAAGATTTAGACCTTTAAATGCAACAGGGCAATGGATGATAAAAGAAACACCTCTAATAAATCCTCTTTGTTTAATCACAGGGCCATCATCGATTTTGAAGAGGTCAATGCAGGAAACTGCCAAATGTGCATTAGCACTTAAAGGACACAAGTAGAACAACAAAGCTTGAAATTAATTAAAAAACATCTCTGTCCAAAAACTTCCTGCTTAGAACTTTTTACTGTAATGTGGATAAAAATCTGATATATTTTCACATAAGCATCTCTAAAATTATTGAGTCTTTACAGGTTTTTCTATTTTTTTACATACATATATAATTTCTATTATGTCATTTGGTACATTTAATTTAAATTAACACAGTAAAAGTGATTAAGATCTTTTTTTAACAGAGGTCAGAGTACTCTGAGACATTTCTACAAAAGCACATAAACTATGCATTTGACATTTTTTTTATCTTGCAAAACAGGGACAGACAAATGCAAAACTGTATGAATATGTCTCCCTACTTAAGAGAACCACTTAACTACTGAGTACATAAAATTAGTGTGTTTAATATGGACTTAGATGCTATCCTGATAAGAATTTATTTTTGGGGGGAATTTAGGAAGAGCTAGGAAGTTTGCCAGAAGAAACTTGGGCAAAAGCAAGATGTTTCTGGAGTGGATTACTGCATCAGTTCCACTAACAGACACAGAAAGTTACTGAAACTGAGCTCATGATATTTTCACAGCCTGCCCTGAAGGTTCTTCTTAAGGCAACTAATGCCTATTTATTACATTAGATCTAGTGGAAAAAGCTTAATGGAATGCAAGCTGCCATCTTACATCCTGTGGAAATTCAGTACAGAATCATTGTATCATAACTTTCTCTAGTGTCTCCTGAATATCTGTTCAAAGCCATCAGCAAAAGCTGTATAAATCAACAAGAAAGTTGCCTTAAAAAGGATGGACAATCATCCTACTTCCATTTACTCTTGTGCATCTGTATGCATAATCACACACATCTTAGTAAATTTTATTTTTTTCCTTACACTTAAAATGATACTTTGACACAATTAAGGTTTCTATTTAATATCCTCATCAGATGAAATTATATGTTGCCTTTTAGGTCTGAGAATCTTCCCCAGGGAAGCAACTAGATTTAGATCTCTTAAAATTTTATGTGGCAATGATTGAACCAAAAGCTTCTTCCTTGAAATCAAGTTAACCTTTATGATGACAACCCCATCCTTCCAGATCAGCTACACAACTCCTCTGCCCTTCTGTCCTATGCCTCAGAGCACACAGATTCCTCTTGCCATCCTGACCTTCTCTGTGCTATGGCTGTTTCCTCACTCCCCACTTCCCAAGGTGACAGGAGAGCTCAGTAGCACTCTGAAATAGAGTGACAGCAGAAGGGACCAAGATTTCACTACAGTTAAGATGATTTCTGGAATTAAGAGTTAAATGAAAAATATTTGCAAAATTTGGCTGCAAATTTCATAACACAGACCTTTGTTTATGCAAATAAAGAAGGGGCAATAAGAAATGATCTTTCAGTATGATGACCTGCAGCAATAATACACCTTGTAAGGTCTTCTGTAAAAGCATGAAAAACAAAAAAGTTATGCCAATATTTTACTCTAGAACCATTCTGCAAACATTTCTCATTTGCATTATCCTGATTTTCCCAAAAGGATTTTCTGGAAGAACAAGGTACAGCTTTTGTGACATCTCTCCAACAGTGTCATCTTGAAATGTTTGCCTCGTTTTTAAACCCCTCAAACTCACCTATAAAATCTGAAGCAGCAGTTGAACTCTAGTTAATGCATACACTGTTGTAGACTTAGAAACTATTTCAACAATCCACTACATTTTAAATAAACAGATCCTGGAAGTCAAGAGAAGCCAAACATAGTCCTATCATATTCCTGGCACTGATGGAGCCTGTCCACAGTTCAGAACAGCCCTGTGCAAAGACGCTCAGGCTCAGTCTGAGAATTGCACAGAGCACCTAAAGCGTACCTAAGCTGCACTGGAAATAACCCAGGATGCTGTGGCACACCAGCACAGCTTCCAACACCTCAGAGTCCCCTTGAATAGTTCTGCCCAGCCCTGAGTTGTGCAAGATAGACAAACTTCAAACTTGAGCAGGTGTATTTCTGAATGCATGAGAGCAGCCACTCTCATGCAAAAAGTACCATTTTTACAGGGTGGCTTTCCAGAGCAGAATCACACTGTTAAGCTGTGGGTACAAAGTGCATGCAATACCTAACAGGCAGATGCTATTGAAGGCTGAAAATGCAAAATAAAGCATTACCATTTTTATCCATGGAATGGGGTTCAGACTGCTTCTTTCCAATATCAGCAAAGGATCTTACAATTGGGATCCTGTTGCTCAGCTTCTTCTGGTTCTGATGGTGATGCTGTTTCAGTAATGCCTCATGCACTCTGTGACGAACATCCTCACTGAGCTGCCCAGAACCCACCTGCTGATCCAGAATCATATCTGAAAATATATACATAAACATCATAAAAAGGGGGAAAGAAATTTTATCTTTTAAATTGCAATAATAATCATTAGTACCCTATAGGATTACAAATGAAATGCACCAGTTCCTTTAATGCAACACAAGTAAATGTAAGTTTTATCTAGAAGCGTTTCACTCTTGAGGGGAGAGAGACAGAGGAAGGGCAGGAAGAAAAGGATGCTATTAATATTAAAAAATCCTCAAAAAATTATGCAGTTCACAAATTAGGGTCACCTATGCGATGACTTTGAAGACAGTCCTTAAGCACTCTAGCATGTAACATACTTAAATTCAGGGTTATGATGTGTACAAAATGTCCTTTTTTTCCAAATAACCCCTATTCTATTTCCTACAAAGGACTGGCATGCTGTGATGAAACAATTTTTTAATTCCCTTTGTACTTACCACAGGAGATGACAGCCTTTCTTTCTTGTTACTATAATTACAATACATTCGGTGCAATACAAAAAAAGTTCAGGTAAGACAATACAGAAAAACTGCTGCATTATTTGTCGATACCAAATAGAATCTATTTCCACTGGCAGATGCACATGTTCTTGCAAGAGGATAATTTTGAGGAGGTGGGAGTGAAACTGACCCCCTGGTAAGAAATTACAACTATTTTTGCAGCGCACCAGCAGAAAATAGCCTTGTGTATTCATACTCAACAGCATTTATACAAACACAGCTGTTCCTCTAGGAAGGTGACACAGCCCAGTGAGGTACTTTTACACCAAAGAACACCGAATGGACAAAAAACAGGAGCTGGAAGCCACTGTGCTGCTAGAAAGTTAGGACCTTGGTGCCATTACTGACATTTGTGGGGCAAATTCCACAACTGGAGCGTGACCATCAACAGGCTGTTCATAAAAGACAAGAAAGAAAGGAGAGGTTGAGGGGTCACCCACTACATCCAGACAGGGATTAAGCATGAGGAGCTGCCTTTGAAGAACAGCCACAAGCAGAGGTAAAAATCAGAGACAGAGGCAACAAAGGGAACTTCACAGTGGTGGTTCACAGCACAGGTCAGCTGAGCAAGGGCAGCTTGTGGATGAAACCATCCTGCCCAAGCTATAGGAAACATCGAACATGCACACAAGCTCCAGGCTGAGAGAACTTGGACTGAGCCTGGAAAAGAGAAGGCTTTGGGATGACCTAATTGCAGCCTGTCAGTACCCAATAGGAACTTAGAGCAAAGATAGGGCAAGGCTGTTTACAAGGGTACATACTGACAGGACAAGGGGTAATATATTTAAATTGAAATTAATTTTAGATTATTAGGGAAAAAATTCTTTACTGTGAGGGTGGTAAGGCACTGGCACAGGTTGCCCAGGGAAACTGTGACTCCCACATCCCTGGAGGTGTCCCAGGCAAGGTTGGATGGGGCTCTGAGCAACCTGGTCTACTTAAATGTGTCCCTGCCTACAGCAGGGGGATTTGAACTAGATGATCTTTATGGTTCCCTTCCACACCACTCTATGATTCCATGATTCTATGACATGCATTATGTGTTTCAAATGGGAAAGAATTGAGAATTTTGTGGATTTTTTTTTTACTATTATTTGGGGAAATACTGCTATCAACAGTAATGATGCTTAACAGAAAGATAAAGAAAAAAAAAATCTCTGTATCAAAGCATGTATAACAGAATTTAAGTACACACTGCCTTTGTATATCAATTGGAAGAAACTGTACTGCACTAAAATAGTGATATAATGAGCTGAGTCCAAAACTCCCTGTACTGAAAATCCAGACAGTTCATGATTCTGTGCTGGATTTGAATTCACAACTGCCAGTAAACTCAGTGGAGAAGCAAGCAGAGCAGGAAAAATAAAAAGCAGATGCATCATCAGTAGAGACATCATTTGTCATGTCTTTGATAACAGCCAAGAGCAACAGAAGAGAGACAATAAAAGGCATTAAATAACTATGCTGGTTAAAAGCAGAGTTTAATTGCTAACAGTCACCTATGCCACATTAAATATTAAAATATATTAACTGCTTAGGATTATGTCAATATTTAAGATTATCCATTTAGGAGAGAAAATTACAGGAAAAAGAAAATCAAATCCCTATCCTCTCCCTTTCCCTAGGATACTCTGCTAGACTTGTTAACAGAAGCTACAGAGTTGGTGCCAGTGTAGTGACTAACAATTTTTATTTTCTGCCAGAAAGAAGAAAGTAGCTTACCTTGAGTTTTTTACAATGACTTCCCTTTTACTGTATCACTGCTACCACATGCAATAACGGAAGATGCATTCATTCTTGGAAAGAGTGAAGATGTACGTTCTTGCCTTTCTCTCCAGTTGCCATTCTCTTAACAGAGACCCAGTTGCAGTAGTAGCTGCAGGAGCTTGAATATAGTCAAATTTCTGACAGATTGCTTTATTTTGACCCTTTTTTTTTCAAGCCCTGCACTGATGTAGCTGGAATAAGAAAGACTGTGTCCATTCACCCCTATCATTATGGGATTCCTTTTCAATTTCTTCCCAAGTTTCTCAAAATATTTTTTAAAAGCCCGGGCCCCTGCAATATCAGTAATGCCCTTAATTGCAAAGATAGTCTTGAAAACAAGAGCAGCATGGTTGAAATCCAAGAGTAAATGGCCAAAAGCAGTATTTTAAACATTTAATTTTCCAAATAGACTGTAATTCCTTAATCCTGTGAGTAGAAGAGCCTACGTGCTCACATCAGTTGAAACTGTATGTATTTTCAAAGCCCTCATTTTCACCTTTGTATCTAGAACAGGCAGTCATTTCTTCACACACCATTGGAAAAAAAGGAGAAAAGAATCTTTGTTTTAAAGAATTTTCCTCTTGAACGCCCTTTTAAATTCTGCACAGCTCCCTTCTAGACAGAGACACAGCTTACCATGCCATTTTTCAAGGATGCTTCACTACCATATGAAGCTTTCAGAAAGATGTGGAACCTGTGGAATATCCAGCAGCACAGTGCTACCCCTTCTATTAAATGCTCACACCATAACAATTCTGCTGACATCAAGTACACTAAAGTAGGATGTTCCTTCAGTGAGGAATCTTGGCTGATACTGGAACCATGAAATCATTTTTCAAGCTGTTAAAGACAGACATTCTCCCTGACCTGGTCATTTAAAAGAATCCAAAGAAACTTGGGGTTTCATATAATTCCAAGAATGTTTTCTCCATTCAGACTCTGTTTACAATCCATCATCTGTGTAAAATTAATTTTGTGAGTAAATGTGAGCAATGTGAGCACTTTACCAACAGTAGCTGAGCTGTAACTCATCGCCACCTGTGAACAATTTAACCAGGCTGTGAATTACAGACAATTTGTATCAGTTCAAATGCAGCATGGCTCACATGTGGCCTAGCAAAGAAAATTCCATCTGTCTCACCTCTAGAGCCATCAAGGATGCAAAAACAGGCTGGCTGCTTCCACTCACTGTGGAGGTGTTTGTTACACACTGCAGCTTTGTACAGAGACACGTGGCCAGACCCATGTGGAGTCCCCACAGGTCCAGGCAAAGGGACAATAAGGAGGCTCTCAAGTGTGGCAACAGCTCACTCCCCACTTCACCAGGTTCACAGTGTGCTCACCACTTCATGTGCAATAATACACAGAATGTTCAGGTGAAACATAGAATAAATTTATGGAAAACATACTGTATTTGTACCAAAATACCTGTGAAGTCCAAAAAGAAATTGCTGGGCTCATATCCTCCTGATGTAGGTTGGCACTGACAGCTTACAGCAGAAATTGAATTCAGTATATACCAGCAAGGGTGCTGGTATTCACACTTCCAAATTTTTAATTGTACAGTTGTAGGAGGAAACGAGAGATTAATGACAAAATACAAAACATGCAGGCTTTTGTGTTCCTCATGATTGCAGTGATAGCTGACTCTCCTAATTTAAAACCCAAAGTTTTAACCCAAATCCTAATTTAAAACCTTATTTAAAGGCCAAAGCTTTTCTTGCTTGTGGTTATTGCCCTTAAAGACAGGGAAGAAAAAACCAAGCAACTCTTAATGCATTGCTTTAAGGAAGACAATCAGTTGGAACATTGTCCTTTATCTTAACATCTCTCTAAAGAAGAATCCAAATATATCCTTCCCTAGTGAGTCAGGCAGGAGGAGCAATACAAATCCATCAATTAGGATTTCTGGGCTGCACTTGTGAAGCAAGACCTATTTACATTGTTTACAATGGTGATTATAAACAAGCCAGCAGATTTAACAGCTCATCCCACAGGGCAAAGCATTCCAGTGCTCTGAGACACAGATTCTATTTCCAGCTTTACCTGTAATTATTTGGTTCAATTGTTCAGTTAACATACTTGAAAAGGAAGGAAAGAATGAATGAAAGACTGCTTTTTAAAATAACAGCATGTAACTTTACTGAGGAACAAGAAGAGCAAGTATTTCACAAAACTGTATATTGCAGAAACAAAGCCAAAATTCCCAGTTTGCAGTTCAGAACTGCAGGTGCATTGGATTCCTCACAAAAAACATATTTTGCAAGCTGAGATTGCCTTGTGCAATCTAAAAAGATTCCTACAGTTGTGGTTAACATGGGAAAACACAAAACAACCACAAAAAAGACAGTGCTACTTAGAAGTTGATACAAGATCTACAATTTTCCCACAGACAAAGGAGCAAAACCTGACAGTTTCTCTGCAGAGGTTATTACCACATGCTAAGCTGAAAATAAGGCAAACAAATGTAGAAACTTGGGTAAGTGAGAAGGTGAAAGCTGAACAAAAGACAGGTGTAGGGTCAAACAGGGAAGCAGATTACTCACAGGCAATCCCACGCTTTATTACAGTGTTTGTAATAAAAGTTAAATGTACCATAAAAGCTCTGTCAGAAATATAACACAATGTGAGTGTTGCAGATGAAACAAAAGGCTCCAGTGAATAAAATCTCAACTTGAGCCAGCGAAAATATGTCATTATTAGGGAGTAATAGAGCTTAAAGCAAACAAAAGTAAAAGAAGACTTGTTCAGATGGAAAGCTTAACGTGATAGTAACGAAATCAATAAAATTGCACACTTGGGATGTAATGCCCTGAGTTGCTGAGCACAGAGTCCGGTGACCTCAATCACAAGATTAAGCTGTTACACAGATTGAAAACTCAGTTGTGAGGAACATACAAAAGAATGCTTGGGAAAAAACAGTCAGATCTTGGGACTGGAAAGGAAGGGCCGATTTAAAATTTTATTTTAAAAAGAAACCATTGTTACAATTAAACCATTTAAAATAAATGGGAATATTTCAGATATGTGCAAGTCACCAGAACTCCACTGTGCAACAGAGTCCACAGTTCGTATTTGACAAGGTTTGACATTTGTTCACAGAACACTCTGCCCAACTACAAGTATATGCAAGTTCTGTGGCTCATGCTGTAAAGAAAGTATTGCCATTAAAGGCTGGACCGAATAGTTTTTGAACCAAACAACAGAAAATGGCATCATATGTTAAATAGAGGAACCTTTTGGGTTCATTCAGTGGTTATAATCAAAAAACCAGATGGTAATCTGAGAATCTACATGGTTTCAAAGGAACTAAATGAAAATATCAAAAGAGAACATTTTCATCTGCCAACTTGAACAACACAGTGAAGCTGCTCTCTAATGGTACCGCCAGATTCTGGCAAATACATCCCCAAGAGACAAGTTCCAAAATAAACTGTTTTGATTACATCGATTTTTCAGACTTCCTTTGAGCATATGTTCTATACAGAAGTGATCGATAAAATATTACTACATAATGTTCAAAGGAATTCCTTGTGCATGGAGTGTTAACTTACTGATACAGGAGTCACTGCAAAGACATATGAAAAAATAACGTCACGTATTAGAAATAGTAATGACTCCCCTAAAATATGTGTAATAAAAATTGCATTTTTAAGCAGGATAAAGTTCAGCAGAGGAACTGAGCTCTTTTCAAGAGAAGCAAAATCCATCTTACAAAAATTAAGAAAAATTTGAAAAAATTCGGGAACAAACATGCTGTTCTGTATGATGACAGTGTTAGAAATTCATCTCATAAGTCTCTATTAAAATAAGACATTGTCCATAAATTCAGCATCATAGGTATAAGTTCTTTTGCAACAAGGAAAATTGTGTACCTGTCCAAAGAAATATACAGTCCTGTAGATGAAGTAATTTTTTTAATATGACAGTTGGAATGAAAAAGATCTAATAGAGAATAGACATGCTGGAATAGAGGATGATTTTAAAATTCTCACCACATAAACAGTATCAAAATATTTTTATGCAGAACTGTCAGTGTTTCCAGGTATAAAATACAAAATGTTCTGGAAACCAAGCAAACATTACAAAAGGTGGCTTTCAGCTGTAGATTTTACCACAAGTCCATTAATTTTTTAAAATACAGACTTCAGTAATTGAAATTCTCAAGGGCTAAGTGCTAAGAGTTTAATGTCTTAGCGAGTAAGTGTTTTAATCTAAAGATAGATTAAAAGCCTTGACTAAAACAAATAGGAATTTTTAGTCTCAATTTAGCAATCAAGTTTAAGTATACCTCTTTAAGGGATATGAAGACTGCCACTGGATTAATAGAAATGTAATTTGATATTGGAATATAGCCCAGATAGCAAGACATCATCAATAAACACACAGCACACATTTCTCACTAACAAAGCATTAAGGCAAGTAAGAGGAAAGTATGTGTGCGCAAATAATGTGTTTGTTCTCAAAGGAGGATGCATTACAGCAATACAGTGCAATTATCAAAGCGGCCTTTAAATCCAAAACCTTAAACTATTAATCAGAAGGGTAAGAATCAAATTTAACTCAGGAGTACCCCTTAAAACCATAGGGTATAACCTGTTTTCACAAACTCTCCTACAGGTGGTATAGACAGTAACACGGAAACAAAACCAAAAGTGATCACCAGAACTGCCCGACAAGCCTGGCATGAGGATGGCTAGCAAGCCAGATAACAAGAGCTGAATGTTGAAAAAAAAATTGAAGCCAACAGGTGAGAGCAAGCATTTCCTTAAATTCTAAAGTGTCAGGACTGTCAGATACAACTGGAATACATAACAGTTCCTGGTGAAAACAGCATTTGCATTGTATAGTACAAGATAAGTAGGATTATAACTACTAACAGAGAATAGCAACTGACTGGAACAGACAATAAAGGATTTACTGAGAGGTACCAGTTCTGCCTAATCTTCAGGTCCAGCAGGCACTTTTGAGTAAAAAGAACTGCCTGTCATATTATTTGGAATTACCACATTCCTAAGATGCCCAGCACACAGGCTTTGGTGGTGTGCTTGTTACCACTGCTCTCAGTCATTCCTTCTCACAGTGCTGCCTACTGTGTGCCACACTCTTTGTACCGTTCTCTAATCACTGGAGACCAGGAACTACACACATAGCAGTAAAGGAACAAATTACAAAGGAACCTGATGGAAGAAACAGCATTGCTACAGCACAAATAATATTAACACAGAAAAGCAACTGGATTAGCAACTTTATTTCTTGAGAAAATAGAAAAAAATAAATCTCTTCACAGAAACCTGATAGAACATGACTAATTCACAGAATGATTCACTTGCCTGAAGCACCTGCTGCAAAGCTTTTTAAAAAAGGAATAGTTCATTGCTTATTGAATCTGCAGAGGAGGAAAAATATAATCTTCTCTCGAAGACCAAGTGCAACCCATGCAAACCTTATCAGAAAAGGATGCTTACCACTTCAAGCAAATAATACGACAAATAAAATGCATCCAAAATCTGCCACACAATTTCATTTATTTTTTAAATGAAAATGGTACAATCCAATTAATGAAAGCCATCCTAAAGCCTCTTCCCAGAAGAAATAGGTTTTCCTAATCCACAAACCAGGATAAGCCACAATTAGGGCTGTCTTATAATAGCATGAGGGTAACTCCCCAAATTCTCTACTGAAGAACAGCTCACATCTGTGGTGAGTTTCAACATTGGTATCACGGATACTCAAATCCTTGGCCACGTTAACTAAAACAAAATCGCTACAACTAAGGATTTAAGAGATTATAAACACTAATTAATTGGGGCTTCACTATATTGGGAAATATACAATGTCTTCCAAAACAAAGGAAAAAAAAAAGGATGTTTACTGAAGTTAGGGGGTTTTTTGCATTAATCCTTACTTTTTTTACCAACTTTAAAAAAACAATTCTGGAAGGGCTTTCTTAGCTGACTACAGAGGAAGTTGAGTGATTTCTCCATTAAGAATGTAAAGCTCAAGATTGAAAAACACAGTGTACTATTTAAGCAAAATTAATACAAGAACATCAAGCAGCTGATGTACTTCTTAATTATGTATAAATAAATAATAAAGCAACATACTGATAGACACCTTTGTTCTTTCAAATCAGCTGCTTTTTATTCTTCATATTTATATTTTATCATTATCAAGACAAATTCTGAAGGTCTGATTCAGACTATGAGTCATGGAAGAATCAGTTCTCAGCACAGAGCAGAAACCCACACAAGCTTCTGCAGATTTGTATTAATAATACCTTGCGTCAGTTTGACATAAACAATAAATAAAAAATGTAAACACTATCTGAGCCAATTTTAATTCCACTGTTAAATATAGCCCACCAAACAATATCTCCCCTATAATTTAAATAATTAAAATAAACTTTATATGGAATTTACATAGATTTATATATCATCCATAAAAGCAGCTTTCTCTATAATCTTGAGTGTTAGAAAATTTTATTGCTTTGTCTTTTGTGTCTTTCCTAAACTTGTTACAGTCTTTAAGAGAAACACCAGGAAAGCAGGAAATGGCATTTAGTCTCAATCTCACTTATGTTTTTGGGAGAGAAGACTCATCCATTATGTTTTGTCTTGCTCAGAAGCTGGCACAAGCAGTAGAAATGCAACTGCCAAATAAACTTTAAAAAATGCACTCAACTTTATCTTAAGAAGTTAATGTATTTCCTTTAGAAACTTACACTGTATCATTACTCCTGATTTCATTCTCAACTCAGAGACATATCTGTTTTCATGTAACTTAATTCCAATAAATACTTTCCTATATTTTGGGGGTTTTTTAAAACTAGATTGCCTGCAATTAGTATAGCAGTAGATTAAGTTTGTGAAAGTTAGCACACGCCTCATTCACATGAGGCAGCATGGCAGGAGCAGAGAACGTGCCAGCTCTAATTAAATCTAACCAAACTGTCCTCTTTCCTCCATTTTAATTTTCTTCTTTATTCAAAAATTGACTCTTAAAGTAGCAGATTCCACTTAAAAATATAAATAGAATATTTACTAACTATGCCAGACATGAGTTTCTTTTCTAGTACATTGAAAAAAAAAATTCCTAGGAGTTTCTAAATGGAACTGGTTATTATGCAATAACTTCCTTGGTAATCAGTAAGTTGTTATTAAATAATTTTCATAATCAATAAATGAAACATCAACACATACCTGCAATTTCCTCTATGGAGTTAGCCCTCATGTCCAAAAGAACTGTGCCATTCAGGATGCAGCTCCTCAGCTCAAACAAGCTATGAAGTGACAGAGTGGCAACGTAGGGTTTGCTCCACCTCTCTCCACCATCCTCTACATCTTCTTCAAACTTCAACCACCTATATAAACAATCAATTTGTAACTTCATTGTGCATAAGAAATGAAAAATTAATTACTTCTATGGATGCTGAAAGTACAGACAAAGATGTTAAACGTGTTTAGATTTCACTTTATTCTTCTTTTTAAGGAAATATGAGAAACTTCCCTTGCCTAGTTCTTTCCATGTAATGCTGTATCCATTTTTGAGGATAAGTTCTGACCACAGAGATGAAGAGAGAAATATATTAAGCAATTATCTTTGTACTCTACAAGAGCTTTGACTAATTCTTTGGCATACAATGATATTTCTGTGATAGAATATCAAGTTGTATGAAAACAAGTCCAGAGAAACTCCAGTAAAGTGAAAGGATATATGAAACTGGCATGACAGGATCAAGTCTTTTGTTACCATCCAGCCAGATAAACTTGCTTGAGACTGAATTCTCTACTGATAAATACCGCACTTTCAATGTTAAAAGAATATTAAAGGAACAAACTGAAATCTGAGAAGTCCCGCAGGGATGGTGCTGTGTGGAGCCCTGTCAGCCACCAGCTTGGCAAGGTTTGAACAGCTGCAGCCCCAGCATTCGCCTGGAGCACTTGACCCAACAGCACTCAGCTGTTTCATATGTCATGGCAGCAGAGAAGCCAAGCAGAGCCTCACATCTGGACAGCATCTTCACACATTTCCAAACTGCAGGAAAATTTAAAGCCTTAAGACCTCTAAAGCTGAGGAATTTCCAGTTTTACCAGCCTAGCAAAGCAGCTAGCACAGATGTCCCTCTTCTGCTCCTGGGCCATCTCTCTAGCTCTGCTCCTACTTGTAAAATATGCAAGTGTACCCACATTTTAGATACTTTCCTCCTTTCAGCTCTTGTGTACCAAGTTCTTCCCCTTTTGCTGCCATCCTGCAGGCAGCAACCACCCCACTGACCCATCATCAGCATCTGCTCTCTTCCTAATGTATTCCATTTCTTGGAACTGTCCCAGCTGCCTTCTAATCATTCTCTCATTAGTTATAGGGACAATTTGCCTCAAATCCTTGAGTCCTTCAAATCTCCAGTCTCCTATGTCTAGCCCTCTCCTCCTCTTTGCATCTAAACTTTTTCCCTCCATTTCCTCTGTGAGGAAACTGGCCAGTTTCTGTACTTCATCTTTGTCCAGGAGAATTCCTTCCTCTTCATTAGACTTGTTCCTTTGTTGCATTCTCTTTTCTCTTCCCAGCCCGTCCCCTTCACTTTTACATTCCTCCAGAGAAGCAACAAGGAGAACACTGCACAAAAATTTGCTTCTGCAGAGCCAAACCATGAAATTGAATTTGCATATGCAAATAAGATTTTCCAAATAAATTTTCAAAACCATGTCCAAACGGACATCAAACACAATTTAACATGCTCCTCCCCATGAAATTCAAAGCAATACTTTTAAAGGGGGGCCTACAACAACTCAGGAAAGTTATCAAGAAGCAATGTGAGAAGGAAAAACAGTTCTTAAATTTTTTTCCCTTTGCAGTTACACTTGAACTCCCTAAGAAGTGGCTGCTCCTATCTTATTCATGTCACTCTTGTTTCCAAGCTGAAAAGATGTGCAATACCTATTTTTATCCATAGCATCATAAATATGGTGCCTTTATTGTCCTGTTTAAACCATTGTCTCACGACACTCTGCAAAACACCTACATTTCTCTCTTCTCATCCCTCCATTTTCGTGCAAGTTTCTAATCTCTTTAGGAGGTTTATAAGATCTTTAGCCTTGAGTATTCTTAATTATTCCTGTTATTATGTATTATCATTAGTGTTATTATATCTTATTATTTCTGTTATTATACTGTGCTTAGCTTGTTTTATGCTGATTCAGAAGAAAGATTAAAAATCATGCTCCATATATTCTAAAAACAATGATCCAATAGAGTCTTACAAAATATCATCAGAAACCTCATACTGTCATTACTTTCTGTTCATGTAAGTCAGTCTTCAACATTATCTGATTATGCTGCTGCAGTCTGTCCTTGATATTACCTAATTTAAATCTACTGACCAGTTGTAAACAGATTTTAAAGAGCAATAAAAGACAAGCATGTCCTTAAAAGTCTAAGACAGGTTACTGGACAGAGGCAGCCTTATTATCAGAGCTTGTAACATACTAGGGACACAGAGAAGTCTAAATCATGAAAACAGCTTTAATTAGAGTTTATAGTGTCAGATATTAAAGCTTACACATTGGTGCATAAAAATCAATAGGAAACTATTGCTACTGCCCAAATAATTACACTTGCCATTGTAATCATCTGGGTTTCCATGAATAGTATAATTGTATAGGTTGCACCCATTTCCTACTATTGCTGAAACTGAGGTGTTTAAACACATTATCATACATTGTTACTCAATGAGCCAACAGGCCAGGACATGGAATTAAATCATATCCAGCTGAGAGCGTTCTACGTTTGGAATAAATTTCTATTTTGATTTTAATAAGCATATCATAAGTTTACTAATTTCATCAAGGGAACATCATGTTACTGTTTATCACCTTTCATCTTTTCAGAAGTATTCCTGTTATGTCAGATAATCCTTATTTAACATATCAAATGAGAAACAGTAGCAGAAAACACAAAACAACTCTAATCTTATGCAGTCTTTCTTTCAGTGGTTTTCAAAATCATAATACCATTTGATCAATCCTCTGAATTCACGTGCAAGACTCCATGACAGAAATGGCTTTGAAATCCAAATTCAGGCATAGATCCCAATTTGCCAATTTGGTACTCCTTTTAGTTTCTCAAAGACAAATTTAAATATATTTACTTTTGCCGTTTAACCCCTTAAATTGGTATGACTGACAGCCTTTTGTAATTTCTTGGGAAACACCATCGACCCCTATCAAGCTCCTGTCACATGCATCCCATGTGACTGGAACATATCTGGAGTTATCTCAGTTATGTCTGATTGCATGGAAGAGCACTTTCATTCTTACAGCTTTCTTTTACTGGTGAAGACTGGCCTAGGTCTACTGATCACACAGTTTAGTTCCTCTGATAGAATGCCTCATAGAAAAAAATATACCAACAAGAGTTTCAAAGGTATGTCACTATAGGAAAAACATCACTCAGGCTAGTGTGTGTACATAGACCTTATGTAAATGTCCTGGCTTCTAAAGCCATCTTCATCACTCTCTCAGGCATCAATAACCTGCACATGCTTCATGTCAGACAGTTACTACATCTTCTGCACAATATGAAGTGGGTGATTTGTACTTCACCTATTTTGTAGTGTGGTGTGCCTGCAACAGAGAGATGGACTATGTACTCACAACCTGCTCAACAGTCAATGGTTTTAATGTTATCCTTCAATTTGTATACATTTCTACTCGAGCTTGCGCCTGCCCACACCGATTTGAAAATCAACCAAAGAGCACAAGCAGGTCAGGAACAAAGGAGGAGTGAGAAATCAATGTTTCTTGTGACCTAGTTTCTTTGGAAGAAAGTTTTGATCCAGGGAAAATGCATTACACTTCCTAACCTTCCCCAACCCGTCCATTTTCTAGTCACTATTAACAATTTACTTTCTAAACTATGGACATGAGCTTATTCTCCTAATTGAGCACTAAAATTTGAGCTTAAGCACTTTCCTCCTGGTTTCAAGGTTCTTCCTATTTTCCTCCTTATTATATAATTTTTTCTGCTCCATAAAGATAGTGATACTCTCCAGATATTTTTGGTTGATACTAGCAGACAAATGAGTCCCAAAAGTCTGGGTAAAACTTGCAACAAATCAGGCACTACTTTCCAGCCATGACACATGAATTGCTTTCCCAACAGCTGCAACTTGCAGCTACACTACCGGGTGTATAAAATAAATCCAACTGTTACACTTCAGCGTGTTTCTCCACAAACTTACCAGAAGTATTGTTTTCAGAATAAAAACTATAGATCATCTCCATAGAGAATGCACACGTGTACAGGTGGGCCACATACAAAAAGGATTGTAAGAAGGACCAGTGATTTTAAAAGGTATGTGTTTCTTCTGGCTTGAAATCAATTGATGAGGAAAAACAATTAATTTTATCCCTGTATCAACATAACCAAGGTCTTCATCCCATCCTGCTCCCTAACTAATTCCATAGATGGGACAGTCTAAATCAGATCCTGGAACAGAAAAGTCCTGTGCATTTTCAATCAAATTGAAAGTACCAAGATACAGATGTGCTTCATCAGAGTCAATCACTTCAGTCCAGGTGCACCAAGGACAGAGCATGGTGAAATGAGTACATAAACACTTAGGGCTATCACTCTCATTAAACGTAATTAATCTCTACCTGGAACTACATCTAAAGCCAAACAATAAGATTTACAAATATTTCCAAGTGACATTTTGCATATAGATGAAAAACACATAATAAGCCTGGAACAGCAACAAATTCAGGTTGTATCCTTTCCATACCAGGCTTTTAGACAAATCAATAATTTTGAAGTCCTGAATCAACCACAGCTATTTTAAAGTGATCCACTGTATTAGTTCCTAAGCACATGATCTTGCGTATTAAACACCATCCCATCTCTATTACTCTACTCAATGCCACCTGGTTCTTTGTGTATGATATCTTAATCTGTTTCTCGAGGAGTAATCCCTCCTAATTTCTTATTATCAACAAGTTTTCTTATTATAATCCTATTTTTAATTCATTTAAAAATGTATTTACTAAGCCTAATTATTCAGAAGTTAGCTGTCGCTGCCTTTCACACTAATAGTATAAGCTCTCGGCATTACCTGCTGCACCTCTTCAAATAGTTCCTGACCTGCTAATAGAATTTTCACACTAGAATGCAGTTTAAGTAATACATTCCCACTGCTGTACCATACCTAATGTTTTACTTTAAAAAATTTAGATCCACTGTTTTTTCTTTGCCAGAAAAACAAAAATCAATTATCTAATTAAAGAGCATTATTAACTTAGTCTGACATGATCTACCGCTGTATTGCATTTTATCCAATTTTCCACTTATCTCCAAGTCTATAATTTTTCTTTCCTTCAAGCATTGAATGAGTCTGAAACTGGGCTCTGTTTGTCCCAACCATTTTTATCCTTTCTTTAACAGCATTGCTGTGTTTGGATTAGTACAACACACCTCACAGAAAGACAGGAATTACCCTACCCATTAAACACATGTTCTTTCACCTTTCTAGGAGGGAAATTATTGCACCTTCTTATTTGCACAAAAAAGCACTTTGAGTCTTATCTTCATTTTGAATCTGGTAATCTCCTTGCCATCTCCTCCCTTTCTAATCAGTCACTCCATGTCAAAGGCAGTCTGAAATTTTGGGATCCAAATCGAAAAAGACCATTTATCTTGACCAGTTCTTTCCACACAGCAGCCCCATTCTCCCTTCATTTCCATCTTACTGCTCAAGCTAAAGAAAATTTTGCTATTAGCTATTATGCCACTCTTGTACTTTCTGAGCTCCAAAAATATAACTTTCTTGGCTGTTTTTCTCCTGCCCTTTTTCAACAATCTCATCCTGTTTCTATTAAACATCTTTAATTCTTCATTTCACAAGCAACAATTGAGAAGGCTGTACATATGGACAGATCAACCAAAACAATAATTTATTTCACCTACTCCTTTTGAATTTTATCTTCATCAGAACCACGTGCTAACA
Organism: Brachypodius melanocephalos; assembly: GCA_013398615.1. Taxonomy (NCBI): domain Eukaryota; kingdom Metazoa; phylum Chordata; class Aves; order Passeriformes; family Pycnonotidae; genus Brachypodius; species Brachypodius melanocephalos. The sequence continues at coordinate 16,422,407 of VZSR01003282.1, read as the reverse complement.
GAAATCGTAATTTTCAGAAACACAATTCTTTGATAACTTGCAAAAGGATTTTTTTTAAGTTGACCTAAAGAAGTTCCTATTTCCCTGCTTAAAAATAACATAACAGACAGTGATTTTTACTTTTTAATTTCAACAGAAGTGAATACCCCTCCTAGAGAGGTTCTATGTATTCCTAATCAGTATGAGAACATTGCAGATGATTACCTTGATTAGATTTTTCTCTCTCTGAATATTAATAAGATTATTTAGGAACACCACTGCATTCCTTTTGGAGCACAATCCCCATATGAGAATTTTCTACACATAGAAGTCTATATTTAGCATCTGTCTAAGCTGCCTAGGAACAGATAATGGAAGGGAAGGTCATAGAAAAATTTTTGGCCTTCAGGAAAGCAGAAATTTGCAGTAAAATTAGAAAGAAAACTAGCAGGCATGTTCATGTCAGACAGCCCACATACATATTTGCCTACAAATTTTGCAATTTATATTCTACCAAATATATATTACACAGACTTTTGGGCACCACTGAGCAACACCGTCAACAACTGGCAGAGAGAGGAAGAACTAAGGTTTCAAGATGAAAAATAAAGCAAAGATTGCTATAAAATGTAAATTCTTAATGAAACTAAGCAAATTATCACCCATTTAAATGCTCAAGGAAAAAATATACAATTCTAAGAAAAGTTCTGTACCAGTATTATTTTTTTTCACAGCAGAAATGCAATCAAAAAGTTTTTGCCACTACTTTGCAGACATAAAATAATCCAACACTGAATACTCATTCTCAAAATAAACTGTTCATGGAGACTTAGAATATGTAAAAGTTCTATTGCTTCAAAAGCAATCTCATTCCTTGCTTTAATCTTTTTATAATGGTACTCTTATCAGTTTCTTGAGGATTCAAGCAAAATATGAAGTTTGAAAGATTCTTTAAATTAGAAGATAAAATATTAATCAACCCAATGATTTTTAATTCACATATATCATATATTTACATCAATTTTTTTTCCATTGGTATTCACTCTGACCTATATTCATAAATCCAGATGAAAACATTTGGCTCTAGGAAACAGTGACTGCTGTTGTAATACTAGCAGACTAAGCATTAAAATTATGGTTTTATTTAAGCTTTATATCTAAAATCTGTTCCTGAGCTTGCTACAGCTTTGGAATCATTCTTCAATATACTAGCAACCAATACCTCCAGATAATCTTTAAGTTATGAAAACACTCACCTTGCTGTCTCCCTCCACTCTGCATCCTCTCCTTCACGCCAACAGATTTCATCAAGCTCAGTAAAGAGATCATGAGGAATGTGTTCCTCATCATCATCTTCTGTTCCAAGAATAAACTGCACCCTTTGTGATGGGGTATCTGGAGAAAAATAAAAATATCAAGTCCAAAACATCATTTTTTTTGCCCTGAGAAAACAAATTTTATGAGATTATCCAGATGCTTTCATGCATATCACTGACTGCCACACAAAAAATTACAATTCTGCTGTAAGAACATTCATTTACACACAAACACATTCAGATTGAGATCTCTTCATTTACTGTAGTTGTCAAGCCCACCTTTTAAAAAACTCCTCCAAAGATATAAGATGATGTATAGACACAGGGTCTGTGGGAAACTGGAATGGTACCACCCAGGAGAAGAGAAAAAAAAAAGAAAAAAGAAAAAAAAAGGAAAAAAGAAAAAAAAAACACAGAAAGCAGGACAGATAAAGCTGAAAAAGCTGAATAAAGCTGATAAAAGACTTTTACTCCAGTGTTAGGAAAAACTACTTTGCCACTTCATAAGTCTACATCTGCAGATCTATCTCAGGTCACAAAGCTAGAGCACTAAATGTAAACTCTTTGCTGTATGAGAAAGAAACCAAATGAAACCTGCCTAATGTGAATACACAATTGCAGACTTGCCCCTTGTCTCTTTCTTAACTCTTTCCACTTGGTTGGGCTGCTTGAGACACACAACTTCTTAATCTGTCCCAGCTTCTCATTTTATTCTTCCTGTCTCTGTCTTCCCTTTAATACTGTTACTGATTAATTTTCTTCATAACCTTTCAGCACAGATGGCTAAATATATTTTTGAAGACATACTATTATATTTTTCACTCAAAAAAATCACAGAATTCACAGAGCATCTTAAAGTACATGCATATTCAATGTTCATGGTTCAAGTGCTGTATTAAAAAATCCTATATCCTATTTGCTTATTTAAATGAAAATCTCAAATGAACAAACTCTGATGAAATGCAGTCTCTCTAGCAATACATAGCTGCTCTTTCTGCTAATGTATTTTAGATTTCTGAAAGGAACCAAAAGTTCTTTGTGAGAGCTGAGACATGCCAGGCTGCCAGTCAACCGAAAAACTGATTATCCAGCAGAATAGCTCACTGAGTCCTTGAATATTGTCTAAATGAAGTTCAGCTCTACAACATATTTCTAAGACAAGCTACAGTTTTCCATTTAACAACAAAGAGCATCACTGCACAGAGTCCTCAAGCTCTTTGAATTTTGGAAAAAAAAGAGATGATAGCACCCACTGAATGCTAATTAAAGAGAAACACATCTCTGATCCAAACAAATGAAATGGGCCACTGAGACAGAAAATTAAATTCATTAATAGAGATACCTTTTTGATAGTAGTACTAAACTTGCTACAGCAATGAAATACAAACAATACATGAGTTTTCACCTGAGGGAAACAGAGTGTAAAGATATAGTGCAGTAAAGCCTATTTAATCCTTCACAAAGCAATGAGATTAAACTCAAGGAGAAATACAGGAGAGAAGGAAGAAGGATATGGGCTCAGGTACTACAAAGCACCAGAGGATGGAACTGCAGGGGGTACAGCTACAGGAATTACTTTTGGTGAATCACTGAAGAACAGCAAGAAACTCCTCCACTTTATGCTTTCTTTGCTTTCTCTTCTCTCTCACTGTTCAGTCCTCTTTTTTCTTTAAAACCATTCTTCTATTTTTTTAATCTGGGACTAGAAAGTACATTTTACTTAAGCAGTGTGCAACTTCTTAAGACTAATTTCCAGAAGGACAAAATTTAGTGAGATATGAACTTACAAAGGATTAGTGCATGTGACTACTAACAGAACATGGAAAACAAGCTACTCTGGTAGAGAGCTGGACTGCAGCTAGAATCTGAGAATAAGCATTGCCAGGAACATCCTGTACTCTTGATAAAATCAGCACTAGAACTGATTTAAAGCAACTTATTACTGTTAAGTAATAAATGAGCAGAGCTGTACAGCAGAGCTGCAGCTTTGTGACAGCTATGCTCCTCAGTAAATACATGCTTTCAGCGTGGGAAGAAAAGCAGAGGATCACAAATCTCTTGAAGTCAGGTGAGTAGTAACAAGGATTCACCTTCCTGCAGTAATTTGCTCTTATTGGGTCTCCTGTGTAACAAGCTACTTGACTGACAGCAGTGAATCAGAATCTTCTAGGTTGAAAACACATCTAACATCATCGGGTCCAACTGCTAACCAAGCACTGCCAACCCCACACCAAACCACACCCCTGAGCACCACATTTATAGAAATGATGAAATATGCACTAAATTATCTTCTTCCTTAACAAAGCAGTTTAAAAAAGCTGCTAGATTCTGTCCCTCTTTACTGCTGTGATTTATATTGGTATTTGAAACCTGCAAGTCACAGCTTCATTTTCAGACAGCGAGCTGGAAATTGAGGAAAAAAGTTATCATTTGCTTTATGGTACAATAATTTTATTTCAAGGACCAAACCCTAAAAGATGTAAACAATAGGAAAATGATAATAAAAACAACAGATCTGTTGGTTCCACTTATAAAACTGAATTAACAAGACTATTCATGAGCAATGCCAGATAGATTTGGCTCATATTCATAGAAGTAATAAGTACCAAATATGCCATTAATATGTTATATAGAAAATTAGTAATATGTGATTCAAAATCAGTATGGAAGAATACTTCAATTGCTGACTGTCAAAGTGTGATAACTTAATCCTCAGTGAAGAAGCATAATATTTGCAAACTAGGACACAATGTTTTCTGCAGTCTAGGCAAACAAAAATTGGCTTGAATATTATTTTTGTCTATCCCTACTTCAAGTAGCACAGCCAGCATAAAAAAAAAAAATCCTTCATTCTATTATTGCTATTTCTAAAAAGTAATGAAAAAAATCTAGATTATTCTTTTAAAAAAAATTAATGACTGAGACTACTGATCTGTTACAATAGTATGTCTATCACTGTAGTTGTTTTATATCAGAGTTATCAGAAGCAACATGAATTTAAAATTTCACAGTAAGCAGCTGATGAGTCTCCCAAGTAACTAATCCATCACCAGTTCAGGAAATCCTCTACAATCAGCTGGAACTGGGTAGAAAGCTTGGTACACAACAGGAGCTGGGGCACCATCAACAAGCACTCCTATTTGGCTAATGGGCAGTCACAGTCAGGAAAACTGAAGCAGCTTTGTGATTGCTGTGGCTCCACCAGCCCCTCTGTTTTAACCCTGGATTTCTCTGGGCTTGTGCTCATTTCATACATGCAGCACTTGCATCCAAACTACCTCTGATACCTCAAATTCATTGCACATGTGCAAATTCTCAGGGCTGCAGAAAGGGAATGACCCTGCAGAAACCTGACAAATTAATCTGTATTATAACACCTTGTAAAGTCATCAACACCCCTAAAACAAGTGCAAGATGTGGCATAGACATACCGAAACAGCAGATCTGAAAGGCAGAATTTCTCATCACCTAATTCCCAGAGGGAAACATAAAGAGCTGCTCCCTGGAACAGCGCTGAGAGCAGGTAGTGACAAACAGTGCCCCACAACACCATCCCACCTTGCAGAACACAAGTAGAAGGAACGATAACTTCCATTTCCCCCATTTAAAACAAACCCAAGTGCAACCACAACTCTGGGTCAGGGCTGCCCCCTCTTGCCTAAGAGAACAAGGTAAAATCAAGACTTGGTCTGGGGTAACAAGGGAGGATCACTCTCAGTCCCTTCACACTAATTCAGCCCAGTAAACATTCCCCTACACCAGAGCAATCCACACCTCCTCCTCAGTGAATGCCAGGGTTTCACCTGGGACAAATTGCCCTGCCATGAGGCAGAACTGCACACAATCCACCTGGTGATATCACAGGCAGAAACACAGCTTTTAGTACATACAAAATGCATCCAAATTCTGTGCTCTGCTCTAGATAAACTCTAGAAAGAGTGCAAAAATTTATTTCTAGTAACACTCCCTTAGCTCACTTGTCAGGACACGTTTCTGTATTTCTCAGCCTGTCAAGCCTACATCTAAGGGTAGAATTAGAAGGCAAATACTTCTTAGTGGGCTCAGCAGATGAAGGAGTAAGAGATTACTTTTTCCACATTAGAAAACATGCTAACTATTAAAACAAAATTTTCATTACAGAAATTCACATAAGATAGTATTAAACATACACAAGGTTTAATCCATGCCTTGTGCTCTTGTACATTCACATTAAAATACTACTAAATATGCAAAAAAAAAAATTTATTACTCACTGCACAGGACAAACTGCAGACAGGAAGTTGACAGGTGTAACGCAGTTGGCAGATAACAACCCCTTACAAGCCAAGGGGAAATGGTAGAGAAAATTCACAGGAGCAGAGGGAAGAAAGGATCATTTCAGACACAAACATTCATCATCCCCCTACTTGTACTCACCACAGAAGTGGTAGATGGGGACCCTCCCCTAACCTCCTTCCTTTGCAGACTGCACCCTGCCCTCAGCAATCAGTAAAGATTGTAAGTTCTTTTTTTAAATCATTAGAAAACTTAGTAAAAGTTAAAACTAAATTTGCTTTACTACAGCTCACATAAAATAGCAAACTGCCATCCAGTACACTTCTGAAAATCTCTTCACAGACCTTAGAAATCACAGGTTGGGTTGGGAGAAAGTATCCCCTTGATTATTCTCTGGCATTATCTACCTACAGGTACAACCTGCTTCAGGAAACTATCCCAGCATTTTCTTGACATGAATTATTTCCATCAACCCAGGGCTATGACAAATAATCACATTTTTTGGATCCAAAAACGTGGACAAGTCACAAGCTTTAATTCTCTTCTTTCTTTTTGCTGAATTCTTATAACTGCAGTTACGCTATATCATTTTAATCCAGATTTGCAGCAATCTGTTCCACAGCTGCCCAGAGATTCAAATTTCTGAGTTCATCCTTCATAATACAAGCCTATAATTAAGAGCAGGTGAATTCTCTCAACAGCTTTACAAATAATTAAATTTATCCCACTAATAACCTCTCAGAGATTAGGTACCAAACACATTCAGCTGAGCCTTTTCAACTTACTTTCTTCAGGTTCTTCTACTAAGCAAGAGAAGCCCGGCTTTGCAATTCACTTTTGTTGCCTGCATCACCTCCAGGGAGTGTTTCCTGAGCTGTGTGTGCAGTCCTGTGTCAGGCTCACCTCCAGGGCTGCTCTGCTCACCTGGCCACATCCAACATCGTCAATTCCAAATTTGAGCTTCTTTGAAACTAGGGATTACTAAATCCAGATTTCTTAAAAGAACAAACCAAACCTCTCACAACCTTCAACAGTGCCTGGTCATACAGGACACACGAGGCTGTGCTCAAAGCCCAGCTCTCACAGCTGTGTTCACTTAAACCCTCAGCAAAACCCGCCCTTAAACACGCCCTGCTCAGAGCCAAAGTCTTCCTATTCCACCATTTAAAAACAGCTACTTAAATATCTTTAACTCACGAGCACCAAAGAGCTGTTTCATTGGTTACAGGCAGACAACAGACATCCAAAAAAGCCACAGAAAACTGCTGCTAAAATCCACATGCACACGAGAAAGTGCAACCCCAGCAGCTAAAGGGAAATCTGCAGCAGGCTTTCAGTGCCACCACGACCCACGGCACTGATGGAGCCTTGTGGCCCTGCAGCTCACAGGGGCTGGCACCCACTGCCCTCACAAGCAGCACCAAGGGGATGCCCCAGGCTAAAAACAGCTTTTTTATCAAATTAGTTTTAATTTGCATCAATTCCCTAATTTAATTCACAAAGCAGTCACAATACTTTACCCCACAAGGAAAACTGTGGAGAAGAGGAACTTAAGGAAGAAATGAAACTGGGGCCTTAATTACAACAGCAGCATTTCAGCTGAGGAGAAATAGCAACTAAAATAAAAGTAAAATAGCAATTTGGTTTTCCAGTAAAAACAAATAGCATTACTGCATTTTTAACTAGAGTGGATAAATTCACTGGATTTCTCCTTCTCTTCCAAAAGAAGAAACTTAAGAGAAAAGATGGTGAAACCCAGACCATGCAAATCACTTAGCTTACGATTTTTACTACTCAAAAAAGCCTCCCAATGTACAAATTATGTAATCTGCAAATTGTGCAATTTACAGGCACATCGTTATCGCAAAATGGAAGCACCTTTTACAACCTCACCTCATTATGAGGCAATTGACAGACAGAGAGAATCAGGTGTAGGGAAAACAAAACCCAAACCTGAGTGGCTGAGCTGTGCCCCTAAATGACTGCACTCTCTTCCATTCCACTAAATACATATTCTGCATATTATTTTTCTAATCTGGAGTTATCTCTGAATCTGTACACTGAGAACACTTGGGTTATTTTTGAAAAGTGACAGTAGGAGATAAAAAAAAGCTTCTGAGCCAATGTCAGAATGTTCTAAAAAATCTATTCTCTACAAAAACCTTCCCAGAAAGTAGCTGGTACAGCTTTCCCAGCCAGGACTCAAAGGGATTACCAGGAAGCTCCCCACTATCGTCATTACACTGACTAGAGGTGTTCTCTACCCATGCTGATACACAGAGAACACTTCAAGAAATTGTCTTTGACTGGACAGGAACCAAGTGGCACCTGTCCACTCTGCATGGGCCTGCCCAGCCCCACAGCACAGGGTGCACTGCACAGCTCCCTGGAGCAGGGATGGCAGAGCAAGGTCTGCACGTGATGGTACTGCACGGAGAAAGTTATAAATTATACAGTTACAGATTGTGACAAAAAACAATGCTTTATCCCATGCTGGTGAGCGGTGTGGAGCACTTAATGTCTGAATATTTCAGGTCTTCACTTGTTCCAGAATCTCGATTATTCAGTTGTTGGATCTTCTGCTTTTATTATATCTCCTTTCATACTTCACTGCTTCAAAACACTGCTAATTTATTCTCTTGTATCATAAAAATCCTTATGTATTTTTCTGACTTACTTCAAAGCACTGCTTTCTATCAGTTGGTCTCACAGTGCTTATTTTCTCCATCTTTTCTTCTTGCACCTGCTCATCAAAATGTTTTTTTTCTCTCCCCTCCTCCCTCACAGTTCCCAAGCATACAGGCTTCTACTATTTGGCAGAAGTGCATTAAAAGTTGTCAATAGGAAGATGAAGCTAAGCATTTCTGCTTGCTCAATTAAATCAGAATGATTCATAAGTTAAGGGACTAGTTTGGATCTACTCTCTCAGGTACTACAGTCTCTCATATTGAGTTAGGCATCAAAAAAAGGAAGTGCATTTGTCTTCCTTCGAGCTTCCTTCAGTTCTGGTAACTGTCAGAAACTTCTAGCCATGGGCAAGAAGAGCTAAAAACCTTATTGAGGTTTAGTAGTTTCAGATTTAGTGTGGGAAGTATCTGTTGCTCCCTCTGTGTAAATAAAGCACAGAAAAACCATGCTTATATTCTCTCTAAAGGCAATGCTTCTCCCCAGGCAGCACAAGCTGTCTGAAACTCCTGTAAGGAGAAACCATAGCAAAAGAAGGAGATGGGTATGGACTACTATTAATCTCTGTATTCTTTTGTCTGCCTGCTCTGGGTGTGCTTAACCTCACAATCACTGTAGCATTTTAAGATTTGCCTTCATTATGCAAATCCCTTTTACTCTTGTCTATAGAATGTCACAGATCTGCCTGGATGGACAGATATCCAAGCTCAAAATCTGGGTCAACGGCCAAACTTCCAGGAGTCAGATAAACAAATGGAAAAACCCTCAAAATTTACTATTCAGATAATTATTCAGGATGAAAAGACAGGATATTTCCAGATTTGTGGTTCTACTCTGGATTCTTTGAATTGTTATCAACGAAGCACTTTGAAGAATATCTTCAGCAGTCTGAATCCAGAAAAGATTCCCACGTTTCTGGCCTGTAACTTGTCTGTTAAGTGACACCACTTACACACACCCTTTACCTTTAAAAGTGAAAATGTGACTTTAAAAAGTACGGATCTTTACTCATTTCTTGAAGAAAACCAGAGGACGAGTGCAGCGAACATCAAGCTACAAATGCACTTCAAAACTATCTTCTTTTCATATTACTGCTATTTCACCTTCAGAGACCCTTTGAACATAAGCTGATCTACCTAACACAGAGTTATGCTGAACATTGCATTTTATTGTATGCACAAATGTCAAAGACTATTAAGAACAGATTCAGCCAGTTAGTTTCTCTTCTCTTTTCTTTTTTTTTTTTTGCTTTTGACATTAAGAAGGACACAAGCCTAGGTCTCCAGAAGTTGAAAGAACAGAGCTAAGTTCTCAGCCAAAATGTGTCACATACTGGCACTTAAATAAAACCAGATGACTCAACAGAAGACACTGTTTCATAGTTCAAGATATCTCACTTCTTGGCTAATGTAACTTTCAATTGTTTCTTTTTAATCTGACTTTATATGTATATATGCATATTCTTTTTGAAAACTGTTTTAATAATTTATGAACTTTGGTTTTTTCCAAGAAACTGGTTTCAATATAATATTGGGTCTTTGTGCATTTGAAATCCATTCCAGACAGAACCACCACAGCCAATTTTTTCTTTACTGTTCAGTCTTCAAAACATAACTTGTATCTGCTAAGTTTGAAAAAGTCTTGACTTTGTTTTACTCTCAGTATAATAAACCATTGTGCAAGATTTGAGAATTTCAAGCTCTAACCATCACCACTTACAATACACTTGCTTAAAAGCTTTCCACATACATAATACAAACTTCTGCTTAAAAGAAAGTCTTATCATTACTATTCTGTAACCTGAAATTACACTGCCACATTTCCCTCATGATTTAAAAACACACTAGAAAATTTTCTACACATGCTTCCATTATATTTTAAACACTTTCCATAGCCTTGGACATTTCATCATATGCACTTTTTATTTTTGAACGGCACGTCATATTCTCATGTTTTGAGACAAAGCTTGACTAATTTATTAATGACTACCTTATTCTCTTCTTTGTAATGTTCTCTAACTTAAAATTTTGAGAACTTTACGAGTTTCATACCAGCTTTGTTTACTGAAAGGTATTTTGCCCTGACTTTTCCTCAAGTTCACAGTTAGCAGATTCATGTTACAGTGGCACAATTACAGTGTCATGTTAGGAAAAAGTAAACACAACCTAGATCACAGTTTGGATCTGATAAAACACTGCAGCTTCAGTAACATCAGCCTGACTACAAAACCAATTGTAAAGGACCACAACTCTTCTACATTTGGAGACAAATACTCCAGAGTCTTCCCTGAGGGCAGCTGGGAAAGCTCTTCCCCCTGTCAGTGGTGGCTGCAGTCTGTGAGAACACTTAGGAACAGTCTCCCACAGCGCTCCTTCAGTGCCAGAAACTTCTGATCTTTCTCATGTACTGACTGCCACTGGCTGCTGCCCTTCAGTGGATTTGTTCAAAGGAACGAATCACCAGCAGAGGCTCTGGTGGATTCTCCCAAACCCTGCTGCTGATCATGTCCAAGTGATAACAGGACAGAGTATTCATAGACATGCTGACACTTACTGTTTAAAGACCCATCCAAAAATAACATTTGTCTTACCAAAAGGAGGAGATTCTCTCCCATCTTCTAATCCTGAATCCCGCTCTCTGTCTCTCTTCCTGTGTTTGTGCCCGCGGTGCCGATGGCGTCGGTGGCTTTTCCTTCCACCCAGAGGCACGTGAACCCCAATGAACAGTGTTCGATGGCCTGCAGGCAAAAAAGGTACCTTTGAGAAAGGAGCTACGGCAACACAACAATGCAAGTACACTTAACAGCATTAATGGTATCATTCTTAGGATGATTTTGAAGTTATATATTATTGATTATTCTAATGTTAACAGTAACAACAGTACTGATTTGAATGATGATGATTAAGCATCACAGATATATAACCCCTTAATACAAGAAGAAATCCCAGTACTGAAGTCCTTATGATGCAGTGCCAGATTTTTTTTTTTCCCTTCAAATTTGCATCTTTGTATGCGAACTTTCATTAAAGCCAGACAGGTGTTCTGTTAAATGTCTTCCAAAACAGTAACATAAAGAGACACATGGATCTCTTTGGATTGAACATTTGGTAAAGTTGCTGTTTGCTTTGTGTGTACAAGAACTTTACCAAACTCATTCCTATTTATGAGCCAAACCTTGACAGAATTCTTGTGGGAAATTCACTGAATAAAAAACGAAGAAGAAAAAGAAAAGAAAAAAAAGAAAGAAATAAAAAAAATAAAACACTTTGTAAGCAAAAGCACAAAATCCCTATACAACTTCACATGCTCACATCATAAATACATTGCTGGTATCTTTAGGGTGCTTTCATTTCTTCTTCACTCTTTTTTTAAATACATAAGAAGGTACATACATATTGCATGCCTGCTGCCTTCAAGCCTGATGAATTTTATGTTGCTGATCAAGCCCAAAATATTTAGGCCTCTTAGCTATGTGGGCTAACAGGATCAGAGCACAGTAAAGCATTTAGATGGGGAGACCACAGCAGGAATGTGCAGAAAGAACCAGTAACCAGAACAAATGGGAAAGGAATCATGACTCACTACAGGCTGGTCTCCTACATTTACTCAGCAGAAAGACATAGTCCAGATTATTCATCTCAAATAACATTACTTTCTCCTTGAAATGACCATAACACAGGTCATGGATTAATGCTGTTTTGCTGTAATCATTCAGCAGTGTCAATCATCTGAAAAAGGTCAAGAACACTAAGCTAAGGTAGCACGTGATCTCTAATCCCTTGGAGACTCCAGAGGAGACGGAAAACACAGCAAGGCAGCATGTGTCACAAAACGCCAAAGGAATTCAACACTGACAGGAATTCTCTGCAGAGGCAGAGCTAAAAAAGCTGGAGAAAAGACTCTGGACACCACACTAGTTACCTCCTTAACTTTTATCCATGTAGAGGAGACTAGAAAGCAAGAGGCATCAATTTTTCAGAGACTAGTCTTGTACAGTCAGGAGATTTTCTTAAAACAACGCCCACAAGTTGAAAAATATTTATGTATTTATTTAATACCTCTTTCTTCTTGCTTATTACATTTAACCCAAGTAATTATTTACAGAGAACTGCTGCCTTTTGTCTGTGTCAAATGTACTGCAGTGAGTAGTGCATGACACAAGGAAAAATGCATTAAATAAAAAGAATTCATTAAAAAGATACTGACAGACATGAGTAATGCAGTACTTTACATTTCCTTGTCCCCCTCCTCGGAGAGAAGAAAAAGCAAAATAACATTTTGAAAGGAATAGCTTACTGTTCCTAAGACTTTAGTAATTTCCAGAGCTGCAAATAGGTTGCTTTTTTTATTTAGTAATTTAATACATTCCTGCTGCTTTGTGATAGAAATCGGCATGCTTACCCTAGTTTTCTCCCACATCAATGATCAGATTGTACCTGCATCAGGAAATGCTGATTGAGACTCACACTTCAATTAATTTCCAGGGCTGAAACCAGTACTTGAGTCCAGACTGTTCTTTATTCAGTACACTTTATTCAGTACAGTGTCAGAACATTCATGTGTGTGTCCGAATGCCACAGCAATTTTCCTTACACAGACACAATCAGTCCACACTGAAAAAACCCCCAGAAACCTGGAAACTGAAGTAGACATCAGGAAAAAGCGAAGTGGATTTTACTTTTTCTGTGTGAACCTACTGAGACCAGCAGAGTCCTATGTAGGCATAATTTCAATAAACACACAGAGGAAGGTAAGTGCTTCTAACAAGGTTCAGACAAATAAGAGGAAAAGAAACTGATGGGGAAAAGCAATAGTTTTCTACAGAAAAATCATAGAGCAAAAAGCAAAAAATCTGAGAGTTAAGTAGTTCTGGTTTATTAAAAGATCACAACTGTGGAGCAAAAAAGAGACCATCTGGGAACAAAAGAGTAATGAATTCTAAATTGCTGACAAAATTACAATGAATGATAGAAGCAGCAAAAAAAGAAAGAGGAAATACAAAAGAAATCCAATTATTGTGTTACCTTACTTCAAGTAACCTTTTCATGGGAGGTATTATGAACTAGAGCCAGAATGTAATGTACGTTTTGCTGTACGAATTGTCCAAGGCATTATTAAACAAGAGTTTCCAGAGAGCTCTCTAAATTTGCCAAGACTAGAAGGTCAAACACGGACAGAGCAGGGCAGATCTCAGGAAAAACTGACTAAAATTTCTAAAAAAGAAGGGCATCTCTAATAGAGTGAAGTCAGGATCAACCAGGATATCCACTATCCAGGATATCCTAATAGATAATAACTGACTGTATATGGGCATTTCTTTTATTTATCTTTAAGAACTTTTCTGTGTCTTTTATTATTTACTTCATCAGGATGCCAACTAAAAATGACCGAATATTGCTCAAATATTGTAAAATAATTCTGCTTTGCCATACATTTTCACAGCACCTGGCTCAATCAGATCATAATTTCTCATTCTTTTGGCAAGGCTGCAAAGACACTAAAGGATGAGAAATAGTAACAACTGTAGGTTACACAAGGGTACAAACCATTGATATCAGGTAGAACCTGTCAACCATTCTCACACAGAACTGACTCGTGGTTTAAAAGGTGAACATAACAGATTGCTCTCCCTACCAAATCAGTGTGTTTTCTGTGTTAAAATTGTTTTTGGAAGAACGGGAGGCCCTGGGGCAAAAAAATCCGTACTCTTAGCGTTCCACTAGAAAGATCTTAATTCCACTAAATTAAGAGAAACATTTACAAATCCTTTCTCTCCATCTCCATTTTCCCTTCAAACGTCACATCACTCAAGTAATTGTAATAGGATTTCCAGAAGTACCTAAGTCATCAAGCACCGTCAATTATAATGGGTTATGTGTTTTCAGAGCTTTAGGAATCCCACTACATTTCTTTTTCTTTCCATTTTTTAATGCATAAGATATGTAGCTGGGATAAGCTTCTGATTTTAAAGACTCAGAATGCCAGATTCTGAAAATCATCTCTAAATGTTACTTCTGTCATTCTCAAGGGATGTGCAGAAAATGCTTGCTATTCTGAGCCTGATTTTTTTGGATTATTAATTTGCTATTGGGTTCTTAAAATAAATTTAAGCATAAGGAATAATTTATCCTTTGAAGCACAGCAACCCCAAACAACACTTCTACTTAGATTTTATTCTGAGAAATGTGTCTGCAAGACGTATTCCTATCAATAATGTATGTTTCATATCCGTCTTTTCTAGGGCAATGAATTCATCCTCCCAAAACCGAAGACACTTACAGCACAATACTTTTTTTCTTCAAAAGTTATGGGGAGATCCTGGTTTTTCCACATACTTACATGCACTTTCATCTGTCTCAAAATTAATTATAGTTAACAAGACCCCTTTTAAATATTTTATAATATAATTTGAATTTAATGTAATACTGTAAAAATTAAAAAGAATGCTTTATAACAAGGGTTATTATTTCCTCAATCCTTAAATACTTTAACTCAAGGAGTGTTTTAATGCTTTGAAGGTAAACCATAAGCTTCTTATGCTATAAATGCATACATTTGAACTAACTTTATATTCTGGGTTTTGTTCCCCAGCTATGTGCAATTTGATTCAGAATAGTCTTTTATTAAAAACAATCTTTATACAATTTACCCATGGATGTGTAGCATTGTCTAAAGTTCATTGCAGAGCAGATCAATTCAGTGCATTGCATTTCTTTAATAATATTTCACATTGTAAATACTCTTTGTGTATTACTGTATTTTCTCAGTGGGTCTGTTTTTAAAAATTATTTACTCCTAAATCCTAATACTGAAAATACTAATGCATGTATTCATGTTTCACTTCCCTAGCAGCACATCTGGAATAAATCAACATTTGAGTTCAGGGTGTGTTTTTGCAAGAACAAAACTGTAGTCTTTCTACAATAAAACACTACTGATGCTAATGTAAGGTTAATAGAAAAACTCAGAAAGACCAGATAAATCCTATGGGTCACTGATATCTAAACCAATTCTGACTTTTAAAATTGTAACATAAATTAAACACAGCATAAACCATGGAGAAGAGACGCTCCCAGCATAGAAATTCTTTCAGGTCTCCATGTTACACCAGGAATGTGGAACTCAAGTAGGTACTTTAGAGCGTCTCAGTGAATCAGGCAAATTGGTGGCAATTGTATAAAAAAATTACTGTCCTGGATCTAAACATCCCTGAGCTCAGGGTACGTGTGCTTGTGCTGCCTTCCACCTGCTGACACCAGGGCTCCCAGATTCCTGCTCACAGGCATGGAGGGAAGGGGCAGGGAAGGGAACAGATGGGTCTTGAAACACCTCCAGAAAGAGCAAAGCCAGGCTTCTGTGACCTACTGAGGAAACACATTGCAGAGGTAAGATGCCTTGAGAGAGAATACTTTGCCTGTAGTTCAGGCCAAGTCTCAGCTGATTGATGACCTCAGCAGGACCAGAGGGGTTTCTCCCTCCTCTGGAAAACACTCAGTGCCTTGAAGCCTCTTGTATGTATCGATGGCTAGAGCTGAACCAAATCAAATTTCCATCCTCTCAAAAATGAACAGTGAGGTAGAGACAAAAAACCCTATGTCCTTGTAGGGTTAAAAAATCGCCTTTTTCCTTACGGGAAAGAAAGTGATTATGGTGAATTGTGTAGGAGTAGAAAGTACATGACTCATGATTCATTATTGTAGTGCAGCAGGGAGGCAGAGCTGGAGAAAAAGCAGAAGGGACAAAAGCAATCCTTCCTACATCAACAGTTTACATTGCTGTTTGTGGTCATGGTTTGCCCAAAGCTCATTTATCACCTTTTTGCTGTGCCATAATTTGGAGAAAGTGACAAGAAAAACCTTCTAATTTTTTTTAGATTATACATAATTTATATTCTAGGGTAGATTACAACAGAAATTCTATAGAAAAAATAAAAACAACATCCCTGACCCAAGATAACATTAAGGACACATTGAATACGAAGGATAAGAGCATCTCACTGAAGTCATTAAAGTTAAGGACCTTTTAAAGAACCTCAATCATTCACTGCCCTCCCAAAAGAATCTTGCCTTTTAGCAAAAGATTTTTCCGGGTTGCATGTGGGCTAAAAAGTCTTTTTCACCAGCACTTATATTCCAAATTTCCTACATTACTCCAGATGAATCCAAAGGTGTTGTATGTATGGTTCTATCACGAGATCAGGACCTTGCAGACAAAAGAAAAAAAACTGGAATATAAAAGGACCTGCTCAGATACACAACTCTTTCCACTGATGGAGAGTGAAGCTGTGGTTATTGGAGGGAAGAATTTGACCTATATTTCTAAATAAGCAACAAGCCAAAAAAAAAAAAAAAAAAAAAAAAAAAAAAAAAACAAAAGGCAACCTCAGTACAACTGTGTGTTAAAAAAGGAAAGTTTCTGTCTTTTGATGCTGCAGTTTAGCATCTTTCAGCAATAAAAGCAAATTGGTTTATGTCACTTTCCTCTGAGATTTCACAAAGTGAAGAATTTGAAAATCTTAGTCCCTACAAATACTGAAAAGGTTTCCTGTCTGTGAAGCTCAGAGCAAATTCAAAACCAAATTCACAAACTAAACCTTATCACCAGCTAAAGGCTGTGGTGTTCCACCAACACTGTGGCATTTGTTTGCTTCCATTATTTCATTATTCATCATTTCAAAGAGATTTTGTGGACATATCCTTCAGAGTTATTCAAGAACCTTCAAGGCGAACCACCTTCCCACAAACCCAGAAACTGCTGAGAAGGGACAAGAGACCCATGCAAAAGGATCAAACCAAAAAAGAAAACAAAACTAGATGAGAGGCACTACAAGAACATGTGCCTTAGGAATCACAAATGATATGTATGTATGTAATACCTGGGAGGCAACAAAATGAAAGAGCCACCTTTCAGATACAGACTAAGGCAAAGCTTTCTCCTGCTTCCACAGCTTTTATTGTTCCCATCTAAGTGCAGCAAACATTGCTGCAAGGAGCACAAGCGAGGTCAGAGTGAATGTCAGGATGAGCAGGGCACCCAAGGGAAGCACAGGCGAGGAAGCTTGGAGCAGGGGATCTGTCCTGACATGGTAACAAATAATCTGCAGTAGCTGCAGCATCCTGGGAGCCAAAGGGAAGGGAAATCTTGGAGATGCTCCTGTCTGACCAAGCAGAGCCGGTGTCTCACTTGCTTCTACATTGAGGCACAGCTGAATCAAGGCCAGGTTAATAAAATTTATATTCTTTCAGTCCTACGAGCTGCTAGGTCCTATTAATCTTCAGGTAAATAATGTCAGTGGCAGAGAGGTGTAACTATGATGTTATTTCTACAAAAAACGTCCAGCCTCTGAGAATAAAAGGATACTTAAAAAACTATAGCTATTCAAATTTCTTCTAAATAATGGAGATTAGCATCTCAACGAGGTTTTTCATGTGTTCACCCTAACAGTATATAATCAAAATTTCATTAAAATAATTTTTAAATTATGTCATAAGCTAAAACAAATCTAAAAAGAAAAAATAACTAAAATTACTATTTTCAAAAAAACAATTAAATACTCTGGAATTTCACCTCTTTTGCTTATCAGGATATCTACTATCAAACTTATCCTTCATGCAGGTTGTTAATTACAAAATATCTCTACAAAATTTACAATTAATTTCGTAATTTTAAAGCCTCAGCTTCTACATCAATCTGTGTTGTGCTAGTGATATTTATATTCTAATTAAACTTTAAGGTTTTCTGTGACTTTCAGTAAGCAATCCATGCAATCTGAATTTTGTCAAAAGTGTCAGGAGGCATACTCTGATATACTTAGATGCAGATACTGGGTACAGTGTCCTCAGAGATATGAAACATGGCAAAGTTGATTTCCCCTGAGGCAAATTTCCCCACGCCACTTAGGCAGATTAAATGAATGAAACTTGAAAAGCTTAAGCAAAATCTCGACTTCTCTGAATCAAGGATCATTTTGCAATTTTCTCCAACAGAGACAGAATTCATCCCTGATTAATGCTTGGACCTTCACCTAACAATCTGATCTCCACCCATCCTCCTGATGAAGATGATTCTCAAACCAGGCCACAGCAATACCCACAACAGTTCTGAAATACTCTCACAAAAATCCTCAATCTGCAGCTGAGCACCTCCAGCAAGGACAGTCATGGAAGGGTTACTTTCCCTCTCAGCTAACATGGTGGGCATAAGGAAAAGACCTTGGCCAGAGTGTATTTAATGTCAATCTCCTTGCATATCTACATAGTCCAAAAGACTCAGCACGTGACCAGAGAGAAGCTGATATCTCCAGCACAGAGCAATCCAAGTGGTTTTGACCTATGAGATAAACAGCAGGTATATCCATTTGATCAGAAAACTGTTCTTACTGACCATACATTGAAGGAATGGCAGCTAGCCAGGGACAACCCCACGGAATAAGCTGAGGGCAGCTGTTGATGTGCACATCTGTCCATGAAAACTTGCCTAGCTGCCCTCAGCACAGGTACATGTACAACCTGTTCTTCCGTAATCAAATACTTGAGCATCCAGAATCAGTGGCCCATTCTCGTTTAGGGATTCCACCACTGATAAAAATGACAGCATATTTATTTCAGTAGGATTTTTGTCTGGACACACGTTGAAAGATAATGTGCAAGACAGGTGACTATAACCAGGGAAGATAATCTTCTTTTTTGCTTTTAGAAATACTTTCTCAGTACCTCCATTAACGCAACAGTGAGACAAATGACGTATTCAGTATTAATGACTGATCCTGACCTTACAACTCACAAAAAATTAATTACCTGGAAAAATAATTCATGCTGAAAATCTGAATGCCAAAGCTCTGCAACCAATTCACCTCTGAAGTACTACAAAACTTAAGTAAAAATATACAATTTGAAGTACTTACTGCAAATATCATTACTGGCACTAAGATCAGCACCACATCTCTTCTGTTCCCTAAGTACTGCAGTTCCTGTTGTATGTTCCCAAATTTTACTATACTGCACAGGGAAAGAAAACACTGATCTAGAGAGACTGAGGCAAAAATCTATTCTTGTGCCTGTTCTTCGAGGCAGAATTAATCATCATATCTTCATGCTTTCAACAAGAAATGTACTTGCAATATACTTGCACAAGGCCTGCCTAAAATATGCAAGTCCAAATATTTGCTAGGCTTTGAAATTTCAGATGGAAATTTTAGTACACATTTAAATCAGTATTTCTGAAGTTTGAATGTTGATAGTGTAAAATTAAAAAAAAACCCTACAAAATACTTAAAATTATAAGATTTAATAAGAAAAAATTGAATACTGATGTTCCGATTTAAACCTGTAGTTCTTCATACGAATTGCAATTTTTGAAATGTTGCTGGCATGGTGCCATTGAAACTTACACCATGGCAAAGCTAGTCTTTCCTAGAATAGTCAGTAACTAGCTATTTACATTTTTAAAACATAAACCCAATTAAATGTCTGTCAAAAAGATGATTACATAATACATATTAATAGTCTGATAATATTATTTTTCTAAGGTATGCAATTAGCACCTGATTATTTAATTTCATATTTCACAGTTGTTATGTCATTAGGAAAAAGGTACATTTTTCAGCAGAACTCAACACAATGTACAGTGAAAATTACAGACATTTGTGAGTCACATTCACTGTTTCTAGGGGGAGAAGTGCCTAGATGTACTGCAAAATAAATGGACATGCTATTAATAGCAACCAGATATTAAAATCTGCAATCTCTTCAAAACTTATTATGTCACTTGGTATCTTTGAAGGTAGTGATTATGTATTTAAAGACAAACTGATCTGAACTTAGAGTGAGCATGAATTTTTTCTGACAAAGCTAGCTGCATTATGAAGGATTGATTCTACATTGAAAAATTGTTTTCTTAGAACATTATGAAACAATAAGATTTTATTTTTAATAAAAGCAGATTTATTTTCTAACTGCAGAATTTTCAATATTCTAAATTTAATTCAATATAAATTGATGGAAAGATTGTGGGAGTGTCACTGTCATGTTCCAATTGCTATTGATAACATCCTAAGAGCACATCTTTGAAATAATACTTTCACCGGTATTTCACAAGAGCAACTCTACAAATATAAGATGGTAGGAAAAAAAATTAAATACAGTTCTTAAAGTATGTTCCATGCAGTCACATGTGGAACATCACAGTAATTCTGACAACCTTAATGCTTGAGTCTACTCATGTGACTGAGCTTAAGGATGTCATTCCCCAGAAAGCTGCCCATTTTTAAAATGCCACCTTACCATCATCAATAAAATGACTCAGTAAAAGGATATTTTTGTGGGTAGACTCACCCCACAAAAGCTCTTTGAGTCAGTACCATGGAGAAAGGGAGACAGGGAGCTCCCACTCTTTTATTGGGTGTTTCTAAGGACACCAGATACAGTGGTTTATCTTTAATCAAGGATGCAATCAAGGGACTGAAAATCACAGATGAAATGTGAGATTCCAAATAGGAGGTTTTGTGCCTAAGCCCAAAACTGTCATTGCCAGAATGACCCACTGGTATTCTTACCCCTGGAGACACCAAAACTCTAAATGCCATCCTGGAACAGCTTACCTGAGATGTGTCCTTGCACACACCTAGACTTCTCCCAGAGTGAGTAGAGAGCTATCTACCTCATACATGCCCCCCTGCACAACATCCAACATCCTTCTGGGAGAGACAACCTCACACAGACACAGCCAGGCCCCTCTCAAATGCAGCTACATCTGCTTTTGGAGGGAGGCACTGCTGAGGGAAGCAGTGACAGAGAATTGCTGTGTAATGCTGGTATTCCAATGAAATCATCAATATGGCCAACATGTATCAGAGAACACAAAGTTCATACACATGGAGAAAAAAGAGAAAAAAATATTATGGAGTAATCAACGGTAGGCATTTAGAAAGCTCAAGTTCCTGCACAGATGGAGATACTTTGCTTTAGACCTGAAGCAGGAAATTTTCAGATGTCCCATGTTGATCTTAGTGTTTCTTTTGGGCTAGCTCATGTGGATTTGTGTGACAAAGACAGCAACCTTCATCTTCCACTACAAGAAGCTAACAAAGTCAGCCAGTTCCAGCCTCAGGAAAGGGATATTATATGTGCAACAGAATCTCAATTTTATCATAACTATGACTTGGGGGCTCACACAACTCAATACAGGAGTTTAATTACAGTAGTAACCAGAGTTTGGAATACACTAAACAAACAAAAATGCAACTGACTCATTAGACCAACATCTAAATAGTTTTCACAATTTCTCACTTTCTTCTACATGGTCAAGTTACAGTGGATACCAGCAAATACGTATCCAGTCTCTGACACTCCAGAAGGCTTCTGTTCAGCTGGAGATGTGGCTAGGCAACTACATGAGGATTGTAATGCAAGTGTAGAAGCCTTTATAGGTACTAAATCAGCAGTCCTACTTGCATTTGCATATTTGAAAGCGTAAATGACTTCTCTAAAGTCACACATGCATATTCACAGGACCTGACCATAGATCACCAATAACTAGCAAACTCCTTCCACCATCATCTGTTTCTGGATACCACTGTGAGAAGAAAACAGTATTTTTCTTTCTAAAATAAATGATGGAATTCTACTCTCTTGTCTCTTTGCATCCCTGCTCAAATCAACAATTTACATATTGGAATTACATTTCAGAAGGAAGTGACATCACAAAACACAGAAAAATCATCCCTCACCTTCTAGATCTTCCTTTTCAAAATGTGTCTTGAGAATGGAGCGAGTTCCACCTCTATCCACAACAGCCTCTTCATCATTTCTCTACAAAACAAAACAAAAAAGGACAGATAAACTACTTTTCATTTGGAAACTATTGGTAAGGTTGTACAGTACTATAAAATAAAGACGTTTTTAATATTTAATTATTAACTTTTCCTACTCAAGAACAAAAAGGGGTTTAAGAATTTAATTTTACTTATTAAATCTATTTCTTATCCATCAGTTTTTACTGAGGTATGATTACAGCTAATTTTGACATGCAAAATTTCTCCTGGTAAAACCTGCAAGATAATGAGTAAACACTGGTTACCAGAAACCAAGAAAAACCTGAGCCAATAGAACAACAAAAGAGATGAGAGAAGTAATGTCTGATCAAGGCAGCTTTATTCTCCTACACCCTAAGAAAGGGGTTGCACATGTATTTTTGTCTTTAGACTAGGATCTTGAGCTACATGCAGAATTCCCTAATTATTATTATTATTAAGACTGCTTATACTTTGTCAAAGCTAGATATTAATACTCAATATGGTAAGAAACAAAACTAACACCATGAAAGCAATGGGCTTCACTTACTGGTGAATTGCAAAGCCTTTGCTTTTCTTTACAAACACCAAGCTGAATTTAGTATAAAGGCAGGCAGCACACACTAATAGGCAGAAAACAGAAAAGCTATTCTTCCTCAGGAACATATATTTCATGTTTTATCCAGTAGTCATACATGCACTTTAACTGTATTCTCTACTGCACTGTAAATGTAGTATAGGATCGATTACTGTATTGTACTCAGGGTAGGTAAGGTACAGAAATTAGTGATTTTGTCATTTCTGACATGAAGAAAAAAAAACCAACTCATCTCCCTGAACAGAAAAATCTTTTGGGAGTTCAGCAACAAGACACTAGGTGCTGTGTTAAAATGAGTATTGAGTTCATTATGACATCCCTTGTGAAAAAATCCAGCTGCTAAATACAGTCCACATTTCACAACATGGTTTCCATTAAATTATTATGAAAAATGATGCATTATACAAAAGTATCAATTAATATATTTACTTGTTATTATTAGAGGAGTTTTAGTAAGTGATGTTAGAACTAGAACTGCTTGATTTCAATACACAAAATTGGTATCTTAACACAAGTCTGAAGCAAGGGGATTTAAAGACCAGTGCTACATGATAAATATAAATCTATGTGTAGAATGCAATGGAATATAATAAGAAATTAAAGTCTTTGAGCACCTCTCCTCAAAGATCAGGTGCCCCAGGCAAAAAGATTCACTTATATAGCTGGATATGGTGCATTCTGGATGTCAGTTTTTGTTTCAGGCTCCTTTCTTTTTTAAAAATAGCTGTCATGCTGTAGCTATCTTACATAGAAAAATCCTACGAATGTGTCAGCACCAAGCATCTGGGCTGTTAAAGAAAGAAAGACCAAGTGTTAAAATGTCTATTAGAGCTTTCCCACAGATAATAGTACATAACTAAGATATGAAAATAAGAAATGGGCTTCTATTGAAATTGTTTTGTCTTTTAATAATTTAGAATTAGCTAATAACCCATTAAGACATACCAGGAAAATATAACTTTGCACAAACCATTTGATAATTTTACTAAAAGGAATCCATTATTTTAAAGCAGTAAGACACAACAATGCCATGTCCCTGGGTGAGTGATTAGGCAGGATGTCAAAGGCCAAGTAATAGAGCCATATAATAAATAACACTATTCTAGAATAAGACATTCACATCAGAAAGAAGCAACGTTAGGGAAAATTTACAGTGGGGAATATACTGAATTGCTGGACAGTTTAAAGCCTTTACACGTTATCTAAGTAAATTAAATACAAATTAATTCATTAATATTTATCAAAATATGCTCATACACTTTGACTTCTCCTTTCCCATGTGTTCAATTTATGGCTTCTGGCAGTCTTTTACTTCTCTGCCTCCTCTTCCTGTAATATCACAGCAAGTCTCAGCCTTGCCTCATTCTCAGAAGTGGGTTTATTCCATTAATATTACAGGGGAAAACAGCTTAATTGGGAGTACTGTGCTGTTAGCAGTTTGCTTGTCAAACTCTGAGCAAAGTCCAATTAAACAGGCCTTGCACTGAACATGCTGACTTCCCAGGGAGCAGCATGAAAGCCACCTCACATTTACCAGTACATGAGCTATACTGCATTTACTCCACAAGCAATTTCTGTGATTCCTGTACTGCTCCCTTGGAGGAGGGGAGAGGTGAGACAAAGGTTCACTTGCAGTTTAGTGCTTTTAAACTTATTGGGTGGCGAGGGCTATTGCAACACAAGTAAAAACCGATCCCACTCCACTTTCCCCTGGATGAATAGGGACTGGAAACCTAATTTCAATTAGTAATGCTCTGCTTTTTTATTACAATTTCAGGAAAACTACAGACTTATTCTTTCTAAATGCTGCAATAAATGAGAGTGTGAAACTGAAAGTATAGGCAAGACTAACCATAATACAGTCATGGAAGACAGAATTCATGCCAACCAAACTCCACACTAACATCCTCAAAGCCATGGATCCACTGCAATTTAGCCCATCCATTTCAGAAGGCTCAGAATAAGGCATGAAAACTAAATGCTCTTCATTGTCATGCCACATTTATGTCAGAATTCTACCATTTCTTCCTTTTACCCCATTTGAAGATGATGAAGGTACAAAAGTTTACAGAGGGCACAAATCTGCAAGGGCTGGAACAGTAAAACCGTACAGACATACTGCAGCAGTCTGCAAACAAATGTGTGGACACACTGACCATGTGCAAGTCCTTGGAACTGTCCATTATTGCAACGAGTTGCTTGCTGGGTCCAGTGGACACTGTGGTCTACAGCTTAAAGCACAGAAGAGGGATCCAGGAAGTCCCCGAGTGCTAATCCTGGATCTGCCACTGACTTGCTGTGGGGCCTTGGAAATGTCACTTAATCTCTGTGCCTCAGCTTCCCCATCTGTAAAATAGGGATAATAATACTTACTCATCTACCTTCCTCACTGGGCTGCTCTGTGCCAAAATATATCTTCATACAGCATTTCAGAGCTGTAAGGCACTACAGAAGTGCCAAGTCATTCAATTCATGAAATTTTACCCAAGTGAATAGATGATAGGAAATAACAAATTGATAAAAAACATTAAGGCATAAACTTTCTCTCTTTTTTACACCAAACCAATGTATATTAATACCTTGCAATAATTTTACATTGCACAACTTCAACAAAGATACATAAGAATAAATGTACTGGGGTTTTTTCTCTCATCCTAATTTAAGAGTGATGCTGGAGAAGCCAGTGGAATTACGTTTCAGTGAAGCTATAATCAGAGTGCAATAAACTGGTCATAAACAATCTTACATTTCGCTCTCCTTTTCATAATATTTGTTAATATCTTATGGTTTTACATAGTCATCACACAATAGTTGATCTACAATTTATTTCCCTACAGTAATAAAATACCAGCAAACACATAGTAGAAGAAATAATGTATCTGAGATAAAATAGCAAGAAAAACCCAAAGCTTTTTACATGGAAACCAGAAGTTCCTTAGTGACTCGGGCCCAACAATGCTACTCAGTCCATGATTTTTTTCATCTCATACGTTTTCCAAATGAATGCTGAAATGACCTTCACCATGCAGCAGCATCAGCTGCACGTATTCCACAGAAAAAAAAAATCTATTTAATGAAAGTCTTATAAATACAGTTGTTACTATATTTGTCTCTTCATACTACAAGTTCAAACACGGTGGCAAATACAGAAAAGCAGACAGTAGAGTCATCTTCTGCATGGTTTACATTGCAACCACATTGTACTGAAAATAATGTATTTGAAGTTGAACAAAATAAAAGGAAATAAACCACCTAGAAAGGCATCACTTTTTGGTAGATAGTCACAAAGGAAGAAGGTCACCACGAGTCCTGGAGGACGGATTTTCAACCCTCAGATAAACAACCTGTTTATCAGAGTTTAAAGTGAGACTACAGTTGTTGCCAGGAATTTTAAGTGTATTGGTTAGAAGGAATAAGAAGGAATAAAATTTTAAGTATATTGGTTAGAAGCTAAAACCAAATGCCTTAAATGCCCTTTCCACCTATGTATTGATAAAGCTCACCAACCAGGATATTCCAATAAACGTCAGAATATTCAAATATAATAATGACCACCTGGAAAGCCTCCCAAAGTGACCCTCTTTAGGTATGATGCAGCCCTAACTACAATTCATAACAGGTTGCAGAGAGGCTGATCCTTCACCTGCCACCTCCCAGAAGTGTGCACTGCCCTTCCGCATCTCAGAGCAACTTACCTGATGAAAATATACACTTTTAGAAAAGCTGAGAAGCACCATTTTGTGACAGATGTTTTTGTGTCTTTTAGTTACAGCTCTTCTAAACTGCCTGTGCTTTAATCACATTGTAGATGACTAGGTGGAGAGAAAAAGGAAATCAGCTACTTTCAAAGGTGGATCTGTACACAGGCACACAACACACCTCTTTAAATATGTATGTGCTAACGCAGACACATACTCCTGTAGAACTTCAGTACGTTTCTAGATGGAATCAGGACATATTCCACATCTTCTGGATGACAACAAGGTAGACTGAAGTCCAGGTGATAATATTTGATTTGAAGTTATATATACAGGTATTATATGTATTTACTACAAGAGGAAAATCAATAAATGTATTCTCTTAAAAGACACTGTTGCATACATCATAAAAACTACTTGGATACAGGGCAAACATTTACTAAAGATCATATGTGTTGATCACTACAGTAAATGAAATATTAGTGTAACAATAAATATACATTAGGAAAGAGTAAATTAGGACAACAGGGAAGTATTAAATACTTGCAAAGAGTATGCCTCACTGTCTTTCCCTTGATAGGCTGATTGATCCACTAGCATATCTGTACCTAATATATTTTGAGCAGACAAGTAAAAATTGGTAATAGAAATTTGTATTTTAAATGGAAAACTACTATTTTTTTGATCCTTCTTTTTATCTCATTTTCTTCATACCTGGCTATTTTTATTTTCTGTCTTGGTATTTTTTCAGTGTTTTCAATAAACTGGATGACTGTCTCCCTTTGAAATACAATGCGAAAACCAGCTAGAGAGAGTATTAATATTCCACCCTTTTTTTTCCCCACAGTTTTTAAGCCTCTCAATCAAATCCTCTCCCTTTTTAATTACATTCTTAATATACTCATAGCATAAATCATACCAACATAACCATAAAGAATCTTTTTTTCAGCATCTCTCTTTCTGTAAAATATATAACAGAGCAGAAGCCATTTTGATTTTTCACACACTCGAAATTATGCATATGACACACCTGCTGACTCATAAGGAAAATAATCATGGCATTAATTGCTTCTCCATATAAGCCCCTTATTGATGATTAGACTACCTACATAATTCTGAAATGCCATCTGGAACTCAGGAACACCTGTCAGCATAAAACATGAAGCCCTGCCTTCCTATAAACGATAGAAAGCTGTAACGTTGTGCTGATTTTGGCTGGGGCAGAGTTAACTTTCTGCACAGTGGCTGGTAGGGGGCTGTGTTTGGATTTGTGCTGAACACGGGGTTGATGATACAGAGATGTTTTGTTATTGCTGAGCAGGGCTTACCCTGAGCCAGGGCCCTTCCTGCTCCTTGTATGGCCACACTGGAGAGAGGGGGCTGGGGGTGCCTGGGAGACACAGCTGGGACAGGGGACCCCACCTGTCCAATGGGACATTCCAGACCACGGCATCATGGTCAGGGTATGAAGCGGGGGGAGAAAGAGGAAAGGGGGAGGACATCTGGAGTGACAGTGTTTGTTTTCCCAGGTCACCATGACCTGTGATGGGACCCAGCTCTCCTGGAGATGGCTGAACACCTGCCTGCCCACGGGAAGCAGGGAGTGAATTCCTTGTTTTGTTTTGCTTGTGTGGGTGGCTTTTGCTTTCCCTATTAAACTGCCTGTACATCAATCCATGAGTTCTCCAGCTTTTACCCTTCTGGTTTTCTCCCCGATCTCACTGGTGTGGGAGTGAGCAGGCAGCTGTGTGGGGCTTGGCTGCTGGCTGGGGTTAAACCATGACAAACAAATAACTATTTCATTTATTTTATATTATCAATAATTACATATGCTTAAAAGATGGAACTCTAACATGTTCATTTTGGTTTATACATATTATCATAAGGTTAGTGTTATAAAACTTGTGTATTTACCTTTCCAATGGCCTGTAATGAAATATTAAACATTTTTGCAGACAACAAACACACAATTACCTTCTCAGTTCCATCATTACTGTTTTGTGTTGTATTCATTTTACAGATCTATTACACAGTATTTGTATTTTTAAGGTCATTTTGGTTGAGTTCAGCTTAACATTTCATAAAGATAGCATTACTAAAGATATGGAACACTAAGTTATTTGAATTCAAGAGCTACCAAGTGCATATTGGAAATATTTTGCAAAGGCAATTAACCTAAATGGCTAAAAAGCTGTTATATGTAGATGCTTGACTCCCTGTTGTAGGAGGAAAATCACTGGTGAATGCCATGTTCAGTCTTGTCCTTTAAACTGTCCTTGAGCAGGCAGGCTCACACAAAACTGATTTAATGCACAATGTGTATGCCCACAATTTAGATGCTACAATTCTTTTCTCTTTCTGAAGACAAGCACACAGGGTTTAAAAAAAAAAACCCATCCTTTTTTAATATTATCATGTTTAATTGCTTATATTACACATAACCATATTTAGCAATCTTCTGAGGTGGAAAGTACAGTGAATTTTATCTTTCGGATGAAATATAATTGCTTTTCCATTCCACTAGCTACATTATATCATCCTTTTCCCCTCTATCTACCTATCAAAAAAAGACCCATCAAAACACATTTATAATGCAATAAGGTCTTTTCTGTAAGGTCTGAAGGATCATTTTTTTAAGTGTCCCTTTAATGGTACTGCTTTCATGGCAGCTTTCTGGAATAATCACTACTGGTTAACATAAAGCACAGCTTTCCTTTTGGTCAGCTCTGCTCCACATAGCTCAGGCTATGCAACAAAGTAAAAAGCAATTAGTTTTCATCCCAGATTTGCATCTTCCCCAGGGCTGCATGTCATATGCATAAAAGCATCTTTCTCTGTCTTCTTTTTTTCCCTCTTTTCTATTTTTACAGCAAAAGCCAAGATAATGTTTAGCATGACTCAATAATGAAATTTCATGTTCTGCAATGCTGCTAAAAATTGCACTAATCAGCACTGGCTTCAAAGAACTGATTCGCTACTGGCCTGAGACTGAACACATATTTAGTGTTATAATGCTATTTCTGTAACATATATACATAGAGAATAATTTCAGACATTCTCTAAGCACAAAGTATTGCTATAAATAAATAATAAAATATAAATAAAAACACAGGCAGAAAAAAAGCAATTTTACACAGAACTAAATCTCAGTAACACTTGTAATTCCTTAGCTTATCTCCATTGAAGCATCCTGTGCTTGTTATATATCATTATGCACAATACAGCAGCTATAAACTGATGCATAAATGAATGCTCACAAAAACGTTTCCTTCATGTTTGATCCAGAACCTTTTTTCTTAGAAAAGCCATTTTAGGTAGAAACAATACGTTCCTTCCATTTGCAAGGCAAACGTGATACACTCTTTATCTATTCTCCATACACCTATCCAACTGAAGACAACATTTCTATTTGAAAAGACTAAACAAAAAATCAAGGCAAAATAGTAGCTTAACTTGTTGCAACGGCCAGGTGCCCCACTTTGTCTGTCTAACAGGGTGGGGGTGTGGGGGAATGGGGACAACTGCAATAGAACATGGACCAAAAAACTTTCTCACATAAAATGCTTGATAAACCTGTTAGAGCACTGGATATAATAATCAAATAATGAACTGATACATTTTTTCTGGATTCTGGTACCTGTTTTAAAGCAACTAAAATTAATTGCAGCTGAGCTTACCATATTTTTTATCTCTTGGAGTAAAATGAATAGGACTGCCCAAGTGATGCAAACACCTTACAAAGTCTGAACAAGGCACTTAGGTTATTGTGTTTCTTTGAATATTTTCACTGATGCTGAGAGTCTCTAAACTTCTGCCTTTCCTTCTATCCTATCACTTCTGCCAGATTTGCAAGCTAATCTTTATTCAATTGCTAGTCTCAGCCAGCTGTCTGAATGAATAAAAGACAGTACTCCTTGCTGCTATGTAGATGTAGAAGTAGGGCAACATCTGTATGACTGAGATTTTATTCCTTTTACTTCATATTTTTTAATCACACTGTGAAACACTTAGAAGTTCTAGAGGGGACAACAGCATAGATGGTTATTTTCTCTTCTGTGGTTATTCTTTCAATGTCTTATGTCATGCTAGTGCAGTCTCTGAAACTCTCTTTTCTCACTTCATAGCAATGGCCATGTCAACTACTACAGAGAAGTTTAACAGCAAGGAGATGGATGTGAAGACTTTATCTAAAGCCCAAATGAGATTTAATTTTAGCTTATCTGGCCTCTCTTGTGCCAGGAAAGGACAGATCCAGAATAACAGCCCTATTTAGGTGCAGTTAGAATCTGAACATGCAGACTTTAGCCCACTATGCAATAGGATTTTAGGGGAAAAGTATGTAATTGCTGGTTTCTTAATCAGTAGTAAGACGTATTTGGTTTTAATTGGATACACTTCCCATCTTAAGGGGTCTCCTTTCAGCCTCAGAAATTATGACACGTTTTCAGATTTTTTTACCTCAAAATAGGGTCAGGGAAAGGAATCACAGAAGACAGTCTTCTTGAAGCAGCTACTCATGTGGAAATAGCAAGTGCAAAGAAGAAAAAGGGTCATGACCAACTTACCAGAACCCATTTTGACAACAACTACAACACAGGAGAGAGAAGTTTTTCTCTTCCTTTACAGCCAGCGCCACAAAAATTATATTGTTTGGCAACTGCATCTTTTAGATGCAAATATATGCCAACCACATTTCAAAACCACCTGGTTTTGACATCACAAGCCAGCAAGATCGATAATAAACTAAATCACTCCCTCTGAAACACCAGTATAATGTTCAGCAATTCTTCTGCTTCTCAAACCAATTTCAATTGTATTTGACAAACACTTTCTTCAAACACAGTATAAGGATTAATGAAGGCATCAGGAAGGTTTCTCATGCTGACCTTCCACAGAAGTTTGCCAACTCTAGAGACATTGTTGCCCTTCTAGGAGTGGATGTAACCTGGCTGAACCAAATCTAGCTTAAGTGATAAAAAATAGTATGCCATTTTGTCATTCATTCTCAGGAAAAAAATAACATCCAGTACCATAAAATTTTCTGTTACAAGCCCAGAGATTAAATCAGATTCCTTGTGATCCTTCAGAGTTGACTTATATACGATCTATTGTCCTTCAGAAGACAAAAAAGGTTTGTGTTTGGTTTGTTTCGCTTTTTTTAAACTGAAACTGGTAAATAGCTTCCCTGAATAAAATTGACAGGTCTTCCTGATCAAAATTTATAAATTCAAATGTGGGGTTTAGTCTAAAGGGTTCCAAAGTCATCTATATTTTCAGGGAGTAATTAGAAAATCTAGAACTGACGACCCAGTATTTCTGTTGTCCAAAGATTTAGGTTGATCTATGTGATTTTGTTGTCATGACTGAATTTTTTATCAAGGCAACTGTAATTGATGTGGCTGAAAAACACAGATCTCTATCACCAAGAAATGTTCTGCTGCATGCAAATGAACAGCTGCCACCATGGAAATGAAGAGACCTTTTACACTGTGTATACAGTCAGAGCATAAGAAAGGAGAAACTTTTCATCTCATAGTTAGACAGTGATACTCTGATGATCTTTTCTCTCCCTTTTCACCTGTCTCAGCTCATCAGTAAGCCACAGTGACCAGGAAGGGTAATGCTAGAGAAGAGTTAGGAGCCCCCCTGTTCATAAGAAGATTAAAAAAATTAGATCCTCCAAGCCACTTACAATACTATCTGAAAGCTCTGGTGGTCTACTTAATTCACACAGTCATTAAGAAAACCAGGAAAGAGTATAGAAGCTGTTAGGACAGGGAAGGGAAAGGCAGAAGAGGAAAAAAGTGAAATCATGAAATTGATAATGTATTCTGAGAAATAACAGGACAAATAAACAGATTTCAAATGCCAAGTCACTTGTGCATCATTTCTGCCCAGGCAAGGAAACAATGCACTGTAAGGAAAATTTTCATATTGAAGACTCATTCAAAATATATTGGGAAAATGATCATGATAGTGGATTTCCTAAGGTGGGATTTGTATAGCTTACAACTTTAGACAGCACAAAATACATAGTCAGGAATTTGAAATGTGCCACCAAAGAACCAAAGGCAAATATTAATTAAATAGTGGTTCAGCTGGTCTTCCTACCTCTCAGAGATGTAAGAATTAAACTTGCTCATCTGTTGTAATCTGGAAGCTTTAAAATCATCATTTCCATGTGATGGACAACAACATCTGGTTGTCCTAGACTAGACAAGACACTTGAAAATAAAAACAAGCTAGAAGTTAAAAACAAGTGATGTGACTTCAATAGTGTGCTTCATATTGAAATTACAGAATGTAACTTTTGGAAAGGAAAAGGGACAAGTATTACTACAGAGTGGAAATAAGGTATGAACGTGGCATTACATCTTTCGTCAGTACTTCTACATTAACACGTTTTATTTTTAAAAAAGACTGCTATTATTTTCATTGTCAATTTTCTCATAATGCTACTAAATTGACAGAGCCCTAAGCAAATGTAGAGAACAGCAAGGAGTGACAGAATGATGTCCATCAGACAGAACTTTGAAGGGTATTTATCTAAGTGACCCCAATGGTTAGTACTTTAGAAAAATAGCACAAATTACCAGATATCAAGTTTTCCTGGCACATCACAGGTAATGAATTTTTGAGTTACGTATCATTACTTCTATTTCACTGTACTGCTCTAAAGTAAAAATAGTTACAAGCATGATCACAAAAAATAATATCCAAGAGATGCCCTTCATACCTTTCCTTGTCAAGATAACACCATCTCCTTTTATTAAAGAATGCATTCTTTTGTGGTGAACACAAAAAAAAATTCTTATAATTTAAACACGCCACAAGCTATCTGGATCTATCTTTGATTTATTACAAGTTGTACCAGGCTTATCATATTATCATTAATGTTGTAAAAGACCTCCAAGATCATCAAGTCCAACTCTGACCTAATACCACCATACCCACTTAACTATACAAGAAGTTTTTGAACAGTCACTCATTTTTTGAACACTTCCAAGAACACTGACTCCACTCCTTCCCTGTGGAGTCTGTTTGAGTGTTAAACACTCTTTCAGACTTAGTGCAAAAAGCTCTTCCTCTTCAATCACTATCTTAATGTAGGAATTAAAAAATAATAATAATCTGCTGATCTGTATTTACTCGTACCTGCAAGTACTCAGACCTACAAGTTCTGCCTACTTTTTCTTTGACTATCATTGTTATTAAATACATATGTGTATGCATACATGGAGAAAGAAAAATAATTTCTATGGGCTCCATTGACATACACTGTGCAAATATATGCATGATGTGCTCGTCAAAAAAATGACTTTATTAATATTTTGATAATCACATCACTTAAAGGAGGTGTAACAGCCTACAGGAATACAAACAGTAAATAGCCATGGGTTAAGAGTACTTAGCAACCTAAGTGTAATAAGATGAACACAACTAGCACATCCGCCAAGTCATTAACAGGTCATAATTCACTTTATAGACTACAGAAAGAGTTTTGATGAGGATCTTCAAAGATTGGGCGCTGTAAAAGAAAGTTCACTAATGACTGTAAGATGAATAGCAACTGGGAAATGAAAACTGATACTATACTGCCAGTAGAGCAAACACAAGATTCAACCTTTTGGTAAAATCTGTCTCTTGGAAGGGAAAGGACAAGGCAAGTTGCAAAGCTGTTAAAAGAAAGACAAGAAGTTTGTATTTGAGAAGATGAGTAAATGGACCTTAAATAGCAAGTGATGTAGGCAGAGTGATAAGCAAAGATGATATTTACACCAGTAATCAAGTGAAGGAAAGCTGTAAGTATTAACGTCAGCCAGACAGATGAGATCATAACAGTCACAGTGCTGGGGTGAGCCAGACCTTGATCTGATTTATGGCTACATGACCAAACAGGAACTGTCAGCTCTCAGAGCCACATAGAGCAAAAAGAGCACATCAGGAAAGAAAAGCAAAGAAAATTCAAGAATTATTTCTGACATGATTACATTCAGGTGACCACTGAAGACCAAGCAAATTTTTTGAGCTAAGCAGGATTTAACTGGACTGGGGGAAAACCACTAAAAAATAAAGCAGTGGTGCCTTCATAAAGGTCATGGTCATGGCTAAATTATCTGAAATAAGGTGTGGAGGAGGATGCAAAGCTGAGGATGGATTCCTGAGAGATCTAAACACACACCTACATACAGAAAGAGAAAGGAGAGAGGAAGACCCACCCAATAAAAAAACTGAGTCTGTAAAGAGAAACAATCAACAAGGACAAAATGACAAATGTCTAAGAACAACAAAATTTAGTGAAGACTATAACATAGCATCACAGAGAGATGACAGATGGAGTGGAGGAGAATAAAGGATTAGACTGGAATTTCTCCAGGAAGAAGTCAAGTGGAACATTAGTGACATAAATTTCAGTGCAAAAGACAGAAACCAGAAGTGAGCAGTTCTAGAAAGGCATTAGAAGACAGGAAGCTAAGACAAGTGTACAAAGCATACGAATGGGAGGAGTGAGGAGTGGGAGAACACAAAGGAGGTCAAGGGTTAGGACATTAATCTGGTGAATAGTAATCTCTGAAATAGGGTTGGCTTGTGCTGAGTTATTTTTTAATATGAAGAGACTCAGACATATTTCTTGTGCAAGGGAAGGAATTCAAGGACAGAAGCAAAAAATTTTTAAAAGGTCAGAATGTGGATAGGAACAGGAAAAAGTTAATTGGAACAGGTTCAAAGACTACAAAATAAAAACTTTAAAGTCTGTTTCAGTAAACAAAAAGGAGGCTTGAATTTTGACCTTAGTCAGTTACTTTTAAGAAATTCACATGGAGAGATGAGGTAATAGATAAACTGAATGGAGGGCTGTATGACTAACAAAAAACAAAGAACTGGAAAAACTGCAAGCAAAAATATTCATAACAGATGACAGAAATCCCAGAGATTCAGAAATACAGAAAGTCAGCAGAATCAAAAGATTTGCACCAGAGATAGTCCACAGTATCTCCAAGGCATTGCAGATGGCATTAGGAACTGAGAAAATGGATACTGGGAGTCAGCCAGGAACACCAATGTCAGAAGGGTTTGGAACTGTATGAGAAGAACAAAAACTAGGGCCTAAAGGGAACTGATAAACTGATAGAAAAAAAAGTAAAGAGGAACAAAAGAAATCAAGATCATCAAGATCAAAAAAACAGAAATTTTACAAAGTCTCATTCCCAGAGAGAAATAAAAACAAATCTTTTTAAAGTTCCAATAGTTACCACAGAAAAGGAATTTGGTTAACACAGTGCAGAGAGAAGACCAAGTCAAGTGTGTAGCTGATTTGGCACATGGTATGTAGTTCAAATGAGAAATAGCACCAGGGCAGCTACAGAGTTGGATGGTTATCCATATGGAGACTGAAGGGTGAGATGTTATGAATGGAAGAAAGATGTAAGTCAGAGAGAGATGGGAATAGGCATAGTTGAATGCATGCACACCATAAAAACATTAGAAAGACAGGCAGTAGGAAATGAAATTGCTAAATAAATAAATCATAAATAGGAGAAGGAAGAACTCAGAACAACACAGAAGTACCCAATTCTTTGGCCCAAATTCAGAGCAGACAGTGTTTTAGGTAACAGTCTCCACAGAAAGCACCAGAGGTGAGGCAGTGTTAATAAACAAGGGAAAAAACCTCTGTGGGCTGGAGGGAATGGCAGGAGGTAGAAAGACAACATCTGTGTTCTTTGAGACCAGCAACATTCTAGAAACGTCAAGAAAATAAAAAGACCAAATAATGGAGAAGATAAAGAGTTTTGCACTCGAAGAAAAAAAAGGGAGTTACAGGAATTTCACAAGCTGAACACGAGGCAGATGTAATTTAAGGGAAGAAGGAAAGGACATTACACCAAAGTGTAATCCAGACACAGGTTGATATAAGAGCATGAAAAGCATCAGAAAACACAGAGATAGATTGGCAGCAATAAAGCAACCAAAAATCACTAGGGAAATGAAGGAGCACCATACTAATTGTTGCTCTTTCACATATCCTGAAACTTCTGTTATCTGAAGCTGTTACACACATACTCTCTGACACACACTACTTGTTTTAACAAACAACATGGTGATTTCAAATGCTAGTTGATAAGGATGATTTGCTCTGACATAGTTATACTAGGAAAGATTTAATCCCCTGAAGCTTACACTGCATGCCAAGTCCATATAAGCAGTACTGGTCAAAGCATTTTATACTTGTACTCTCTGTAACACTAAAAGTTCATGCCAACCTACACTAATAAATCTTTTGTAATGTGGAACTGGACTAATCTGAGTCCTATTCCTACAGGAATTTTAATCACATTTATGGATCACTTGCCAGAATTGCATAGTGATTGCTTAATTCTTCTCCAGATATAGTACACAAGGGAATAAATAACATCACTGGACATACAGATGCCTGGTTTCTTGCAGAGGAATGTTAAAGATTTTTTAAAGGAGCTTGTTTTGGTATTTTAAGCTTATTTATTCTTTTCATGCTGAACATCACAGCTCATGTGTGATATGTAACTTTACCAATGATAATGTTCAAGTAGACTTCTGAAGGCAAAGGACTGTAAACAGAATAAGGCCAGCTAATGTATTTTAAACTAGGCATATCCCAGAAAGTTGCACAGGGGTTTTGGTCCCCAAACAAGGGTGCAATCAGATCTGCTGTATGGGGACTACAGATTTCAGCTAACACATTGAATAGGGGTTGATTCATTTAATAAATAAATAAATAAATAAATAAATTTTTAAAAAGCATAACTTGCACAGATTCTATGTAGTCAATGGGAGCTCGATGAGATCCCAGATAAAAATTATCTTGAAATATAGCATTGCCATGTACTGCAACAGAACACTTTAAACAGTGCCTATCAAAAGAGCTTTCCTCTGCTTAGAGACAGGATGAGCATATTTCAAACAAGCATAGTGCAGAGAAAAATTCAGTGATAGACAAGAAGTAACAACAGGAACTCAGAAGAGACCTGGAATCTCCCTTGAATCTTTGTCTATCCTCCAAACAAAGAAGGCCCAAAGCTTTTATAAGGCCACTAAAGATTGAAATGGCTTCTCCCTGTACATTCTACATTTAAACTGAAGGATTTTTTTGTGGAGGAAAAAAATAAGAGAACCAAAAAAGGCAAATGTCCCCACTTCTCCCTTTAGCAATGGATTTGACTTGCACAGGGCACTCTGGAAGCCTGATCATCCAACCTCACAAGCACTGGAACAGCAAGTTTAGCTTAACTATCACTCTGTCCATGCTCATTTACTATTTATCTGCTAAAAAGAATACTGGGGAGAGAAGAGTGGCAGTAGCAAGAGACTACTAATTAATTACTAAGTAATAGATAAGATGTATCTCCTTTTCAACAGCAAAAGATCAAATCAATAAATCTTGTGCATAGTTCCATTAATAGATACTACTATGATTTCCTTGAAAATTTTATTCATGATTATTCTCATTCTTGTTCATTTTCCATCATCCTTAGTCACAAAACAATGCTTATGGCGAATTACGGCAAAATATTAGCAAAGATGAGATGGCATTTTTAATCTGTCAATGAGAAAAACTGAAATTCTATGTAATATTATTACCTTGTGCTTGATGTGTCTTGTTTTAAACACTTTCTGAATGTTCTTACTTGCTTAGTTTTCTTCTTACTCTTATGCTGGTTTATATTTCTAGTCAGCCTAGAAGCAGTATCAAATTTGCATGTCCTTCCAACAATATATTTTAGTCAACAAAAGGCTGTTTATAATCCCAAATTTCACAGGTGAAACACTATACGTGGTGTGTAACATCCTTACTTGAAATCTCCCTTCATACCTTTGAACTGGAAACCTGCTGTTTTCTGAGAAGTGTGGTGTTGTTCCTCTGTGGTCTGCTAGATCAGTGTACCTGCCTGTCCCAAATGGTAGACAGCAAATTATTAGAGGAAGATATTTGGTGATGAACATGCTGGGAAAGCAGGAACATCCATTATGGGAACAGCATCG
The DNA here is from genome assembly GCA_013398615.1 of Brachypodius melanocephalos. Classification (NCBI taxonomy): domain Eukaryota; kingdom Metazoa; phylum Chordata; class Aves; order Passeriformes; family Pycnonotidae; genus Brachypodius; species Brachypodius melanocephalos. Next base: position 16,384,049 of record VZSR01003282.1, on the reverse strand, counting down.
GCTCCAAGGCTTAACCAATTTACTTTACAGGATCCCTGCTGCCCAGCTCTGTACAGAAGCTGCCAAAAGTGTCCAAAGCAAAAGAGCCTGAATCTTGTTTGCTGTGACTTGAACAAACAGAATAAGAGATTCTTCAGTTCTCTTGGAAGAGAAAGGTGCCATTCTTTATATTTCTACATTAAATTAGAGAACTACAGGTGTGTACAGTGTAGCCAAGCAAAGACAGGAAAATTAAATGGAAATTAAACTAGAAATTGATAATGACACTTCTATGAACATGAAAGGAGGCCCATGAGGGAAATAAAGTCTAAGCAATTACCAGCAAAATTTGTTTATAGCTGACGATACAGACATTACTTAAAATGTATATTTAATTCCTGTCTCTGCAATTGCAAGTGATACTAAAAAGGAAACAATTTAACAGTTCTTATCTGTTGAAGCAGGCAAGAAAAGGACTCAGAGCATGTCTCACTTCACTGCTGAGGTTTCTGTTGCTGTAGATGTTCAGGACACACGGCAGTGCTAGTAACTACTTTTGACAGCACAAATTACATCTTTCACTGACATCCACGGCAAATATGCATGTTTGCATTAGAAGTTAAATGGCTGAGAAATTTCAGCACATCTGCACCCTACAAACTAGAAAATCACTCAGGAAAGAGGAGGAGGGGAGCAGAAGGCAGACTGGGCAATAACAAAACCCAGTGAGTCACTGTGAGACATCAGTAAACAGCAATGAGAAATTCACTCATGACTATGTGCAGAAGGACTGGTGACAGAACACTGAGATCCAGCAGAGAATCCAGTCTGCCCAAGGCAACAAGGCAACCAAGTTCCCAGAGAAAGAGGTCTTCAGTTACTTCTGGAAGACAAGAAGAACGCCAACACAGCTTTTCATTTCCTTATGTTTCACATTTCATATGTCAGGTAAACTTCACTGGCAGTATCCAGCCACTGCCATTAAATCCTGTGCCCAGGTAATCTAATATGCTGTAGTTTGGACACGTATTAGCACAAATACCTTAACTGATATTCTAAGGATAAGATCAAGCCACAGTTAGACACTGAGTTTCATCCTTAGTAGTAATCACAGAGCTAGGCCTATACTTCTTGTGTGGAATCTAAGCACACAGCAATAATCTTCAGCACCATATAAAGCACAATTAAAAAATCATAGTATTACTATCACTGTTACGAAATTATCATTTTGGATTTTTTGTATGTATTAGATTTTTCTCTTGATCATTCAGTTAACTCCATTACAAATATTACACGGCAGACAACACTGAGATAACACCAACCAATCTCAACTTTCTTATATACTAAGAGTTGTCTGATCTTAAATTGCAAGTTCTGATGTGCACAACCACTGCTTAAGACACACATTTTGTATGGAGTCTAAAATTCTCTATTCAACAAAATGGACTAGAAAAGTTAGAAAACAATGGGAAGGAAAAAAGGGAAAGAGAAGGGTTGTTATTTTTCAAGTTTAAAGTATTTCAGACAACCTTTGCAGGAAAAAAAGAACATAAACAAATATCCTTTAAAAATTAACTAGAATGTGACATCAGCTGGTATAACTGACCCGCATGGCTACCTCTCAGACAGAAACTCACCTAAAGCATAGTTCATCCCCTCACATACTAAACCTGCTATCAGGTCTCCACCACACCAGTTCCTGTCTCCAAAACAGAACTCCACGCCCGAAAGGTCTTGCACAACTGGAGTTCCCCTAATCAATATAAGGACAAGGTATTCCTCTCCTTTTCCACTTGCAGGATTCAGACATAAACACAACACTGCCTTTCCCAGAAAGTTCAAATCACAGGATTGGGATATAAAATTGATATTGCTTTGGCTAGAATACTTTTAATTGCATTAAATGTGGATACAAACCATATGGGTATGATTCCTTGCATGTACATTAATGACTCTGCCTGCCTGCATAAAATCTTTAATAAACAGAATTTAATCAAGAGAACTCATTATGCTAGAAGGAGAGATACGGATGGATCTTAAATCACTGAAGGCTCCTATACACATTTTTTTGTTTCATTTAAGCAGCCTGGGGGAACAGAGGGAAGCTATTATAAAAATGAGAAAAATTTTACTATACCTCAACACTCCCTCATGTCATTTAATTCCTGGTTTACATCATTCAATATACCAAGCTGAATATTTGTTATCAGTTGATGATTGCTGCAATATTTGAGAACTCTGAGCTCACTCTGAATTTCAAGCAAAACTAGAAATTAAGAAATTTTTTTTGTCAAGTTGACTAAAAACACAACTCTTGAACCCCTCTAGGTCATGTTCCATTTAGTTTACCTTTTTGGGTTTTTTTGTTTTTTGTTTTTTGGTTTTTTTTATTAGTGATATCATACTAGATAATATCCTTTTATTCAGTTACTTTGAAGTTTGCTTAGCTCAAAATATTAGTCTAGCCTTTTCCTTTAGGATTTATTCTCTGCCCATATCAATTAGTATTGGGGGATGTAGATTCCATATAAAACGTTTCAAAACAACAGGAGGTTCCATCACTAAAATAACTGCTATGAATTAAGCGAGCCTATTTTCAAAGTTTTCCTTCTCCACAAGATTACCGATTTTAAATTTTTGTGCATTCAGTCCTCATTTTTCAAGGATTTCTGTGCAAATTTTTCCTTAATTAATTGACTAGTTAACAGAATCCAAGATTCCTTACCAGATAATGTGATTCTGCTCCTCTACTGAACCCTGTTGAGACATAACTGGAGAGCTCAGAGCAGGTCTGGATTCACTTTGTACATGAGTCAAATGGACATAATGAAGTCAGCCCAGTAAAGGGACACAAAGGTCATCAAAGGAGAGGCTAAGAGGGCAGGGACTGTTTCAGCCTGAAAAGAGAAGGCTCACAGGTGTCTTATCAGAACATACAACTCCCTCACTGGTAGCAGTGCAGGGAAATCCCAGTCAGACCCTTGGTCCTGCCCAGTGACAGGATAAGAGCAAATGGATGCAAATAAAGTATGAAAAGTATCACTTCAATATAGGAAAAAATTTGGCCCCCTTAATAATAAGGGATTTTCCCCACCTTATCATCAGTCGCATCTTGTAGTCTCCTTACTAGTATATACATTGATCTGTAATATAATATATGGTATACAAAAATGATTCAGGAAAGCAATTTTAGGGACACACTGAGAACAGCATGGTAAGTAGGATGGAGTTTACTCTGTGTGATCTGTGGTTAATACTGATTTTACTAATGAAGCAATCTATTGGAATGTACCAGAATTATGAATCAACTTCTACTTAAAAGAAATTATAATGACAGCAAAGCCACTGACCACAGTAGTGTAGCAGCACTCATGTTAATGGGGTTCTTTTATTAATAACATTTATTGAAAATTTAAGTAAGGCAAAATAAATATGGTCTTGCAAGGAAACTAGAAACAACATCAATAAGTCATATTATTTAGGAGGCTCATTATGGGATGGGAGGGTGAAAAGAGAGACACAGGGTGGAGAAAGAGAGGGAGAGAGAGAGAATGAATTGAGATAGTTTGTTCTCTCAAAATGCCACTCTAAGTAATGCATAACCATTCTCTTTCACTGCATTAATATGCCCAGCTTCCCAACTACTTCATCTTAGGTTGTTCCACCTCTACTGGAATTTCCGGGGACTAAGTATGTCTCTATTCTAAATTTTTTTAACAGATTACCATGGGATAATTGGGATTTATTCACATTTTCAGGCTGCATCTTAGCAAAACTCCTTCAAATAATCTTCATTCAGAATAACCACGTGATGACATTCTCGGAACACTAAATAGAGTGGAACATTCTTGGAACAATCATAGTGTAGCTATGTATTTTGTGACCATGCAGTTAGCTATTACATACTTATGCTATGTTACTTTATGTTTCAAACCTTTCTGATATGCTTATAGTAAGCCTTCCCTAATTGTGGTCATTAGGCCCAATGACTTGATACATGAATTAAAATACTTACTGAGAAGAATTTGACCAGAGAAGAGAGTCCTGTCTTAAGAAGGAGACTTACATATACCAAAACCACCTGAATTCTTTCAGCAAACTCTGAACATACTTTCTGCTTTAAGTGTTTTGCAAATGTTTGGTCATGATCTCCCATGTGTCCCAGTGTTCTCATTTGCTTGAAAACTGGCACTACAACCTACAAAAAGAAGTCAGTACTGTGGAATCTGGACATCAACCAGTAACAAGTAAAAGCACCACAACAGTGTATGTGCATGAGTGAGAGCATTCTTGTTTAAAATTGGTAATTGACACAAATATTTGGCTTCTTGCCCAACTGTTCTTAAAACAGTGTTTCTCTACAAGATCTTTATCAGAGAGTCCTGTTAAATTGCAATGTTTTAAGGATAAGGAAACGCATATTCATGGATGTGTATTCGTTATGCTCAGTCAAGGGAAAAGAATTCTTTATTTAGAGAGATCCTTCCTTACACAGCATTCTTTAAATACTGACAGTACCAATCACCTTGAAGGGACATGATACAGTTTTAAAGAAGGCACAAAAATGTCTTCCTGTTAAGTTGCTTCTAACACAGTGCCCTGGATTCAATGGCTCTACTCTTGTGCAGTATGTCCAAATATCAGAAAGGCTCTTTCAAACCTTTTTTAGGGGGCTGGAGGTGGGAGTTAAACAAGTAAAACAAGCAAAATAGTTTGTAGCTTTAAGTTTTCAGATCACTTCAGTCCAAGTCCCTGCTCTCATGTGTCTAACTCTAACTTGCTGCAATTTCTTCTCTTACAAAATAACTTTACTTCCTTAATGCATTCTTCTCGGGTGTTACTCTCTAGGACTATGAACTTTGAGTGAAAAAACATATTCAAACTCACTTGCGATAGTCAATAAAAGTGTTGCTTCAAAACAGAATGACCTAAACACAAACTTCCTCAAGCGAGCATTTTTCACCAATTCATTTTCCTCTGTAGATCGTTTTCATTGTCAACAGGCTGCAGTGGATGTCTACTGCCCTACTGGAGATTGTATCAGTGATACATTCCAAAGCCTCCACAGAATGCAGTTTGGAGAATTAGTATAAGTGATGAAAGAGAGTCCAAGACAAGCACAACCTACTGCTGTAGCTTCCAGATGCAAAATTCCATGGAGATCTAATTATTTCAAATGAGCAAAGAAGGAACAACTTCAAAATGAAGCTAAGATAAGATTGTAAATTGAATAAGGAAAACAAAGAAACTGGGGGAGAGTTGGTCCTGTTAAAAGGTCTATAAATACTCTGCAAAGCACCAAAATACCATGAAACCAATACTTTCAGGAATTTCATTCCAATGCCAAGAAACAGAATGTACTCATTGTTACTAATACATCAAAACACTGAAAATAAATTCTAACAGATTAAACAGATCTTGTAGCAAGAGAAAAGTATAGTTAAATCATGCCAAACTTAATCAAGCTTAAGAGCAGGGCAGTCTTCGCCCACTATTAATAAGAATGTAAGATGGATAAAGTAGACTGGGAAACTGGATTTCATGGTCAGTACAAATAATACAATATTTTCTACAAATATGTTTTTAATTAAAAATTAAAAGACATTTTTACCATTGCTGCACAAACCTAAGTCTGATCTTCTGTCTCCCACATACATACGGCTCCAGCAAAATGTTATTAAATGGAGTGAAACCAGAATATAGTCCTAAATGCAAAATCGAATCCATGACTTACATGTTTACATTTCTAGGTGGATACATGAAAATATATTTAAATCTTGATCACTTAATCCTCTGCTTTGGGGGTCAGAAAATACCGCTCAGCCCTCCCAATCTGCTGTCCAGTTATACGTGAAAATTGTTGTTCCACAAGGGTAAAGCAGGAGACGGAAAAATTGTCACTACTTTCAGGCTCCAGCTGAGCTTTTAAAACACATGGTCAAACATGTTGCCATGGAAATGTTCTGCAAATATATGTAGAATTTCTTAAGATGGAGCCGAATATCCCTTTCTAAAATAAATTTCTCCTACAATTTTAAATATAATTGCTCTGTGATTTATTCAAGGGAATACATCAGCCATTCTCTAACGTTTATAACACCTAAGGTGGTAACAGTATTTCCAAATCCATTTTGTGTTCCATATATGAAATTAGGCCACTATCTTCCTATGCAAAATACCCATATACTTGTTTTCTTTTATGTACTCTGACTTTCCTATACATCATCACAACACATTAGCAGATCTACAAGTATTAGTCTTGCAATAAAGTTGACAGCAGTTACAAAAAACAAAACAAAACAAAAAAGACATGCTTCAGTAAAATTAATGTGCCTTTTAACAACATTCTAAATTTTTAAGACATTAATCTTCTCTTCTACAACCCATTAGTATGCGTCACTGTGTGTAATAATTAAAAAGAGGAGAGTTATCTTGCCAAACTTTCACTGTTATGTTCCCTGAGCTATTTTTAAAACTGATTTGAAATTAAGCAAAAAGAAAAAGAATCTACTGCTGCAAAATGAAGCAAGATCTGTGCCTGCAGAATAGCTCCGTCCTGTTACACAATGTGATACGTTGTTTTAAATAACCTGGCACCATAGGTAAACAGTTGCCTTATACTGCATTTCATATGATAAACACAATCACAATAGCTTTTGTGTGTCATGTAAAGATAAAGCAAAATAAAAATGCAATATAATCCTGTCATTTTACTTGACAGCAAAGGGATAACCTTTCACCATTAATTAGATAAAAGAAAACATATTCACAATAAAACAGGTTGCAAATATATAGAGAATAACCTTATATTGTTCAAATGAAAATTAACATATTAGAATTCCAAGATATACGTTGCTCTGCTTATGTAAACAGTCTACCCTATAAATCCTGTAGCAAATCCAACATGAAGCAATTACACAGACAAAGAGATTGCAAATGACCTAAAACTGTAAAACAAACCCGGTGTTAGAAATATTAGTATAAACCATGAGGTCATACCTGATGACTTAGGGACTGTAATGTCTCACCGGTTCCAAGCTGCATGACCTTTCTATTTCCAGAGACCCCCAAAAATTGCATTTCCTGTCTTATCAAAGTACATCACAGACCTATCTATCTTTCAAAATCTTCTGGGCTACTGAAGAAAGCATTAACAGCCATTCTGTCCATCAGTAAGTGCTGAAGTCATTATCCTCAAGATATCAGATCTTAAATATAGTTTCCTCCGTGCGATTACAGACATGCAGCAGTCGAGGAGGCTGACACAGCTATATCACTGATGCTGCTAATGCCATCTGAAAACAGTAAGCTTACTGCTTAAAGCAATCCTGCATCGTCCAAACAGAACAAGCCACATCCTTCAACTCCTCACTTGCGTTTTTTATAAAACCTAGCACTGCCATTATAGATTTTGTTTTCATCTCTGGTCAGCTAAAGGAGAAATTAGATATTATGCAACCAGCTTTGCATTAACGAAAGGAAAACGGCAGATGAAGTGACATATCAAGGTTATCAGATTTTGCTTGCATGACCACTCCTCAGCAAGCACAGTCACCATTCACGAGAAGCATCACAATCTGATCTAAAGGAAAATCACCAGAAAGAAATTATAAGCAACTCACAGGCAGCAAGGTATTTTAATTCCTCTGTGATACTGAAACAGCTATTTTTATGCAGCCTTATGAATCCTAGTCCCAATTAAATTAAAAACATCGCTTGCCTAGCATTTTAGTCTGTTTTTCATAAATTGCATGATCACTGCATTGTTTCCATTACTGCCTGCTAGCAGCCAGAAAACAGCATGACTTGAAAATGTGCCAGTGTTATGACAGCAAAAATGTGGTTTGATATCAAACAAAACAATCATGCATGAATTTTTTCTGATATGAGAGACCTTTCAAGCTAACAATGCCCAGTAACCTCCTTAATAATTTTAAAATTATTAAGACTACAAAGTAATAACTGAACTTTTTATTAAAACATATGTTTTATACAAAGTGAAATTTCCAAGTGAAATTTATTATTATAAATCATTATTTATATTTACTGTTGCTAGTATTATGGCAGCAAACATGCAAACAAAAGAAAAAACAAACTTCACAGAACTAAGATGAAACAGTGCCACCAAACTGGTAAAAGTATCGTTTAGTAATTTCTCTGAATTCCAGAGCCACAGAACAATTATTTGTGTTCACATAGTGAGATAATAATTTTGAGGGACTCAGTTCATCTCCTTAAACATACAAGAATTTTCTCTCAAGACATACTGAAACACTTTGCTACCAATTGAATTTTACTGACAAATAAAACTTGAAAGAAAAAACTCTACCCTAATTTAACTTCAGCTTGCTTCAAGTGTTATTCAAATTAATCTGGATGTCCTTCTTTACTTCAAAATATAAGCAGAAGCTGAAAGTAGAGGTAAATGGTTCTAAATTAATTCACCCAGATCCTATCCTGTTAGTTTAACATTATTATTACACAGTTTTAGTAATTGCTCCTTTGTGTAACTGAAGAGTTAATCAAATTTAGCTTACAGTCATTCACATTATGGCACTGATAAAAGCAAACTGGTCTCATCCATGAACACCATGTATTTCCCTTTAGAGGGAGAAGCTGCCTGCTATCAGTTTTAACTGGGTTCACTTTATCCAGTGTGCAACTGCCTCAACATAAGGATGCCACATCTCCAGGGAAAGGGAACTGTCAGCCACACACTGGCACAGGGTCTCCAGTGAAGTGTCCAGCAGCCTGGCAGAGCCAGACAGTGAAGCTTCAAAGTGCAGCAGATAGGGCCAGACTTGATGCTGCTTTTTATATTCTCTGGGAGTTAATCCTCATGTCCAACAACCTGACACTGTCTTTTTTACTGCTGCTGGCAGCAGCAGTCAGGGAGCCACTTCTGAACATTGTGAATGTTCTCAAAAGCTGCCACTTTTCAACTTGCTCCAGATTAACTCATTAGTTCACTTTCAACCTAGAATATATTACTAAATCCACACACACAAAAATAAATGCATATACACAAGGAGACAAAAGGCCCTTCAAAAAACAAACAAGAGCAATTTAGCAACAAAAGGAGAAAACAGCTTTCCCTGCATCAGTGTCGAATATCTCCAAAGGTTATATTTTATTTCCAAAGTTAATTTACAAAAATAATAATAGACCAGCACTAAATATTAAGTTGCTTTCTCCAGTACAAACCCCGAGTTCTGCAATGCATTCTGGCCAGTATCTACTTAAAACTATGTAAGGGAGTACAACCCCACATTTCTAAGTTGCTGGCAACCGCTTCCAAGCCCCCAAAGCCACTTGGGAGGATACAGAGGCCAGTAATATGGTAAGAAGTGACACAAAAAATGTAGGCTGCCAAGTCACCTTTCACAAATATTATGTATTATGTATAACTATTATTGCTCTTTCTGCGCAAATCTTGTACTGCATGATGATCTCCACCCAAAGAGTGAAAAAGACACTAGGGGCTATCCCCACAGCTGTCAAACACATCACTGAAGAGTTTCTGCTCACAAAGAGTACATGGCCATTCCTCCAGCTGGACACTTGAAGAATTCAAGAACTAGAAAAACACAAGGCAGAAGACTATTTTCCTGAATTTGGCTAAGATCTCACTACAAATTACAAATGCACTCAGAAATATAGTATTATTTCTTTGTGCACATTATCCCAATTCTGTATAATGGAATACTTTCATTGGACTTATTCCATGTTTTTCCTCATGTCAACACCATTACTTTTTTGGAAAAGTGAAAATTTTAGCATTTCGTCAGCAATGTTAAAGCAGAGGGAGGATATAAATACAGTACCATTTTTCGAAACAGATACTTATTCTGATATTAAAGTAATAATCTTGTAACCCATCCCTTTTAGATAACCAACAAGTACTGCTTTATGTCATACAAAAATTACTCACAAATATAGTTTGCTTTTATTTAACATTTTTCCCCCATGGGATAAAAAGAAAGCGCATTCATTTCCTGTAAATTATGCAAGGTGAAATAATGGTCATTTTGAATCCATCACCAATCAGTTTCATATCAAATAGAGCTGACCCAAGCAGTGAGGGAGCAAGAAACATCAGCTCTGTCCATCAGCCTTTTAAATTAGGTTTAAAATGTGTTTGCTAGTACTAATGATCATGATAAAGAACATTTGAAATTAGTGCAAGATATTGGAGACTGTAAAATATGAAATTACGTAGTGCTGCACCAAAAGCGCTGGAAGAACAATACAAATGCATATTCCTCAGCAGCAATTTTAGGGATCAATTTTACTACGTATTTTTTAAATTAGCAGAGCATAGTATGAATTATGGCCAAAAAAATCACACTTTGGATTTGTTCAGAAATTTTTGATATGGAAAAACACTGCTTTGAAGACTGGAACAGTACCAGGAAGACATGGATTACCTCTAGGACAGTAAGAATAAAACCGAGGTAAAATTTAACGGTGCAAAATGAAAAGATGTGAACTTGACAATTACTAAGTTTCTGCTGAAAATTGAGACCTCAGCAGGTGAAAATTACAGTGGACGAAACACTGGGTATAAAACAGGTCACAAGTAATTATGGGCTATCAAAATGTTGTCCCTATGGAAATGAAATTAATTTTTTAATTTCTCAGGTAATATATTTCTAGTACATAGATAGCAACATCAATGCAACAATAAATTCTATTAAAATTCTATTGTTCTTGATTTTGATCATCTATTGTCTAAAAAAGGAATTTCATCTGGGAGAGAAAGACTCCTACAATGGTCAGGGAAGTTTTGAGAAGAAGCTGAAAACATTTGCTTAACAAACAAAAGACTTAGAGACAGATCTGCATAGGTATGTCAAGAAAGAAGTGCCAAGGAAAGAGAAACTCAAGTACAAATTTGTGACAAGGACAAATCCATGGTATGTCATCAATAATTTGGGGAGTTTTAACTATCAGAGGCTGGAGGCCTGAAAGAGGAGGAAATCAAAATTTAAAAAACCACAAAAGTGAATCTTGCACACCTCTCTTTCCAAAAGATATGAAAACACTGAGAAATGAAGAAAAATGCAGAAATTTAAGTTACAGCAGAATTGGTATCAAGGACAGGACCTAAAGGAAAATCCATAGATTGCAATGAGGCTCAACACTGGAATTTAAAAAAAAAAGACACGATAACGGTTGGTTTCTCATGTACTAAGGACATCAAACTTTCATCTCAATACACAGAATGATATTTACAAAAAGCTCAGTGAGTTCTCTTAACCAAAATAAATTAAAAATTCCAAGTTTTAGCTGATTGCTCAGATCAGGTTAAAATTGTATCTTTGTAGCTGAGTGGAGTAAGCTGAAAAGTAATTAATGATAGCCATTCTCCTTTAATCCTGATGAGAGGACTATTTCTATTACCTTTCTTTAGTCTACATATGTATGTCTTATTCAATTCTCCCATTATATTACTGGGGTTTGGATAAAGTATTAATATCCTTCTTTAGGCAAAAAGGAAAACCATTAGGAAACTGGAGTTTCTTTTTGTTAACTCAGTTAAAACTTGTTCTATTTTATGGACATCTCGAATGAGATACTGTCCAAAGACTCTTCTGGGATTATGTCAGCAAGCATTATATAAGTCTAATCAGCTCAGCTGTGGACAACCATAGCTGTGGTTAAAGGAAACTCAAAACATTTATCAAAATAAGAAACAAGTAGAGGCAGACCTGAACCATGGAAGCATAGTGAAAATTTGCAAACTAACTGCCCAGTTCCAAATCTGCCTAGCAGATAATGCAGCTGGATTAAAACCTGCCTTCCCAAATATCCCACTGGTAGCGTGACTAAATCCTAAATTTAAAACCTGTTTGTATCTCAGGCCAGTCCCTGATGATCCAGAACACTTCACTACATATTATCGACAAATTCCTATAAATTAATAAGAAATAGTTTCAAAATAAGATTTCTTTCCAATATTTTACCTTCAAAAACTATTTTAAAATGTCTGGCATCCCATTTCCCAGAAGATAATGTAGGAGAAGGCTGACATCTCCTTTCTCTCAGACTGCTGAGGAGCAATCCTGTACTTATAATGTATATAACAGATGGTTGCTACACTTGTTCCTGGAAAAATACAGAAAATAAAGAATACAAAGCTCCTCAAGCTGCAACCATATATTTCTTTTCTAAGCAAAAGTATATTTATACATATCATGTATTTTAGAAAATTACCTGTAAAATCAGACTGAAATGGCAAATTTTAAATGTGTGAATAGAAAGTGAATAGGTTCTATCTAAGATAACCATGTCTTCCTTTTCTGAATAAAAAAAGCAAAGCTTTCTGTGCTTTTAAGCATCTCACCAGTATGGTAACTTGTGCCACAGCCTGGGAAAACCTCTCTACTTTTACTGACATGGCTGACCAAGGGCTTAACTTAACTGAGGATGTTAGAATTGATTATAGGAAAACACTTTCCCTTCCTCAAAGAGGTGATGATGGAATTTGAACTCAATGTTGTATAGCACAAGAGAAATTTAATTTCCTGATAACAAACACCAATTTAATCAAAAGGGCTGGAACTCAATAGCAAAGCAAGTTCTAACAGCCACAGAAGGAGAAGCAGGACAGGCAATGTTGCTCTGGGTGTCTCCCAAATATTACACAATACTGAAGTCGCAGCCTAGTTACATTACATACCTCAAATGTTTGTTTCTTTTGATCCTTTTTCATCTTCCCCTTGTCCCTGAAGAGGAAGTAAAACTCCTTTTGCCTAAGAAAAAATTTGTCAGCTCACTAATCCCAGCTCCTTATCTGCCTCAGAATAGATCTGACTTTTCTAAATATTTTGCATTAAAAAGTTCTCTTTCAAAGAAGAGAAATGTTAAATTTTGACATATAATTACCATTATCCTCTCTGCTAGCAGAAAATGGTGGCAAAATGCCAACTTGCTTGTCTGCTACAGATAAGACATTTCCAAGCTTCCATCCTTCCCTTCAGAGAAAACAGAAGGGGAAGACCAGCCAGGAGAAAGCCTACCCTGTCAGCTGATCCTCTAAGAAATAAAATTAATATTCTCCTAGCAGAAATCATTTTCCTCCGAGCCTGAGGTAAATGATATGCCTTACCATATGTTATGATGGTCCTTTCAAGAATGACAAATTTGATGAATTTTTCCTGGATGGTCTTTCTCTCATCCAATCTCTTCTCATCACCTCCAGCTTCTGCTGCAGGCAAACTCTCAAGAGGCATAAATCAGCATAGCATCACCAAATTATATAACTTCTATCCCCTGGAGATTTAGGCCCTTCTATTTCAGACTTAGCAAAAAGAAAAGTGCCTGTGCATTCTTCAATAATCTTTTTGATCTGTGTGGAGCTTTAGAGAATTACTCTGACACACCTCTGAGCCATGACAGCAGTACACCCATCGTGAGCAGAGAACCCAGAAATGTTTTTAAAGGAAGAGCCCTATAAAGGTTATGTCCAACTACAACATACTCAGAACTAGCTCTAAATCAGAAAAAACCTCTGCTTCAGTTCAAACAAGGGGGGGAAAAGGCACGGAACAGGTTCAGTCAAGTTTCTTCACTGTTTATAAAAATATTGGCATAATTTGAATACAAACTCAGCTTTCCACTCCTCATTAGTTCGCCTATACTTCTAGGCAATCAAAATGTCTGAGCATCTTTGCCAAACCCCAGATACCAGATTATTTGCACACCATTTGTACATCATGGTCCTTTGAAAGTTTTACTTTTATCAATAAAATATAAATACAAATACAGATAGTTTAAAAATCCATCTATCAACACAGAGATTTAAAATTTTCTCATTTGCTGTAAAGTATACTGATTCTAAAGAGAATGGCAATAAATAAAGATCAGTTTTAGACAATATTCCACAGTCAAAGCTCATCAAAAAAGAAAATTGCTGGATATATCAGTTAGCCCCAAAATTTCCAGGCTGTTTTAACTGTTTATTTCAGCCATGTAAAAAAGTTGGTTTGTACACTTAAATATTGGAGCACAAACCAAATATTGTTCCTATGTGAAATACCCTTTGGAATCTTAAAAGACTGTAATGTGGGATGAGAATTGCAAGGATTGGGAGGCAAGGTCACTGCTTTGAAAGGAGACAATGGGAGAAAACAGCTATTACTAGAGTACAATTTAGGATTAGGTTTGTCTTGACAAAAGCCATATAACAGGAAAAATGCAAGACAGTAAAACATGCTTTACAATGCAATTGATCACATAAATATGTCATTTTATCAGAAAAAATTAGTACCTAATTTTATCATGCTTGCAGCTACCAAAAAAAAATTATGAGTAGTTTATTCCAGAATCAATTCCAAAATGTGATCTCTGAAATAAACATTTGCTTTCTTGCAAAGTTACCAAAGGGTTTCACATGGAGAAGAAACAAGTTAAGATTAACTGCACTAGATCTATTTTGCTATCTTTTCTCTGCAAGGGGACACAGAAAAGCTATTCAAGCAGCACAAACTTCACTTCACAGTTCAGCTAAACTTTTTATTTATGATGGTGCAAGGTAAGGTAGCCACAGCCTAAACAGTCACTGGGTTGGAGGCAGCCCTTCTCCCACTTATGTAAGAATAAAAAAGGAGAGAAGAAAGAATAGCCCCACCCCCCCCAAACTAAAAGCAGGCCAGAAAGCTGATGTTGGGATATTCTGGAATAAATTATGAACTCAGAGATACAAACTATCTATCCAAGACAAATTCATAGATATTTGTGGATAAAAATGGAAAAAAAAAGGTGTAATATCCATTCAAAATGTTTTAGAGATTTAATTATCCATATGTTGGGTTTTTTAATATTTGAAATATTTTATGCTCAATAATGCAAGGAGATAGATAAAAATGTTAATATCTCAAGGAAAAAAATAGCCAATGATTGCTTCAAAGATAAAAAACTGGGACAAAATGCTCATTGGAACATATAGAGTCTCCCACAGGAGATTAAAAAGTCAGACATTGCCTGCTTTTATATTTAACCTCCCTTTCAGCTACCTACTTCAGTAGAAGACACTTGCAAAAGTGTAAAGGTGTAAAGGACAATGAAAGATAAAAGAACACTAAAATGAGGAAGACATAAAATTTAGATGCATTCCCACCATGAAGGCTTTCCTGGTTTTGAAGAGGAATTGGTGCTTTCATAGCTGGTTTTTTGTTTGGTTTTTTTTTGTTGTTGTTTTTTGGGGTTTTTTTTTTTGATGATAAGCAACAGTTAAAACAAAGCAAAAAAAGTCCACTCCTGTGAACAGCAGTCATTTGCCTTTCAGTGTATGTATATATATATATATATATACACCATACATATAGACATGAGGAAAGCACACCACTTATCATTCTAAACTACCACATGAACCTGGACAGCATAGAAGATTTTCGTGCATTACACACAAAAATAGAGCTATTCTTTGAGAGTCCAAAACAAAAATTATCAGGTCTATCATGACTACATATACCCAGGCTAATAAACCTTTTCCTTATTCCCAAAAGAGAAAGCCAGCAGCAGCCAATTTCACCTTTTCTCTTCCTCTCCAGTGCTGGGACCAGCTCCACAGAGAGCGAGGATGGCAGACACAAGGTTCCCAACTTAGACAATTCTTTCCTGCTCTCACCTGTACCCCATGAACATCAGTGGAACCACCACACATCCACCACCAGCACAGCCCAATTTCAGACCTTCCTGCGCTTCTAAAGTCTTACAGTTTGCAAAGTTCATGAGAAAAAAAAAAAGCCAGATGAGTCTGGAAGCAAATCCAAGGCTAGGAGAGAAAGAAAATCTCCACTACTCAACACCTTTTCTTAAGATTCTTCTTTAATTACAGCTGTGAGCCATTTCCACAGAAATTTCAGAGAAAAGAGTAACTATAAGGCAAGAGCATTCTCCTCACAAAACAGTTGTCCAGCAATCTCCTCCTCAGAAGCTACATGGCTTCACTCCTCAGAAGCTATATGGCTTCAGCCTGTGCTGTCTCCAGCATACTGAAAGATATAATTTATGTTCTTGAACTAAAACCTGATCCCTGGGTTCTCAGACCAGACTCAGGAACAAAATGAAGGCCTGAGCAAACATTGAAGTATTGATAAAAAGATTCAGAAAAAATGTTTCCAAATTTGATACAAAAATGTTGCGCTGCTTCATCTTTGTAGAAGAAATTTGACATTTAATACCATGAAATTCATGGCAGTGTATGGTTAAAAACCGAGTTTGAAACACATCACCTGTAGAACAGTCTCACACAGAAAACAGTGCTACTTTTGCTATGGTGCTTTCAAAACTCAGCTGGATAAAATGTTGTAAATCTCCTGCACAAATTCACTTTTCATTTTCAGTGCACTAAAAAATTCTATTTAGAGTCACACCTCATGGTTTGTTTAGCTGTACCATGCCGTACACTGAAGTCACAAATACCAAGTAACTTAAATGCCTCATATGAATATGAGAGCACATCCTTCCAACTCAGGATACTCTGTGATTCTGTGATCACTGTTAATGACACCAACCCAGAAAACTCTTCAAGTTACTTTGGTCCACAGATTGGCTTAAGATTAAGTCTTTTAGGTAAATAAAATAAATATAGTTTACTGTGAAAAAAACTTGTAGAAAACTAATGCAAGGTTTAACTGGCAGCTGCTTGCAATTTTGTAACAAGGTAACACCACAGAGACATCAGTTGCAGTAGCACTGAAATTGCAATTGTCAAGCTTGATTTCAATTATTTACATTCTAATGGATGGCCTCCAAGTTCTGGATTCACTTCTACTTTTATTATGTAAAGCAAAAGGTAATGAAATGTTACAGAACATATTCATTAATTCAAAGAATTTTCAAATAAATTACTAAAAGTTAGGATTTTCAGAACCAAAGCAGAAGATATTTCAGAAGAATACATGAAGATTTCTGTTAGTTTGAAATAAATGGAATTTTGACTTCATTAAGCACATGCAAGGAATAATATTTTTGTTAGTTATTAAATCTATTTTTCAGTTAGTTCTTGACTGCCTTTCAAGGTAATATATTACACAGAAAAATCTACCTCAAATATAATCCAAGAACATCTGTGTTATTTCCATAGTCTGGGTATTCTTAAATTCCTATATAGTACTTACTTTTTATGGTACTATCATCATACATAATGACTCTTCTTCAAGTCACCTACCTAATTTTTGTCTTCAAGGATGAGTTCTACAGTTCAACACGTTGTGGTGTGTGCCAACTTAAAGAAGAATAGTATGCAAAAGGAGAACCATGAAAAGAATTATGCGGCACCTGACACACACTACTAGTAAAAGTTTTGAATATTTCACCTATCTACAGTGTTTTGGTATTGCTGGCCAGAGACAATGTAAATCTCAAATGCAGCCTTCTTCCTACCCTACAAAGAAAACAAACTTACTTTGAAAACAAACATGTGGAAGTCAGCACTCACTTAGTAGCAAAGTGAACAGTGACTTCTGTGTATTATTTCATAAATTCTTCCCATCATTATAGTTCTGATTCACACAACTCACACTAAAGCCAAGTTTACCATAAATCACTTTAAATATTACAGCTGTAACACGAATCACTACAAATAACTCATCCAAGAAATTAATTAGCAACAAAAGATTTAAAAATTCACTCAATGATAGCAGGAGAAGTATTTAAAATAAATGCAATAGAAATAATTCATACTAATGTAAAAGACAGTATTGAGCATTATAAGCCAAGAAAAGCAGTTCAGATCATGTCACAGAAAGAAAATTCTCATAAATGTTTCATTTTTTTAAATTACTTTCTTACCTCACTTAGCCTCCAGCAGTCAATAGACCATAGGCTTATCTATAGCCTATTCTAACTTCAGAAACCACTCAATCACTTGCCAAGGAAAAGAAAACTAGGAAAGCTAGGAAAACCAAATCAGAAGTTGAATTTAAGGTAATATTGTATCTGGGCCTGTTGCCTCTTTCTCACCTTGAAAACAAAAAAATGTCTTCCACTACCAGGAAAAAACAGAATTAGTTTAACTAGAATACATGAGTTTGCTACTCAAACAGATGCTCCATATGCTCACTTTATTATCTCTCCCAAGAATACAATGACTAAAAACACACTGTAAGTAAAAGTCTGAACCTCTAATTCCTAGCACCTTCATAATCCATTCCAAGAAAAATGCATTTTGCTCTCCCTTACTCAAGCCACTCTACCAAGCTGACATTCCTACATCTAAGCCTATTTTCCAGGTCATCAGTATGACCTTGTGTAAAGCCTTACAGCCAGTGGGATTTACAGCTGGATGGCATCATGCCCACATGGAAACTTATACTGTCTATCATTCTGGTACTGGTGAGGCAAGCAAAGACTTTGGGCCTTCTAAAAAGAAGCTTTTGACAATTTCAATCTTTGTAAAAACATCTTCATGTGTGTCAATCACAGAGGAAGGTTTGGAGCACTGGGCACTCTGCCCAGACGGTGCACAAGGCAATGCTAAAGGCTGACCACCAGCCTTTCCAATGTTCAGGAAGCCAAAAATTCTCATGTGCTACCAAAGCACAACAGATCATGCTGGTCACAGAAAACACTTTGAAAACATTGTCTGCAAGAGAAAGGCTGATTTCCACTCAATTTAACCTCTTCTGCAGTTCCATAATTTTTCTTACATATAATTGCATTTCTCATAACCCAAGACATAATGAAGTTAGGGCAGCTACCACAAGTATTAAAACAGTAACTTAAGAAATCAGAATTCAGCAGTTATTTTCTTGATTTTAGTAGCCCAAGTGCAAAATTTTTCGTAAGAAATGCATCTGTTTCATTTTATACTAATTATCATCATCATCATTAGCAGGAATAGTAGTATTTAGCACTTCTGATCTGAACCAGTGCTACCAGCAAAGCACTGAAAGGTGCAAAAAGCACAAGTCAGAGCCAAGGATGTCTTTTTCTTTGTTCCAGGTGGTAACCCAGGCTCAGGGATACCTGACATCAGCATGGTTCTGATATCTGTTGAGGTTCACCCTTTCTTTTCTCCAAAAGCAGAGCTCTCATATGGGGCTCCTCCTGCTCCTTTCCCAGCAGGGCACCCACATTCAGCACCAGAGCTGTACCCAGTCTGTCAAGGTAGCCCATACACTGAAATATTAAATACAGACTGTATCAGTTATTCATACAGTCCAATCTGACACAGTAGACTGAATGTCACAGTTATCCTAAAGGTAAAAAATGTTGAGTTTTACATAACATTCATTAAATGTAGTGAACTAATTAAAGTATGTTAATTAGGTAATAGACAAAAAGAACTTAGTATGTGGTAGAGACTGGTCACTTTTAATACAGTGTGTATTGTACTGCATTAATACCTTGGCTGTAATTTCATGCTTAATGAGCAAAAGGAAAAGCTGATTATTCAGAAAACAGAAAAAAAAATCACATGTGTTATGTGTTGGAAAAACGGCCTCAGGTGACAGAGGAAATACGTACCAAAGGAATTGGCACTCTAACAAAGAAAGTATCATTTCAAAACTCATAAACAACATGCTGTCACTGGGAATTTTACATAAACGGATTCCAAGAAGCAATACTTAATTGCTGATGTCAATAAAAAGACAAAAATCTGATTTTATTAACACAAGTTATCTGTTCTCCCTGTACTGTGTAAACATTTTTCCCAGTTTTTCCTAGATTCATATTTGCTTTATGGTAATTCAGAATAAGACTTGCATACCAAATGCTCTAGTTGGGAGAAAAAAAAAAAAAAAGAGAAGCAAGAATTTATTGATTAAACTCCTACTCACACCAGGCAAATGTTGATGGGAAATATAAATGCATATGTCTGGCACTGAAAAAAAGCCCATGTAATGCTCTACATGCAATTAAAAAACACTCCAGGCTTATGTTAAAACATTTCTTTCTCGTTTTATATCTTATTTCCCTGCTTTCTACTTGATTTGAAAAGACTTGATCAAACCTAGAAAGCATCTTGAAATATGTTACTAGAAAGAAAAAAATCCAGTTAGTGCTCTCAATAAAACAAAGGCCTATACTGTCTTCAGAAAACAATTGGAATAATGACAGTAACAAAGAGGACAGATGTTGGTGATCTCAATCTACTCAGGATAAAAGCAAACTACTTAAGTTCTTTCTTAAGCTCAGCAGCATACATTTTGGATATCATTAGGCAGTCATTACAAGTGAATCCTAGTACAAAAGATGAAGAAAGCTTGATAAAAAGAACCTCATACAATGAAATTTGGAGAGAACTTAGATAAATTCAAAGCAAGTCTGAAGCTTAACCAAAAAAAGCACACCACACACAAGCTTATGAACTAAAAAAAAAAATTCATAAAGATCAGCACTCACCTGGCCTAGAGGCGACTCTCTTTAGGTTTTTTAATATCAAAGATTCATTTAGGGCTAAAATTCAGCTATGAGACACATCAGTCTTCACAGGGCCAAGAAACTTGAGGTCTCACCAGACCCTAACAGCAGTCAGAGCCTGAGCTCAGGTGTTCTCACATTTGTCCACTCACCTTTCTCCATTGTCTGAAAAAATGTGTCCAACACCAGAAAGACAGAGATGGCCAGTGCTTTGTTTTCTAGAAATACTACAGTGCCATACACCTTTGTTTGTTCCCCTAGGTCTGTTTATCATCTCTACCTGAAAGAACTGAGGGACTTTCTTTCCACACCTCTAGAAAATGCCCCCAGTAGGAAGGGAGCTGAGAGCTGCCTCGTAGCTGCAACACTCTCCAGGGCCAATGGAAACAATGGGTTATCCTTCTGAAAAAGCAAAAGGAGTTGAAGTCATGTCTCATGTCCTGCATAATTACATGAATCACTGAACCATTGACAAACAGAAAGCCATGGGCATACCCACCACTTGCCCACAGAGAAGGTCAGGCAGCTGTGGGAGCAGAACAACATCCTGTCGAGGAACCTAACCCAGACCCTCACCCTGAGCACCAACACCTCCACCAAGGACAGAAGACTGCACTGAAAATACAGCTAAAATCGTCATAAATGGCCAGGAAGCTTAGAAGCTTTAGTCCTGTCAAATGTCAGACAGGTGGGTAATTTCAGGTGAGCTGGTGCAAAGGCACAGCATTGCATCAGTGGCCAGCCCTGAAGCCACACAGCTGCGGGTGTGTCCTGGCGCACTCAGCCTGGACAGGTGGAGCTAGCAGAGGCACAGTGCCATGCTGCTGTGGCAAAACCGCCTCCACTCCTGCATTTATTTTATCCACACGAGGTCAAAAACACGCGAACCAGATTCTCAAATTTTGCCGTAGTGTGGAAAGCTTTCCCACGCCAAGATGGCAGCCGTGCTTCACGCCAGGCCTGAAGAGACCTGCTGGAACCGGCTCAAACTCACCATGGGCCACAAGGTTCACAAACATTATTATCCCTAATGCTCACTGCTTAACTCTAAGCTCATTAACAACAACTTCTCAGCATTCAGTTGCAAGGTCTTTCACCTCTACCTAGTTATGACCTCTGTTTGAAAATGTGGTTGGAAATAAAGTTCCTTCAAGAACATACCATGCCACTGCCCAGCACTAACAAATACCGACTTAGAGAGGATAACACACTAAGTATGCAGGGCAGATCATATTAACACAAGTTGCACCCAAATTCACAAGAACCAGAATTGTTGTGTAAAGTTTCTTACCCTAACAATTAACTGAGGTGTCTAAAGAAACAGCTTTTTTTTGTTATTATTTGTCCTCCAGAATAATTCACTGCATTGGGACCACAGAGCTTTGGTCAGGAGAAAGTTGCAATATTTCCTGTAACACATGAATGGCATCAATTGCAATTAACTGCTCTAACCTGAGTTCACGTATCTCTGCTGGCTGAGTATTTCCCTTCGTGCATGCACCCTTTCCAGTCCTTTTTCTCCGTGCTTCACACAGTTATCTACAACGGTTTTTTATTATAAGTGAGTCCAATTATGCATATAGTTATTTTAAACAAGGGCATTGATTCAATGAAGCCCTGTAGATTCATGAACAGCAGAACTTGAACCAATTCTATGGGATGTGTTTCCCCAGTGCATTTTCCATGACATATAAACTAAAAGACAACGAGTGACTATTTGACTGCTCAGCAGTGCAAAATAACTGCAAAAGATTCTTGGTTTAATTTTCAAGATCACCTTAAACATCAAGAATGCAGGAAATTCAAGGTCTCTCATCAACATCACACAGCATCCTTTCTAGAATAAGTTAAATAGATGAAAGAACAATGCTGCTCCTGCTTTTGACAGATGATGTAACACCACCATTTTTAGAGTGTGAGGAGCACAGGTACTAAGATAATAAGCATTATAAAGTGCCTTAAAAATTTTAAAATGTGGCAAATAACCTTCCCAGTAAGGGATGGATCATTCCCATCCTGTTCATATTTTACCACTATCTGTGCTTTGCCAGGTAACTGTTTCTAACGGTACTAAGTGCATTTAACAAATCTGAATAATTTAGTCTGTACACCAGGAATTAATTTCTTAAAATTTTTCTTTAGGGTTTGACTTGGAAAAACCTAACCAAGTAGAGAGAGGTGTATTTCTCAAAAGCTTCATGAAATCCAGACAATAAAGTTGTCAACAAATTTGTTCACTTAAAAAAAAGAGAAGAGATTAAAAACATAAAACTTTAATGGTTTAAGAAGATATGACAACAAGGTAGCTCTCAAACTGAGGGCTGAGGTGAATTATTTAGGATCATTTAGGAAGGCATAATTCAAAGGAACAGGACTAAATTTTCCACTGTAAAATTCAAGTTAAACTTGAAGATCCTTTTAAAAATGGGATTATTAAAGCCTGTAGAACTCAAAAATTGAATCAAATTAAAAATCCAACTTTCCAGACAACCAGAAGTGCTAGACTGAAATAAAAAGAGGTAACAGGCTTTTTCTTAGTACAATTGCTAGAAACAATAATGGAATTATTTGCATTGTCAGGAGGTAAATACCCTTGCTGATCTTAGCCATTTCCCAGATAATGGCTCACAGATAAATTAGCTTTTAACTGTAAAGGGTAAGAACATTTCTGGCCTAAAGGAATCAGGTACAGAGACCTAATCAAATAATAATCAAGTCCTTTGTTCATTCCTTAGTAGCAAGAGACAATCACATGAGGAGAGGGAAATCTTCTTGATAGGTGATGTGACTTAGAAAAACAACCTAATCTTGTCAGCAAGACAAGAAAATGAAAATCATAAAACATTGCTGCAGGGATTTATATGAGCCTTTACAAATTCACAACAAAATTAAATTTGGAAGTATTATTGAATGGACATAACATTTAAAAACAAAGGGATAAAGATACATACTCAGGTGATTATCAGATGTCAGTAAAACTCAATGACCATCAAAATTACTTAAGCAGCATTACAAAAATGTCTATCTTCATATTTAGTTGTCTAAATTTTATAACGAGTTGCTGGGAAATATGCCCAAAACTCTGTTACTAGTGTATCAGAGCTATTACTGCTGTGATTCTTCTACCAACAAAATCATTACAACTGTGATATTTATAACACAGACTAAACATAAGTAAGCCTCCAAGCAAAAATACATTATTCAGATGATAAATGTCTTTCACTACATTTTTTGTCATTTATTCTAATAACACTTGCCCTATTTTCAGAAACTTTTTATCATTCAACTTTAACACGTCTTTTCCAGAGGGAGAAAAAGACTATTAAATCCATTTTCTGATCATAACTAGCTGGAGAAAATTCTGTCTCCTTAAGTGAACATACTCCCAGTACGCGAAGATTTTTTTTTTCCTTTAAAGTCTTGGTATTTCTGCCACCAAAATGACCACATCTTCCCTATGTAAATAATAAGCAAACCAACATTTCATTCCTGTTTTGAAAAAACAGCCAATAAACTGGAGTCAAATTATGAACATAAAAAAAATCAGTTAAAAAATAAGCTTAAGGATTAAGCATGTAAAAATTATATACTGATGACTTGGAAATGCTGCCCCTTCCTTTCAGTTCAAAATTTGCTTAGAGTAAAAGAATTTTCACCATCTGGAAATAGGCTACTGTAATTTAATGCAATTAAATTACATGGTTGCAATCCTCCTTTTTTGCCAGCAATCTCTCATTATCTCCATTCAGGCCACCCTGAGCATCCCCAGCCCATGATCGAGTTCTTAAAAATATTTACAATCAACTCTAACTGAAGGCTGTGATCCCCACCAAATCAAGTACACGTGGATCAAGATGGAAGTCTAAGAACATCATGAAGGCTTCACTATGCTCTCCTAATGCAGATCATAAAGTATTTGAGGAAAGAATGTAAAAATAATAATGGCTGGAGAGAAATCTGGTGCTAGAATGAACCCTTACAGTAGATTGACCAAATCATGCACTATTATGAAATTCTGTAGAGTAGTCTTATTTAAATAGTCTAAAAAGTATAGTTCTAACATGACATGCCCTCATGTAACAAAAACCTGCAAAAAAAGAAAATATAAAAACTTAAAAACACAAAACAACTTTACAGATTGATACATATATAAAGCATTCGATTATACTGCAAGACTTCAGTGAGAGATTCCACCAATTCCTGTAGGAACTGGATGAAGTGCCACATATTAAAAAGAGACTAATTAAGCAAATTAAGAAGAAAATAACTTTTTCAATACATTATGCAACAACGTGAAACTTCAGCAAATGCAACATGAATCCTCATGAAACCTCTGCAATGCACCAGCAATCCTCACCTTCTGCACTTTGATCCTGCCCAAGGTCCACTAAGAGGTCCAACTGCAATTCACTGGGGTGGATTAGTTATTCACCTCGGAACTGGGAGATGTGTTCAGGTGCTTTCACAGGTGCTGGAGAGAAACTGCAGCTACATCACCAATGCATTACAGGAATACTGAGAGATAAAAGAAGAGTCCCTCTACTTCTTATCCTGCTTGTTTTAGAAGTCCCAAAATAAGACATTTTGGAAGCCAGTATAAATCATAGCAGCAGTTCAGATATTGCATTTCAGCAATATGACCTGAAAACTCCCTACACTTCTGTAAAGAATCTGAGTTACGACATACAGATACTAATTACCTTGAATCTTAAGTATATCATATTAGTCTATTCATGCTATAGTGATCCAGAGGTCATCAAGCCATAAATGGACTATTCAGAGTGCACTCCTATTTTAGTCTCTGCTCATCTGTAACACAGAAAGAAGTAAACGAGAGAACAGGGTTGGGTTGTTTTTTTTTTTGTCTCCTCCAAAAGAAAACCAGTAGCAGAAAGTATCCCATTAGAGGGATCACAAAGAAAATACAGTTTGAGAACAGATTCAGCGTTGCTGAAGGGGATGAAAGCTAAAAGGCACCTAGAGAAATAAACAACTTTAAGCATTTGACTAACCAAATGTACAGCAGACTTTGCCACTGGCATCTCGCCTGCGCAGCTCTCTCTCCCCAGGTTCTGCCCCTTTGTACCATGCCCTAAGCAAAGCAGATCAATTTAAAACAGAATTCATACAAACGTTATTTAAACAGGCTTTTAGGTCATTTTAGGTAAATGGTCTATTTGAATCTTTGTTTACAACTAGATTTTTTTTTTTTAAAAAAGAGATCTATTCTCATTCAGTATAGCAATGCAGGCATACTGAAGAGGGAAACAAGATGTGCTCTATATGCACTAACATATTGATCAGTGTCAATTTTGCACTATTTTGTCAGAAGATTACAGCATTTAAAGGATAGTTGGGTTTCTGTTTGTTTGTTTGTTTAGTTTCTGTGGGGCTTTTAATCAGGTAAGCTTCCCAAGACTCTAATTTAGTGAAAATACTACACCAAACCTAGTTACACGTCTTTTTTTGAAATCTCAGTAGGATTTTCAGTGTTTGGATTCCTTTGAAATTTTGTGTGCATATACTTTAAAATTCAAAACTTAGATCCCATCTTCTCTAGTATATCCATGTACTATGTGGAAGTAAGGCTTTCTTGCTTTTTCTACTCCCATCTGGGTTCTCAACTTTGAATGAATCCTGAATTGACCCACCCATCTGCTCTAGCACACATCTGCAAGTAACACAGACTTGGTTTAGCTGGCTGAAAATGCAGACAGCTGAAGCAGCACAAAACCCAGTGATTGGGATCCTGAGTCTCTCAGTTAATTTCAGGTTGCTGCCATTGTAGCTCTCAGCTGACAGGATTCAAAAACAAGTTTTGTAAAGAACCATACACACAATGATGCCAAGTTGTAATCTGCTCCTGATGCTGGGGCACAATGGACAAAGAGAGAACCAAAGAAATGGAGGGGAAAAAAAAAAAAAGAAAGAAAACAAAAGGAAAAGGATGAAGATGTTTGCATATGAAAACGAGATGCTAACATATGGTTGTGTAGACTGCAAAAACTACTACAGAAATACTTGAGAGAGAGATGCTATTTTTAGCTTCTAATATTAATCTTGGGCAACTTCTTTGGCTTCAATCAAGTTACAATGCATTGCACTTTCCTAAATAAAATTTGACAAGTCATACAGTCTCATTAAACAAAAAATATGTATGGAAAACCTTCTGTACCTGGTAATTTCTTTATTATAGGTCAGATCCAAACCTAGAGACTGAGATCAAAATATCAGTAAAATATTTGAGATTTTTTTAAGCCCAAACTTCCAAACCTCAAAATTAACCTTTAAAATAGAAATCAACTTTATTTCTCAGCAAAACACAATCCAAAACTGAAAACATAATTCCCTAATCCTGACACAGAAAATATTTTATTAGATTTCCTTATGAATGTTTCAACACAGCGTTTAGTTTGACCCTGTCCTGCAAGGAAAGCATTTCATGAACATAATTTTACTACAAATGTGTGCATTGCATTTTTATTCCAGCATCTCTGAATGCTGTTTCAAATAATTTCAATGTTTTTAAATAATTTTAATTTTTTTTAATATTTGCCACGGTGTAAATTAGAAACCTGGTTTTGCATCTATTCTGATCTGTCTGAAGACACAGGATTTTTGCGTGGAGTATTAACATCAAAATTATACATTAAAAACAACTGCTGATTTTCCAACATATTAAGTGTTTATGCATCTGAAAAATAGATCTTTCTAAGAGCATACATGACTATATTGCTTGATATTACAGGCCAGGATGCTCCTATGTGAAACTGCAGAGTAACAGGAGACCAAAAACTGAGCTGGTTCAGTATCCAAATACTGAAGCACCAAAATTAGCGGGGATTTTTGAAACGAACAAATTCCCTAACTCCTAGAGACTCTTCCAGGTAGGTTTCCCATCACAAGAGCCATGTGCTGTCACCACGCACGCAATGCGCTCTCCTCTCCTCACTGGCCAAGCAAGGCTCACAATGAGGACACGAGGGAGTGCACAGAGCAGCAGAGACAAGCCAGACACCATCCAGGGCCCAGCTGCTGAATTACACACAGCTGGGCACAGCAAAATCCAGGGGCATAGTCTGACATCAACACAATTAAAGTGAAAGCTCTTGGATCCACCATCAGCTCCTTCAACGACTCTTCCTGGCTCAGTGGCAGCGTTGTCCCCTCCTCTAAAGCCCATAACTGAATCTCTGAAAGAATATATAACTATTTGCCCACTGTAAAAAGCAAGTTGTGAATTTATTATACAAAGCAAGTCTTGTCCCAGCTGAAGCCTATAAATTCAGCAAAGGGAGGTGCTTTGGGGAAGGACAACGGTTCACAAGCCCAGGAAGAAATCTGCATACAGACGTCTCATGTGCTTGTACGAAAGTGAGAACGCACAAGTAGAGCAAACCGGTGTTCTCCTTCCTTTGCTACTGAACTGAGCAAGAACAGTCTGACTGACCTCTCCCAGGTCACTGCTGCAAATTACTAAACCATTTGAGGTTCTGCAGGTTGTGCATTTTCCTATGTTTGGAACCTCTCAACCAGGAACAACTTTCTCCTGAAATATCCAGTACAAGAAAAAAATGTAACTGATCAGAAAGGAAATTAACTCTTTGGCACAAGAAAGACTCATTTTGGATAACCTGCTATTTTTAAATTATCTCATCCACAGGTGAATGAGTCATTGGTAAGACCAAAGAGAATTATTTCCTTTTACACAGAACCATCTGAGAGATAACCCATCCCTGCAAATCTAACAAGGATAAACCCTATTTCATGGACTCCAGTAAGGAAAACAAAAGCAGAACCACAGAAATCTTTGAAATCCAGTATCTTGCCTCAGGTTACCCCACTATTTGGTTCTTATTGTACAATGAAAAAAAGGGAACTAGTAAATGGGCTTTCCTCTGGTATTCAGTCCCTCATTTTGGTGATCAGCAGTTTAAAGTTTTTCTAAGCTGGTGATTGCATCTGTTGAATTAGGATCATTGTACTCAATTACCTAATTCCTTTTTAACCTATTTACATGCATGGCCTCCACAATACCCTTCATCACTGTAATTTCTGCACTTGAACTCTATACTTTCTCAAAAATGTTTCTCTCATTTTTAACTTAGTAACTGAAAATGTTACTGAAATTTATTATTTCTGCTATAATGGAATAGTTTGGATTTATTCTGTATGCACTTTTTATTCTTTGTCTTTCACAGTACCACATCCCTCTGTCTCCTGAACTTCATTTCCAGAACAACTCCTAATGTACAGAACTTCAATTTGAACAGAATTTATTTCCCCACTAGCCAAGAAATCCTGATTCATGTAACACCAAAATATGATCTCGACTTTACAGTCCTGAAATTGAAAGCCCAGGGAAAGCCCAGTCTCAGGTTGCCAGCCCTCAGGGCTACCATCAATGGCATTATCTGTGACCTGTCATTGTCACTACTCCAGTGAAAGCTTCGGAGGGGTCAGATAACATCTAGTATTCTCCTTTTTTTTTTCCCCCCTTGAAGAAATTAAGAATTAATGTGCAGAAGGCTCTCTGAAACATCTTTTTATATTGAGTCCCCATCAGCAGCCACTTAACTCTCAGACACACACTTGTGTGCAGCACAAGAAACAGAAGAGCAGGAAGAAATGCCTGAGTAGAGCACAGCACTGGAAAGAGGCATATCCTGGACAATGAGCATGCTGGACAGAGGAGAGAAAACCAGTCCAGGGGAAAAGCAAGTTTGTTCCAGACAAAGGATATTGACAGCCAGCAGTAGCACCTAAAAATCAAGATATTGCCTCAAAAAATGAGATACAGAAAGAAGCACACATAGGATGATTTTTGCCTTCTGGATTACCAAGACTGATGTTTTCATATTTTCAATCTCCACCATGAAAGCCAAAATTGTGTCTATTTTGTTTTTTAACTTTTAAATAAATAAGTAGAATATTGGTGTTTTCTTGATGTCAAAGCTACAAGATTGCAAGATTATAGCAGAAACAAAAAAAGTTAACAATAATGACTTGATACTAAATTTTCTTTATAATTTATTGTTCTAAGCATTATTGAACCACTTATGGTACATCTGTCATTTAACACGGCCAAATATTAGAAGCTTCTTTATCATTGTATGCCTATCCCCACCAATAAAGATATCTAAAATGAGACACTTGAAAATTGAGATTCTGTAAAAGGAATCGTGCTGCTGACTGGGGATTGAGACATTTTCCCATTCCACGTAAGTAAAGGAAAAACCTTTTTTTCTTCTTTTTTTTTAAATTCTACAACCTTTTCTAATACTTGTTGGAAGCTTCTTTAAGGCTTAAAATGTTGTAATAAATCTCAGTGTGATTTCAGCACCTTGAGAAAGTTTGGTCAATAGGAAATGTCGAGCACTTGCCAACTCAGAAGAAAGCCTGGGTCAGGGTAATTCCATGATTCTGTGTGAGGTCCTGGAGCAGATTGCCCAGAGCAGTTGTGGATGCCCCAATCCATGGCAGTGTTCAAGGCCAGGTTGGAAGGGGCTTTGAGCAGCCTGGTCTAGTGGAATGTGTCCCTGCCCCTGGCACAAAGGGGGCTGGAACAAGATGATTTTTAAGGTCCCTTCCAGCCCAAACCATTCTATGGTTCTATGAAATGGAGTAGAACAAGTACTAAACCATAGGATTAGTAACAAACTCAAAGTAAAATTTACTTAGTGTTGTATTTCATGAAAGCTGAAACCATTCAATTGAATTGCATATACCAGGAAGAAATTTTTAAAAGGATTCCCATTAGTATTAAACGTATTCTCATATTTGCATGTACAGACACAGAAAACATACCTTTTCTAAATATACAAGAAAAGCCTGCTGGAGAAATATTAAATCTTAGCAGGAAAATAATCACTTCATTGTGGACTGTAAAAAAAAGGCAAACTAATAAAGTAAGTCATAATAACTATAAATTGATATTATTTTTCCATATAAAATGTATCAGTAACAGAAGTAGACTCAGTCCTAGGACTGAGTTATTAAAAACTGTACTACAACTGCAAAGCATTAAAAATATATTATAGGTTGCACACACCATCTATCTTTTTTTTTTTTTTTTCTCAAGTCAATTTTGTCAGACTTATTTTAATGATTTTTATTACTTTTTAATAAATGTGCATAATGGAAGCACTATATAAACAGTTATTTCTGCAATCACTGTGAAATGAAAAATTTAAAACTCCAAGGTGAAAGTATAGCAGATAATAGAATAAAAGTCTCTGGGTTGCAGTATTCCAACAAGATAAACCATAATCCTCTAGAAATTTTATTTCATATCCATAAAAATGTATTTGCCCTATTGCATAAAATTTTCTATTTGTTGTGCATGAAAATTGGAAGCTTTCTTATTAAAAAACAAACAAACAAACAAACAAACAAAAAAACCCAAAAAAACAAACTGAGAGGTATTCTTATTTCTGTCCTGTCACAATTTTTAACTATTATTTGAACTCTTGGAGCAAGCACTTTATGTGATTACAGTCATAATGATTATGCTACAGTAGATCAGTAATTTCCACGAGCAGTCTGGAGAGTAACAAACTTAGAGAAAATAAGTAGATTTTTGTATTGCCAGAGATGTATTTGTTTGCAATCATTGCTACTAAGCAAGCTTGCTGTTCATATGTGTACTGTCCTAGCCCCTGAATAGGCCAGTCATGGACCAGGAGCACTGGGTGACAGACCCTGCACCCACTCAGAAGGAAACCACAGTTTTCATCCCATAAAGTTCACACAATTTTTTTCCTAAACAAATAAACATAAAATATAACCACCTGAAGTTTTTACAGCATCTTATCCATGCTTTAATATTCTTTATTCTTACCGTGTTTATTCCTGTGGGATGCCAAGCACAAAGCAGATTAGCCCAATTTTCTCAAGGGTAAACCTACACTGCATCTATGCAAGGTCAGTGCACATAACCAAGCAACCTGAAGAGAAGGTTCTGATTCTGTCTACCTTGCAGCAGGTTTTTTGTACAGCCATCCTTTGTATGCAATCCAAGAGAACAAAAGAACAAACAAAACAAAAGAAACATTAAATAATTAATAACTTTTGATAAGGGTCATAGTTAGCAATTTTAGTAGTCCAAGACTCCCAAGAATTGGTTTTGCAGAGATACCTATTTCTAATATTGCCATGGAAAAACTACTCAGAATTTTTTTTATTATAAGATTATCTTAATACCAGATCACTTTTGGAATTATAATTTCTGCAGTTTTAGATTTAAAAAAAAAATTATTTTAGACCAAGAACACTACCTTCCCAGCAGAGTTTCTCAGATCCTGCATTGGATGCATCATCAAAACCTACATTGTTTGTGTTGAACTACTCAAGACAAATAAGTCATACAAATGTGTAACAGACTGGATTGTATAAGTCTCAATCACTCACAGAAGAATAAACAAAAAAGTTTAGTCAGGTTTTACATATCTGCAGATTCACGCGTTTTGGTAATAACTTTCATTAGATATCTTAAATATTTCCATATTTTTCTTCAAAAGAATCTTTTACAAAGTTCTATTTGTACTGTCTAGCTTCACATTTTTCATAGACATACATATATTAATAAGTTTCACATTTATGGAGAAATTTGGGGGAGTGAGGCAGAGTAAGTTAGCTTTGGGATTTGGTGCTGTTTGGCTGTAATGCACTGGGGTTTGCAAGCTCTAATCCTGTTACCATGTTTGGTCCCATCAGATCTGCTAATGGGAACACAGTTCCTGGAGCAGAAGCTACTCCAAGGCAAATCCCTCATCATGGGTACAGTGGAGACCCTCAGTTCTCAAAAACATCTCTTGTCCTCCACAGGCTGGCTTGTCAGCAGCACTCCCTGGTAAAGCATGCACATTTTTCAAGGCAAAAAGGGCTTTGCTGCTTCTGTTATTTTCACCCAAATTTGGCCAGCACTGGACAGAGAATTGAGAGAAAAAAATCATAGTTCACAAATCTTCAGTGGAGAGTTACTTGTTTCCTTTCAATTGGTCTTCACTCCAGAGGCAACTGCAGTTGTGTTGCTCTGGGCAATACTGGCTAACATTTAGAAACCTCTCATCTACCTGGGGTTATGGGTGGGCAAATAGAAAAAAATGTTAATGTATTTGCTGGCCAAAGTGAATCAATTCAGACACAGCAGACACAAAGCCCTGAACTTTTAGGTAACACAACCAAACTACAAAAACTATAGGTCACTAAAAAATATTTCATCCTCTCTAAAGCTGAATGTGGCTTTCTCTTTAAAAGATCCTTTAGAAGGCTTTTTCTCCCTGTGTTGTTTTAGACAAAATCATGTGAATTACATGAGTTTTCAGTGTATACTCCCCAGCAGAGTTTTTCTCAATCCATTCCCCTACAAGATGAGGACTGGGGGAAAGGGGTTATTCCAGAAGCAGGAGGCACATTTGATGCTGATGGGGTAATCTAGACAGATCACTACAAAAAAAACCTCCTTGTTCTGAAATTAGTGAGGATAAGCATGAAGGCTTCTGCACTGCTCAATGCTATTTTTGAGAGCATATCCACGTAATCTGAAATCATTCTGATGCTTCTCCCAACACATGGAATTCACCTATTATTGGAATTTTCATGAGAAAATTCTCAGATGAGTATGAAACACAGCTTTATGAGTGCTTTCACAGCTCATTGCTACATTTAATTTCAAAAGCTATTATATGGTTGCAATAAAAACAAGTGGACATAGTTAAGTATTTCAGTATAGCACAGTCATAAAGAGGGAAAACATAAAGTGGAAGCTTTCTAAAAGACAATTATACAGTCAGTCAAGTCTTATGTTTGAGCATTTCTATCTTCTCTTTAAATAAAGAGAAAGGATAACACCAATTGAAGGAGATGGATAACAGGGGTTACAATCCAAATTATGAAATTTACTGAAAAAAAAGTAAAGTATGCTAAAATCCCAGCACAGAGCGGACTTGCAGACACCGCACGAAAATTTGCCATGGTGATGATACCTTGGAAACATATACAAGGCTCAAATGAAGTAGCAATAGTCTCAAAAGAACTGTAAACTAAGTTGTTTCTGAAGAATAGCATTAAGATGGCTGGCAGCAACTGCTGCACAGACTTGGGGACGAGGGGCAGAAGGGAACTAATTTTATCCTATAAATTCTTTTAAAATACCAATACATATAATATCCCTTCTGCTGACATGATAAGGTACTGTTCTGGGACATTCTGGTTCTATTTTGGTAGCTACTTAAATAGGTCACGAAAATGATTAAAAGAAATGCTTAATGCATTTTTAGGAAAATGGATACAGGTTATCACATTTTCATGAATTCAAAGGCAGACAAATGCCTACTATTTCACAAGCAGCAGGAAATTCTAATTTTTATTACATTCTTCATACTATTGAGTATAGCAGGAGAATAATTTTATTCCCCTGTGTATGCTATTCTTTGACTTTATAAAGAAAAAAATATCAAGACAATTAGTACCATTGCAAAAAAAAATCTAAGGCACTTATAATTTACACACAATCTCCCTCATTGTACCTTTATTCCTAATCATATTTACAACACTATGAAGTCCTTGATACCACACAACCACCACAAAGTTTTCAGTGGTTGTCAGAATTTAGAAGTTTTCAGATTTGACATGAAATCACATTCTTGTTTTTGCATGCGTACTTCTAAAGTAAAGCCTCTGTGCACATTCATATGGTGAAAGGGAAGTTTACATGTATCTACCATCTTCTCCCCAAAAAAGACATGGCATTTTGCTCTTGACTTTAATGACATTGTTTGCCAGACTAATTACAGTTTAAGTACCTATTTCCTATTCTTGCCAGGATCTAATAGCAGGGTTGGGTTTTTTTCCCATCCTTACATAGTTTCAGTGACTATGAACGGCTCTAGAGACAATCTAGCACAATTGCTAGTGACTGGCATCTGGAACTATTCTTCAGAATAGTGGCTTCAGACCAAGGGTATTTTGAATTTACAGCATTTTAACTACTACTGTTAATTAAAGTTTCCAGAAAAAGGTACAACATTTTTTTAATCTCTCTCCAGAAAACTCCACAAATGTGCATTATTTTCTGGCCTTTTTGAGTGTGACAGTTAATTGCTGTAGCAGTAATTGCTCCCAGGGAAATTCGTCCTGGAACTTCTTGCAGCCCCACTGATGCAGACAGAGTCCTACACTCTTTAAAACACCAACAGGATTCCAGAACGGCTTAAAAATCTACATTTCAGATTGGCATTTTGCAGACAAAAATTAATAAATAATGTTGTATTTTATATTTTTGTATGGTCTTAAAACCTGCTTGCAACAAAACGGATCAACAGTGAGCACTTATCATTGCAAGATACTCTTTGAATATGTTTACAGTAGATGTAAATGTTTATAGTAAATTCACTATTTAAGTGGACTTAACTGAGGGTATCAACATTTATAACCCAGATAAACTACTTCTTTCTCCTTAGTTTGCACTTAATCTATTGTCCATCTATAACATACTTGTGCCAAAAAGACAAGACTGAGCTCTTTTCACAGAATGACAGGACGGGAAGTGGTCTTGTGAGGTCTTCTAGTCCATTCCTCAGCTTTAAAACAGCAATAATTGTCTTGCCTATTCCTACAGATTGGTAATAGATTCCACAAACATACTAGGCAATTTGTTCCATTACTACACCACTCTCAGCATTAGACAGCCTTCCTTAACATGCTTTTAAAATTGTCCCACAACCTTTCCCTTGGTTCCTATTCAGTCCAGATATAAGAAAGAAAATTATCCTTTTTGCAGCAGTATTACATACCAAATATGTCTCCAGGCTAAGGAATCCCAGTTTCTTCAAATGCTCTTTAATATTTTTAGGCCCATGCTCATTTTTGTTGCTCTTGAATTGTTTTAAAATTGCTGATCTTCTCTCAAAGCACACATACAGTACTGCACTAATCAAATGATACCTTACAAATGCCAAATATTAGCTCATGTAACTCTCAGACTTTATTTCTCCTAAAAATGTTACTGCGACAGTTTTTTTCCAGCAAGTTCCTGTCTGTTTGATTAAAATTGAGATCTTGCAATTCTTTACCTTATCTTTCACACCTCCATTAAATTTCAGTATGTATTTTTTAATAAACTTTGCAATGTCTTGTAAATACCTAATTAAATAAAGTGGAAAGGCTCTAAGTAGGAGAACAGGGAAATTGGCAAAGACAG
This sequence comes from Brachypodius melanocephalos, assembly GCA_013398615.1. Lineage (NCBI taxonomy): Eukaryota > Metazoa > Chordata > Aves > Passeriformes > Pycnonotidae > Brachypodius > Brachypodius melanocephalos. The sequence goes on along the minus strand of VZSR01003282.1, from coordinate 16,348,495 downwards.
AGAAGACTCAGGATTCAAGATACTATTCTGTGCCTGCTGTACAAGGAGGCAAAAGCCCTGGTTTTCCTGCTTCTGTCCCTACACTTCTTTGCCCATAAAATTTAGTCAGCTCCCTTTTACTTTTCATATCAGTCAGCCATAATGCCCTCAATTCTCCAAGTTTGCACAAAACTCCACACTTCATTTACCCTCATTTCACCCTGCAACTTTTTTTTTTCCCCAAGATATTTCTTCTATTTTAAGCGATAGCCTTTATCATCTATTCCAACTTTCACCTTGCCTATCCTAATAAACAACCTTGTATAACAAGGGTGGATTTTCATTATCTTTAAATACGCTGCACTTTTTTTTCATTTCATGAGAAGATCTTTTAAACTGCACTAACACTGAAAATTGCGTGTTCACATTCATCAATTTGTATGACATCAAAATGGCATTAGTATTGCAAAATAATGTGATGTGACTCTTCAATAGTTTGGGCTTTACAAGGCAGATCTGAACCTATGAAAGGAACATGCAATGCCTATGACTTCCCCTTCTTTATCAGACATACAATTAATTGTCTAAGACACTTCACAGTGGATTAAGTATTCCCTCACCTACTTAAACCCTCTTACCCATTGAAACTGTAAACATTACCTCTTTAAGACGCATTAAAAGATGTCAGTGGAAGCATTTTGTTTTAGAATTCATTCTATATTTTTTCCATAGGAAAAAGTAGAGAGAAGATGCAATTATTAAAAGACGAAATTGAAAGCATGCATTTAACAAGCAGAACTTGTGGGAAGAAGTCAAACAAGTTATAGATGCATTAAGGTGGGATGATTTCCTTTCCACACAGGATTTTTTTTTTTTTTTTCTTTTGGTGCAAATATGTCCCAAGCTGCCAATTATTCTTGAACAGAAACACCAGAAAACATCATATGATCCAGATATTTTTGGGGTTTTTTTTTTTAAACTGTGACACTGGCAAATATAAGGGAGAAGCTGGGGGGAGCTTAAACAAATACGTGATTGTGATTGCTACTTACTTTCTTCCGAGCATTTTGTGGGAAAAGTTTTCTTTTTTCTTTTCATTTAGAAGCTGGAATCAGGCAGTAATAAAGAAAATAACAAATTCAATCCTAAATTTATACTTACAATTAAGTTTTAGAGTTTTATTTTCCATGGTGCCATTATCTCAGCACTCTTGTCTTGAAAAATGTGATACTGGCTCTGTATTTTTCCTGTAGTCTCTACAAACTTGCCTTAAGTGTTGCTGCAATGCTGTACTCTGGAGAAGTGAACTGGGAATGAGTACTGTTATACAAACCACGGGGTCAGGCTCTGACACCCCTTCTCACAATGAGCAATACATTTCATCTGCAAATCTCATCCAAGGTCCCACTCAGCATTAACAAAAGCAAAAGAATTTGGCCTGTTAGTGTGAGCAGCTTCCCACACTCACCTGCTACATTAAAAATAGTTACTTCCCAAGATCTCGCTATACCATTCTCCCACATACGGAGTCCCAGGCAGTGATAACTGCGTGCCATTTGCAGCAGCACAAGAGTGCTCTTGATACAAACAGCCTTACCTAGAGCAGCACATCAGACACTGTAACACGTGCATAGGCAGTACCCACATATGGCTCAGCAACGGCATGCTTTAGGGCCCTGTATCTACCTGACTGGAACAATAAATTTTAAAATATATAAACAAATAAATACAACAGAACAGCTCTTTAAGAGTGAATGAGGAGGGCAAGAGAACATGAACTCAGAAAGGAAAAATCAATGTCACCTTCCATACATGGGCTTTACTGCTACCTTCAGAAAACACAGAAAAACAACATGCCAAGCATAAATACAGTTAGCAAAAATATCTGTGCTTTGTCTATACACCCTCCTTATATCCAAAATATCAAACCTCTACCAAATAACAACCCGATTTTAAAAGCCAATTTCGACTTGCATATGAGAGGTCCAGAATGTACAGGAACAAATATGAGCAACTTGTGCTATGAGTAAACTGCCAATAAAGTCATAATAAAGCAACAATTTCCAAAATAATTTCCATGCAATCAGGTATACATATGCACAGACAAACTCACAATATTTAGTTCTTTGCTAGGAAATTAACAGAACATCTTTGTAGAGGTCTGCAGATTGCTTTCCCTGTTCTGTAAACAAATGATGACTCCTCAGAAATCTTTCAATTACTCACAACTCTTTTAAAGCACTCTGAATAATCACTGAAAAAACATACTTGATGACTGATAAATAAATCACTAAATGATTCTGAAAGCAAACATTTTGTTACCATATTAGTATATGTACTGAACAATACAAATTAAGACTACATTTGCATTTCCAGGAGCAGCTTCAACAATTTGTTTCCAGGTGAACAATTTCCTTTTCAATTTATTTATACAATATTGCACTAAAAGTAAATTAGCAGTAGATTTCTGACAATCTTCACCAAAATTTGTCCACACTTCAAAAAACATAACAGCAGCACAACTGCTAACAAGGCTATTGCCTCTGTATAAGACTTGTTTTCAAAAAAAGTGACAGAAAACTGACAAGGAAATTATTTAATTCCTTAGAACCACAGGCAACAATGTATTTTATTAGTTTTCAAATTGCTAGGAATTGTGGTTATCAACTAAAAGCTTGCATAATAAATCAATAACACTTGACTAACACTAGAATAAAAGTAGATTCCACTTTGTAGAGACTGTGGGATTTTGGTGGGAAATCTTATTGAGGCTTCGCAATCTCTCAGCACCATCAGTAGATAAATTAATTAAGGACTACATTCGCAATGTTCTTACGAGAAATAACAATCAAAATACATAGCGTGATACAGTTTCACAAAAAAAGGAAAAAAAATTAACTCTGTTGCGTATAGCAAAGCCTCAAGACTAACCCCTGAGGGGAAAAAGCCCTGCTAGAAGCCTTTTTCTTCATACCCAGAGCCCTCTGAACTGGGACAACACTTGGGAACAGACCTGTATTCATTTTAGAGCTTGCATTCCTGTTCTGTTGGTTTCCAGTCATGATGAGGGTTGATCCCCAAAACAGAAGTCCTCTGAAAGTATGTCACAACATTAGCTCCCAGACTAACAGACCTTAGCACTGATCAGCTAGCAACCATTCCTGTTCCCCAAACTCTGCCATGACTCCAGGTACAAGAGTCCCAGCATGCAAAAGGCATTTCTGCCATGTAGGGCTCTACACAGCAGCCAGGCTGAGACTGCCACAGCACAAACACACACTTTGTTGCCTGGCACACAAGGAAAACATCACCAGAACCCAGAAATCTTGAAGGAGCTCTGCCTTTGCCATCGTGGTGGCAGGAAAGCAATGCTGTGTTGCTGGGCTGCACAGGCCTTCTCAGAAATCACAAGAGTAGGAGGATGGGGGTACATGCCACAACGTACATATTAGATGGAGAAGAGGAGCCTCCCATCCCCACTTGAAGCAAACACAACTGAATTAGTTAGCTGTGGTAAATGGAGGTGGGAACGAGGACACAAACGTAGAAGTGACAGCACTGATCTGCACCTCTGTGGACAGGGACCTGCAGCTCTGCAGAGAGGTACTGCACTAGGGCAGGGCTCTTGAGGGAACAAGGAACAATTGTCCCCTCATCAGCACACAAGAAATACTATCTCCTTTGGTGCTCTCAACCACAGCAACAGCCTTTTTTTCTAGGCACAGCCCTGGAGAAACAAAATTTAAAGCCAGGCAGCCCAAGGCAATCCTGCACGTTGTGCCTCCTGAAAACTGACTCCTCTGGCTCCCTGTGCAGTGGCCATCACACAGAGACAACACACACTGACAAAGTGAGACTAGCACACAGGCCAGCAAGGCATGAGCAAGACTGCTACTGACTGCAGACTACTGCATTGGTGTGACACACTGAGGACTAAGCCTTCCATGGAATCACTATCAGGAACCGCAGATGGAAACTTGGTTTACACTTAATTGTCTCTCTACAGAAAGGAACTCGGCAGCCTTGTCAGTGAAAGCAACAGGACCTTCTACTCCACTGTCAGAAACTGAGAGAGCAGCAAGTAATAGGAAGTAGGACTCGTAAAAGGGATCCAGTAAGCAACGGGAAAAACTGTCCCTGCCACAAGGAGAAAGAAGATGCCAGAGATAACCTCACACTGTGTAGCAACCTGCCACCTGATTGCAAAATGGACCACGTCAACAGATGATGGGAACAGACCCTATGAAAAACGGGCTTGCCACGAGCGCATCTCATCAACCTGCAGCAGCTGAGACTTGTCTCTATCAAGCTTTGTCAATGTTGTGCAGCTCGCTGTGCTAACACACAGCCATTTCAGGAGCAGCAAAGCCTCTACAGACCTATGCAGTGTGTTGACAGGGATGTGTACGCACAGTCAGACACTTGTGTATGTACATGAGAGACTTTTCCCTGCCCCAGACAGATTTCTTGTGCAAGGCAGGAACCACCATTCACAAACAGAATCTCAGTATGAGCTCGAGATCGACACCCACAGTTAAACCTTCTGTGTGTCTGCAACCCTCTGTTTGGGGGAGGCCTGGCAGGAAAAAAAAAAGGGTCCCTAGTGATCTAACGATGCTAAAAGCCCCCCATCAATTGATCTCTTTCTTACTTGCACGGAAAAGGCTGCCCAGCCGTGGCTGTGCGGCCACACGGTGCTCTGAGGAGAGGGTGGCCCGCGTCCCCCTCAGACAACAACAACCCCTCAGATCACCAGCTCCACGGCTGAGCACAAGAGACTGCGACACGGCAGCACGAAGCACAGCCTGGGATCCGGCGGGAGGGAGACCCTGCCGTGTCAGTGCCAGTCCTCAGCAGCTTCCCCTGCGGTCTGCGAGCGAGGAGGGCCAGGGACCTCCGGACACTGCCCCAGCCGCGGCCCCGGAGGGCATCCCCGCGGGGCTGCCCACAGGTGCTCGCTGCCCTGCCCTGCCCCACCGCCGGGAGCGGTGGGGGGCAAGAGAGCCTGAGAAAGGAGATGTCGGAGGCAGAAGGACATGAAGAGAGGGGGTACCGAGAGGAAAGGATGCCTGAGGCGGGGAGCCAGAGGGTGGGGAGCTTGCCCCGGAGGGACCCACGTACACACACGCACAAACACACACCGCTCCAACCCCGAGCGTCCTGGCGCCCAGACACTCCCGCCGCCGCAGCATCGCCCGGCACCGGAGCCGGCCAACCTGTTTCCCCAGGCACCGAGAAATCGGCTGCGGTGCCCGGCACGGGCAGGCGGGCGGGAAGGCGGCCCCTCGCTCCCCCTCCCCGGCTGCCTCCCCGCGGGGCGCGTCGCAACCCCCCGGCCGGGGCCGCGCTGCGGCAGCCGTACCGTGGGCAGCAGCGGCTCCATCTGCGCCCCTTGGTCCTGAGTCTCCATGCGGCGGCGGCGGGGCTGCGGCGGCGCCCCCTCCCCGCCGCCCGCGGGCCGGGGCGCTCCCCGGGCGCTGCGGGAGCCTCTGGGCTGCGCCGGGCTCGGGGCTCGCTCCGCGCTCCCGGCTCGGCGCTCCCGCCGCGCTCCCGCCGCGGATCAGGCGGCGCGGAGGCAGGAAGCGCGCGCCAGTCACATGGCCGCGCGCACCGCCGGCCCCGCGCGGGGGGGGCCACGAGCCGGAGCCACCTGCGGGATGTGGGATGAGGAATGAGGGATGAGGGATGGAGGATGACGGATGGGGGATGAGGGATGAGGGATGCGGGCTGAGAGGTGTGGGATGAGGGATGCGGCTGCTCTCGCCGGGGCCGCAGGCCGGGCCCGCCTCGCCCCTGCACACCGGCACTCCGCGGGCGCTGCAATGGGAGCGGGGAGCGGAGGGACCGGGCCCCACCAACCGCCGGGTGAAACCACGGAAAACATCACACACGGCTCGGAAGTTCAGCGCTTTACGCCAAGCTTCAGCCGCAGGCTCCCCAGCACTGCTGCTTCAGTGCAGGCTTGGGCCAAGACTTGATTTAGCCAGCGCCAGGAGAGTACCAGAAAACAGTGACCCTACACTCCGTCCTGCCCAACACTGACCCTTAGTTACAGACAGCACCTTCAAAAGAGAGTTCTGCCTCTCTCCCCACTATGATAATCCAGCCATCCCCTTCCACCTGCAAATCATAAACACACCAGAATACCATTTTCTTCAGTGTAAGATTAATATGAGTTTTCCCCTCTTTTCCACCCAATTTTATCATTCAAGCCTGCTACACATTTGGCTTCTCCAGTCTATCTGGCTCTGCATCTACAGTGGTTACATTAAGCTATACCAAAATCCCAACAACTTACACAAATGATTGTCAAAGCGTGAATTTGCTGTGCAAATGCGAATGGAAAGTTGAGTTCCCACAGTACTTGTACTACTAGGAACAAGTGTGGCATTGCCTACCAAAACAACTGAGCTAGAGGAGTTTATATTTTCACCACTTCCCAGTGTATCTTCCAGAAAAAAAAAAAAGCCCATCCAAACCTGTGTGCATAAAATTCAAAATGGACAGAGATCTGATCATGAAAATTAAACTAGCAAGTAAATTTCTATCTCCCTGTTAACATTAATTTCCTTGCCAAAGCAGCAGGCCATGCCCTACATTTTGGATATCCTTTGCAGTCTAAAAGTAGATCAATAAACAGCTTCACTAAATCTGATTAATTTCCTCTGCCATGGGACATGTTCTTCAAGTCTCCCAGAGACCTTCCAGGTTGAATTATTTGTACATCAGCCAAGCAAGACATAAAGCTGGGGGAGCAGTATGAAGGAAAGGGGAGTCAAAGCTGATTCTTACAAAGATGGGGGCTATTTTTCTGAGTTACAACTGAGAATTTGTTCTTTAAAGTGAACACAGTATACATTGAACACAGTACAGAAAGACAGACTATGGTCCAGGTTCTAGGACAAAGTCCAGATGTGTATTTTCATAACATGATTACAGATCTACAGTAATTAACATAGGAGGCCATTCAGGTCACTAGAGGTAAGGCTGTGTCAGCATTTGTGCAGTAAACCCCTATTTGTAGGAGCTTATAATTAAGCCATGAAAGTCATGATGAAGCTGGGAAAGAGTGTGTTTAAAAGTGATTTTCCTCCTTTAAAGAAAAGACATTTAAAGTGAACATACCACCTTTGGGAAGACCAAAAGCTTCCAGTCTAAGGCAGTTATTTCAATGAATATTAGTATAAGCACCTTGGTCTTCTCTGCCTAAACATCTCGAGTTTGTCCAAGAGCACTTTTTCAGTAGGTACTGCAATTCTTCAAACTCAGTGGCATTTACACATCTTTTACTACCTAAAATATTCCCTCAAAACACACTCATCCACATAGACACTTCTAATAAAAGCAAAGCTCCAAACCAACTCAGATACTGTGTACATGACACTGCTCCCCAACACTTCACAGTGAAAAACAGGATCAAGACCACAAGCACCATGCTCAGGAGTTACAAGTGAGTTACCGAAGGCACAATCAAAAGAAAGTTGGGATCAGCCATGTAATTGGTTTTGAAAAGGTTTTTTGTCAGAGTGTTTTACAGTCAGGAGTTTGCCATTATGGAATAATGGATGAGATATGGAAAAAGTCAGTTAAATAACAAACCTCTCCAAATCATTCTGTATTGTCCTGATCCACACACATAAAGACAGCCCAGACTTCTGTAGCTACAAAGCCACACACGGATAGCCAGAGTCCAAGTGCCAGTCATTCTTTCGGCAGCTGTGACAAACAGGCTTCAGTACGAAGGTCCAAAATGTTGAATCCAAAACTCCAAAGCCAAGGGCTTTATACATACAAAAGTGGGAGAACATAAAGGACCTCGCTGAAAATTCTACTTTTAATCAAACATAACAGCTATGTTTTCTAACATTCTAGCAGTATATCACACCAAAATGAGAATTAAGAAAAAGTAATATTTATTCTCTAGTTGATTTATAACTGAATTTGAATTCTGTTTGCCTTTACTTCAAGTTGGCTTCTTTCACTATTGTGTCTGATTGTAAGCCATACTTCCATGTCCAGCAATTTTGTTAGTATTACCCTATTATGGAAGTAATTTCATTTCTCATCCCAAAAAAAAGCTTTAAATTTGTGAGATTTTAAACTAGGACAGGCTTAATTTCTAGTTTCAACTTTTAATACACAACCAGGTGCTATTTTCAAGCTTTTGTACATGAAGGGTAAGTAAAAAAAGAGAATTCTCAAATCTTCAATAACTGGAGAAACTTCATCACAAAAGCAGGTGCGAAATCACAACATGGAGATACACTTCAGCTGTAATATTAAGAATAATTAGGATATGCTATAAAAATAAATAATTTTGTGGCATATTTATGTCAGACTAATTTTTTTTAAATATATATTTCTAGTGCATTGCATAAATGAAATAGTGAGTGTTTTTACATTTACTTTTACAGTGATAAAGCTCCTAAAGCAAACATCAATAGAAAAAAGGGGAAATACTGTTCTTGTTCAATAACATTTTGAATTTATGTCAGAAACTGACCTGATCCCTGCCTGGCGTCATCTTTCATAAGAAATTAAAACCAGCAAAAGTTGAATTTTATTCTTCTCCTTTGAGAGAAGAATATTCTTTTCCTTCCTCAAACTGCCTTTTACCCCTTTGGCCTGCACAAGCCAATAACTCAGATGCTCTCTTGAGTTACGGTCAAGGTGTTCAACCTCACTGAACAGAGATTTTGTTCCTCAGAAGCTGTTCACAAGGGGTATGTTTTATATATAAGCTGAATTATATGTTTTATATATAAGCTGAGCTGAATTCAAAAGGCTCAGAACATTCTCAAAGTCCTTTGTAGGCATATAGCAAAAATCTTGGAGGCACATACCCATCTATCTGGGCTTGATATAAAAATGGTCAGGGGTGTAAATAATTCCCACTGTCTTGAGCATCACTGACATAGCCCTGTTTATACAAAATTAATGTGTGACAAGAAGCAGCAGAATAATGAAGACCTAGAAATCACAGAGTACCAGTTCAAGGGAGGTCTTGCAATACTTCTCTTAGTAAGTCTTTGTAAAACAAGTTCATTTTTCTTACTTAAAGAGCACTTCCTAATTATCAAGAGTGACAGGTACTTCCTCCACCTAAGTTCCAAGAAGGTATTCTGACATAATAAGTGATGTTATATATATGGATATTTCTGTATGTGCATAAAAGCTGTCACAGAGTCCTAGCATCACTTACTGGCCAAGTACCACTCACATTTTTACTGTCATACCTTTCTGTCAGTTTTCATTTTATGATCAATATATAGCTATAATTTAAAAGAAATGCTTTATTTAAACCATTTCTCTCAATACAATTCCTGTTCTAGGAAGACATCCTGGAGTCTTGGCTCATCTCCCAGTTTAGCCATAAAATGTGTCACTCTACAAGGATGGAGGGGGGTGGGAATTGCTACTAAGCAAGAGTGAACTCCACAGAGCTGTTAGTTACAAACCTGAACATGAGAACTATTTACTTTAAAATGTCCCCATGGCAGAAATATGCTTGAAGCCTACATTCATTCAGTTACATCTATGTCCAATAGTCTCAGCATGTTCTTAATTCCAAAAAGAACCTGCACTCTGTCAGACCTAATGTGGTTGCCAGTAGATTTTAGCAACATAGTGAACAGTTTCACACAATATTCAAAATCAGAAAGGGCTGGGGTTAGATCAGCTTGCCCTCTCTTGATTCCTGCCTAAGCTCGAGCCTCAAATACACTGGTAAATAAAATGCATGCACAATACACATTAATTTGAATGCTCATACTGTGCATATTTATCATAAACATATTTTTTTAATGAAGGAAAACATTTTTAAAAACTGCAAATTATTTTCAGCTTGCTACCAGTTATTTCTATTTCAAGTAAAACAGCAAAATAATTTCTAAGCTTCTGGGGGAAACAAAATAACTATCAAGCAGTCAAAATCCTTTTCATTCTATTTTTGTCTTATTGACCATAGAAAATGAAGTAGTAATGGGTGGATCTCTCAAACTGCATTTCATGCTACTAAAAAAAAAGATGTGAACTACCTTTACATACAAAGAGGAATATCCCATTCATACAACCTATTCCTAAGACATTCTTTTCTCCATAATGAGAGAAACTATTCTGACAAAAAGGTAAAAAAAGGGGAGGGGAAAAACTCAAATTCTGGCAGCAGTGTTTCCTCTCTCCATTCTTCCTCCCTAAGTGAAGATAAATAACCATCTGGATCACTGTACTGCCTTTGTGACAGGTGGTACTCAGTTATGTTTCTCATTTGATTGGAAAGTGGTAATGGCTCTTTAGCAGCTCTTTCTTTTGCTAATATACTCTGCCTGAAATAATTTACTCTAAGTTAATTCATTTGAAATCTGATCCAAAGATTCAGTACTGATTGGGATGTATTCTTCAACTGCAACAAAATCTCTTTTTTTCCTACTGGCATTCAAATGGGGGAAAACGTACTCTAATAATTGTTTCACTAATATAACTTCTCACATTGTTCAGCCAAAAGAAGTAATGCCAGTGAAATATGTCTGTGTCCACAGCCCAATCCTACAACTCCTATGACACAGGGAGACAATCTGTGTCGGTAAAGAGCACCAAATAATTACTACTTTCTTAATTTTCCCCAAAATGGATCCTCTACCAAAGATCATTAATTTTATGGTATGCTGACTCTAAGCTAGGCCTTTGACTTCTGCTATAAGGTCAATATTAGAGAATACTATTTTAAAATCTAAACTAAAATTAAGATGTGTTAGAGACTCTTAAAATAATACATGTAATTAATGATTATATTAGTTTGCTAATTATCAAGATAGCCACTCTTTCTAGGCTCATTTTTCAAGTGAAACAAATTCCTCAGACATATCATCCATTTAATCCTGCTTTGTAAATAAAATATGTTGAATCAGACCCTGATTAGTCAGTGACCTAAATAATCCTTCAGAAAGATTAAACAATCTTAAATTAAGACCTGCAGGGGGGGATAATATATTGTTTCTTGCTCAGTTACTGTAACAGCAAGCTATAACTAAACATGTATCTTACAGAGGTAAGACAACATTTATCTAGATTGAGCTTCAAGTGGTTGGGTTTTGCTGCATGTCTTACTTCAAGGCCAAGAAGTCCTCTTGCATGGGGAATGGTTTCCTTACACAGGTGGGGACTGTGTTAATGCTTCTCCTCCTTTATGGTGCTTCTGGTTCTCTGCTTCTAATCCTTCTCTGCACCACTGTCATGGCTCCTCTGAAGCCTCCAATTTGCACAGAACACCACAGTGTTACAAAACTTGGCCTGACAGTGCAGCATTAAGAAGCCAGACTGTCCGCCTTTGACCTCTGCATCATCCCCTGTTTTTCACATCATGAAACATGACTGCTCCCTTAAGCATTGTGCTGCAAGGAGAGCTCCTAACCGGGGCATCCACAGGGTCAGATGATGGTTATTAGGAGAGATGGATGAGGCTGCCTGCAGTTTTGTTTGTTTGCAGTATTTGAAATTTGCAAGTACGTACTACAGTAAACGTTGCAAAGTGCATATATCTACTTTCAGCTTTTAAATCCTGGTCATATTCTTTGTCTGGTGCTTGCCTCAGGCTGTAATCACTCCAGCAGGGAGTTTATCAGCCTCCATAACAGACCAGACTGAGCACATGGCCTTACAGTGAGAGAGCCAAAGGCACGAAACTTTGGACAGAAGTTTTTCCATAGGTATTCATGAAACTATAGAAACAACTATGTAAAATTCATATTTTGCACATATAACTAAGACATGAAAGCTATCTGTGTTAGCCCCACAGAAACAGAAAGCACTAAGCTGTGTCGTGCAGTACCCATTTTTCTCATTACATCTTGGGTAAGATGCATTATCCAACTGCTGGAATTTTCAACTTTGTCTTGAATTACAGGCAACTGAGGAGATTGTTTGCAACACTGCTTCAGCTAAATCAATTACTCCTGGCAGAGAAAGCACCCACCTCCTCCTCCTCAGGTTTTCCGAATACAAAGTTCATTCAAAGCACTTCACATCTAAAGAGAGAAAAAGGAAAGGATAAAAACTTCATGGAAAATTATCTTTTAATTACAAATTTGAAAGCACAGCTACAAGAATTACAAATATTTCTATAAAAATCCCAGTCTAGACTGCATGTTACCCTGAAGTTTCACAGTAAATCAAAGCAGTGCTACAGATAATTTATGGAGCTGACAATCTAGCTCCCTCTCTACCCATCACCTTTGATAGGAACCCAACCCTGGTATCATGGAGTTTGCTTAGAAGGTAAGATTATTTTCTCCTCTTTTGGGAACATCTCTGAGATACCAAATAAAAGTAAATGAACACTAATATTTACTATACTTTCTAATTACACATTCCTTACACCCTAAGCAGCCTTTTTGCCATACATGAGATTTTTAAAACCAATACTTTGGAAATTACATCACATGATAGCTGTTCATGGTAAGCATATTTTACTACTTTCATGATTTGCAGTGCTGTACTAGGTTTTCACAAAAACTAGATCCACATGTAATACATTACTAATAAAGATGAGTGTTGGCTTTAAAAATGCTTCTTGTGTTTCAAAATACCACCTTTGTCAGTTTTGCCACTCTAACCACTACATAGAGGGAAGATATTTGCTGTGCTTCTACTGACCTACAAATTGAACAGAAATACATGTCCTTCTTATTTTTCCACATGCTACATTTCCAGATTAAAAAAAAAAAAAACTTACCTGAAATTCAGAATCCAGGATCATTTCTCAAGAGCAGCAGCTGGCATAAACTGACAGAGCTCCAATACAGTCAAATGGGGTTTATGACATGAAAGTGCATTCCTTACTGAAGTATCCAACTCAAACCAAAAGCAGGAATTTAAAAAGGAACTATTTGAAAAGAACAGCTACAAAGAAGTAACTATTTTCTTTAAAGATAAATACTTTAAAGCTGAGCTTTTAAATTGCACAAAGAGAACAAATTCATCCATGTTCCACAATAGGCAGGTAGTTGGGACACAGAAAGTGAAATCTTCATTGAATTGCTAGCCTCAAGGAAGCCAATTCCTTGGTTTTGTAAGAATTTCGCCTCATTAGGAAGACACTTTTGGCCTAAAGAGTAGTGATCATTGATTCAAAACCTAACTGCAGACAGTTCTGCAGAAATAAGCAATACTCATTTCCAGCCAGTCAGTTTTGGGATGGATCCTGTGTCCAATGCTTCAAGTGTTTAACATTGCTGACCTCCATGGTGGGAACAGAACGAGCCCTCCTGAGGCCCATGGAGAGTTCATGGCAAACTGGAGGAGTGGGCTGACAGAAACCTCAGGAAGCTTAGCAAGAAGTGCAGAGTCCTGTACCTGGGATGGGTCAGCTCTATGGGGTGAATTAGCAGGATCACAGCCAGGAAGCCCAGGAATGGGATTATTCCCCTTGGTACTCAAAACCACACCTGAAATAACAGTGCTCTGGTTTTGGGCCCCCAGTACACAGAGGAAGATCAACAAACTGGAGTCTGTTCAGATTATATACTTACAGCATTGTCAGCTTAAATTTCCAAGAGCAATATATATTTTATATATAGAAAAAGGCATTTCTCAACTGTATTAACTCACATCTCCCTGAGGTAAACATTTAAGATGATTCATGACCTAGGAGTGCTTGCTCCTCTCCAAAAACTTCAAAAGGATTTCACATAAATTTTTCAGATATCTTTAGCCAAATTTGAGTCATCTAACACTGTCAGAATAACCCCCTCCAAGTTTTCTTGTACTACACATGAAAAAAAGAGAGATTATTTACAAAGTAAATAGCAGCATAATGGCTGAAGTCCAATTGTTTTCCAACTTTGACCAAAGGTAAACACACCAACCATAGAACTAAGCTCAAAACTTATGCTACCAATAAGAAGCTTTAAACTCAAATACCCCTGTACTTTCTTCCTTGAGATGAGAAAATACAGTATTAAAATTCTATTTATAAAGGGAAAACTGAGGAGTACTAACATGGCAATATTCAGGAATTCTTTTTGTAACATTAAACACATAGATAAAATGGTTTATATGAACTCTTACCAAAGCAGTAAAGAACTCTTATCAGAGTTCTGAAAAATCTTATCTGCATGCCTATGGAGTTCTAAGACAGTGAGTGTAGGATTTCTGTATCTCATTTACCTATGGTCTTTAAAACCATTTATAGATTTTGTTTAAAAGACACAGAAGCCAAATAGTGCATGCAATCTCTTTACATTTCTGCAAATACCACATTATTCATAGATTTTTAACTGTCAGGACCCAACTGCAAATCCACTCTGTAGCCATTGCATTACACCCAGCAATGCCAGTACTAGTGCTCTAATCTAAGAAATCATTGTCTTTGTTCCTAAAAATTGTGGCCAACACATTAACACAGGTGAAATATTTTACCACCTGCCAGCAGGACTAGAAGCCACCAAAGCTTCCAGAATTCCTCTAATACTCCCACTGCACACATGAAAACACATTAAAGTGAAAATGTGAGGTTATCAAGACCACCTGAAGCATCAAACATAAATATCACACTGAGACAACTGCACTGTTGCAAACATGCCTTGAGGCACTGCCACATAATTCAGTCTTGGCATCAGGCTGCATTTTTAGAAAAAAGGGATGGACTGATTAACGCCTTGACCAAAATTATGACATAAACTGTGCTTAACATCTCACACTGTGGGACACTAATATCTAAACTGGCTAAAGTTACAAAGATAGCTTCTCATCTCCTGTGGTTCCCACTCTGACACGTCCATATCAAAACAAGACCATGGTACAATTTCCTCCCAGTGTCCTCATTCCCAAAAAACAGGAAACTGTCATTGGGAAGCTGTAGTGTGTCACAGGTGAGAGAAGAGGGACACCAAGAGCAGCTGCTGATCCCAGTTACTTCAAGAAGCATTTATAACAGAGAGACTGGAAAGTGCATAGAAGTCAGAGTCTTCTCAGGAGAACAAATTGTTTTGCCCTACGCTAAGAATCAATGGTCATCAGGATAATCCTGCAGGTCTCAGCTGTAAGATACCCACGTCTCTAATGTCTGGCATCACAGCTGGACCACTTTTGTAAAGCCTATGCTTTGCTTGAAGTTTGTTGCCTTTTGCTAGATGTCATGAAAAGACCACGTGTTCAGCAGTGGACATTTTTGTCTACAGCACTGAGAGGTGTTTTCTGTCCATACAGACTTATGTTTCTCACACAACTTGAATCATATTCAGGGTTTGCAGGAAGTTAACCTGTTTAGGGGAAGAGCACTTTCTTGCACGCCAGTGCTCCTAGCATTGGATGTATTTTATATTCTACTATATTTCTTGGTGTTATTTCAGAAAATATAACTCTATTTCTATCACTGCAGCACACTCAATCATATCTGATCCACACTTAAATTACTAAGATGGCAGTGGAACTGCAGTAGCACCAAGAACGTTGTAAACCATCCCACTCTGGAGGAATTAGTCTTAACTTCCATTTCCCTGATATCTACCATGACAGCCTAACTGATGAGCAACTCCCTGTAAGATCTTCCATGATGATTTCTGTTTTGAGATCATTCAAAAGGAGCAAACAAAATGAAGGTCACGCCAATGCATTTCCACATGATGCTGTAGGTCGTCTTCAAAAACTTGAAAAATTACTGAAAGGGCTTTTAGCAAATTCAATATGGAAGCTTTGACATTTCCCTATGATGAGAAAAATTAAAAGGGTGTGAAAATATGTGATTAATATTTTATTCAATGCTGAATTTTGATAACAAAATTTAAACAGATTTTCTAACAGATAAAAAGAAAAACAAGACACCCTTGTGAGTAATTGTCACAAGTTCTGCCATTTCTTTTAGTTCTTGCACAAACCCTCGGGTGAGTACATTTTCACCTTAGCTGATTGCTGCTGTTTGTCCAAATCACAAGGCTACCATCAATCAGAAAAGAATATAATTTAATGCCTAGAGGTAGTGAAAAACAATTTAATGGAAGACGTTTTTCTCTCCCTTGCGAAGAGCCTGTAATAAATTGCCCATTTTCCAGGCAGGACAATTCAGGAACGTATCACCAGGCTGGCTTAAATATATGAAAACCTTTCACACTGTAATAAACACTTACTGGGGATATTAAATAGAAGGAAGGTAAGGAAGATTTTCCAACTACTAATGAATTTGCTGTCAAAAAAAGAAAGAATCCATATCCAAATTTGATCTGTAGAAAAAGCATGAAGAACTCCAAGACACAGGGATATGACCACCATCTATGGTCATTTAACACAATCATGATTCTATCACAAGAGCAGCTTGTCTCCATTCACAAAATGTACTCTGCACAGCTCTTCCTAACTATGCAAAGCCACAAACCTTACAGCAAAGAACTTTAGAGTCACGTCAAAAGGCAATTCCACATTTGTCTGAAACTCCATATACTTGTGAATTATCTGAAACACAATATTCAGAGCTACAAGAATAAGTTGGTTGTGTAACCACAGATGGAGGCCTGACAAGTTCAGAACACTTGACAAAAGGGACCTTGCAGTAAATCTCATCTAACTTTGCATACAGTCAAGATTATTTTAACAGCTATTTATTTTTATAGATATATGTGTCTATATATACAGCTTTTTCTTTCATCACTGCAAATTGCAGTAAAAACATGCAATCTTTGCAGTGTGTGAATGCAAGACATCAGATTAAGTGTTGTTCTTCCATGGCATTATTATGGGAAGTTTCCAACAGAAAACATATTGGTCACTGGTTGTGATATTTGCTAGCTACTGGCCAGACACAGCCAAGGAAGTGTCAATGTGCAGCAGGCTCATTCCACAGTGCTGAACAAAGTGCAGAATTCTGAAGCCTCACCTTCCCCTATCTCTAACACAGAGCAAGTGAAAAAGTTAACACCAAACACAGAGCTGAAAGACCATGAAGTAAATTGAAGCTGGTTTACCCTTCCCTGATAAAAATCAACCCAAGACACAGTAACATTTTTTAATTACAAGTCCACCTCAAACTTAGACATAAAGTTAAGGCTTTTCCTCTCGAAGTGTATGTAGATAATTATGGAAACTGTTATCTTTTCCAGACGATGCCAGACCTTGTCCAGCTGACTCAGTTTCACTTAAATGGAAGAAGTTCTTACCTGCCTCAAAGTGGTGTGAGGAAGTAAGGCAGTGCAGGAGTGCACAGATGAAAGGTGACAAAAAGTAATGCATGCCACCAACCATCCCTCCCTGCCCACTTAAAATCCTTCTGTAGCTAACAACCATCAGCCAGCTGTGAAGAGAAATGAGGTACCACTCCAATTAGTGATACACACTTTGATTTGTAACTAAATAAATAAGACATAGCACTTGTATACACAAATCAATAACTGAAGTTTGATCAAGCAAGAAAAACAGTAAGATACTGATATCACCATGTGTCCTGTCAACCTTCAGACAGAATTAAAAGACAAAGCCAATTCTATGTGACACTCAGAAACTGATTTAGGGCCCTAAGATTAAATAAATTTGAATGGCTGCAGTGTCCTAGGGAAAGATGGAAAATAAGGAGGGGGATAGAAGCAATTTCTATAGCTAGCTTCATTTGCCTCATGTATTTCCTGCATCTAAGTCACACCTTGAAACAAGACCATCTCACTATGCCTAAAACTGATGGTTGTCCCCAGAGTTTCCCTTTTAAGCAGATACTACAACTACACCCCTAGAATTTCAGGTCAGAGCTGGGAATTTAGTCTTGCCCTCAGCACAGTGATTGAGGGCCATGTGCCAAATCCAGCTCTGACTTAAGTGCCAGTAAAAATTGTCAAACATAAAATGCAGCTAAGGTCAAGTCCCAGATATATTGTTCAAGTAAAGCACAGATGATCTTGACCTCTTAAGAAAACTGAATGTAGCATTCATGTCATGGACTACTCAAAAAAAAACAGAGTTCCTACAATAAAAGCAGGAGCTGTTTATTTTTGAAGGAAGATTAAAAGCCTTTGATCAAACTGTACCTTTTAAGCAGATAGGAGCTGGGTCTCAGAAAACATTAAATCATACAAAATTTCCCCAGAACCATGAGGTATTGAAAAATATGAATTGTTGATCACAAGTAATTTTTTAAAAACAACATCATGGTTGTTCGACAGTACTTACAGCTTTTCTCTATACTTTCTCTAAGCCAAACAAACTGAGAAATTTTATTTGAATTTCACATTGATGTAGGACTTCCAGAAGAATGGCTTTTTTTAAAATATACTGCACCTGCTTGAAGCTAAGAATTAAGGTCAACAAATTTTTTAAAAAAGGTCAGAAGAATTCTTCAGCAGTTCCAGAATGATCCCTTAGCAAAGCTTAAGATAAATCCTTCCTCAAAAGTAGCTTGAGAGGCAACACGTCTAAGATATGTAGGATGTGCCTGTTACAGGTTTGCATCTATCAAGCCTCCCTTCCCAGTCACAAAGATCCGTCTCAGCTGTCACCTAGTCGTTTGCATCCTCCCGAGCTGAAGACCTATTTTGGAATACCTTGTGCTGCCGGTGCCGTGGGCTTTAGTGCCACTCAGTGTTCAAATGACACAACTGCAGGGAGATGCTCTACGCGGGCATCCAGCAGCCTGATACGAAGAGGAAGGACACTTTACAAATTCGTAGAGAATAGCGGATTTGTGAGAAGTGGCTGATGTTGATCCTTCACTTGGTCGCATCTTTAGCATCAATGCTTCTGTTTTTGAAAAGCATAGAAGCCACAGTGGGATTTTCAGAGGAAATGGACATTCAGCCTGAAATGACCCATGAACATGTAAAGTGTCATGGCCATGAAAAGTGAAGAAATCACCAGCAGAGAGGAGGGGAGAGTGAAAGAAGTTTGCAGGACATAGGAGACAACACAAAGTCAGAGGAAGCAAGAAGAGACATTCAGCAAACACATGCAAGCTGGAGAAGGACCAAGTGAAAACAAAGAATAGGACAATGAAAAAACTGTTAGGAGAAGTCAGGTAAGCTAATACTGCTGTGTGGCTCACCTGGGCAAAACTCATCTTCGCCAAAATACATGTCTGGAATTTAACCTAAGAGATGGAAGCAATCTCATAAAGTATATTTCTTTATTCTTCCTCTTTCTCCTTCCTGATTCACATTAATTATTTTTATTTTAGGTTGGGTATTTTTTTAACCTAATAAACCCCTCAGATAATACACTTTTGAAATACCTTGCCAAAAAAAAGAGCTCTGCTATAAATATCCTTTCTAAATGAAAGGCAAAACAACAACTAGAAGAGGAAAAAAATAGAATACATTATCAGTTCTATCAACAGTAACTTCAAAAACAAAAAGAAATGTCTTACAAGAAGTTTCCATAACATAAACAGAAGTTACAATCAGACAAAAACCCCTATTTTCTCCCAGGCCAATAAATATCCGAAAACTAAAATCATAAACAGAAACTAAAGCTGAATAGGAGTTCCTGTTTATTGCAAAAGAGAAAGATTATTTCTCAGAAAAAATAAGATGAGGCTAAGAAATGTCCTGAGAATAAAGCAAGCCAAAGTGACCATAAAATACCAGAAACATTTTGCACAGGGATGCTCAGACTGCCCACAATGGGACACTGTCACACCCTGCCCTGCCAGCCTCACCTGACCTACACCAACACCAATGCTGGCAAGTGGCAAAACACCAAAGAGCTGCATGGTGAAAAATGTTATTTATAATACATGGAGACACCATTATCACACACAACAGCTAGCACGCAGCATCGCAATAAAGGCAGTTCCTTTAGCAGATTAAGCCCTCAAAAAATTACCAATCTCAGAAACACAGAAGAGCACAGAGTCCCCCTCGGCTGGCCTGAGGACATCACATGTCTGCCAGAAGAGATGGGCTGCTGCAGTTTGGCATCACAAAAGGGTGCTGAAGGAACACGAACTGTTTGAAGCTTGTATTCTTTTTTCTGCTTGAATTTATGTAAAATCTCTAATGAATAGAAGTTAATTAGCTACACTTAAGACTGATATACAGCTACAGCCATAGGGAATAAACAGGTTCACCAGCTGCTGTATTACTTCAACTACACTGTAAATTGCTGCATGCTATTAACATGCTCTCCTGGCTTCAATAAAGAAAATCTTATTGAAATCAGTAGCACACATTTCCTATTTCAGTGAGACATTGCAAAATTAAAATGATATGTAGTAAAAACAATATGTGTGAGCCACCTGCTTACTGTATGATAGAATAGATTGGCATAGAATGACAGCTGCTGCACAGCCAACATTTCAGATACTGTACTACCTTGCCAACTGGACTTAAATTCACACACGATTTCCTTGACTAGCACTGAATGAATTTTTGCTGCTATAAATATGCATTGGCAATTGTGATGAATCATCCAGGATACTAAGGGTCATTGTTAATTCAAATACATCAAGAACCATATCCAGTGCAAAAAGCCTCCAGAACAAATATTGATGAGTCTGGACTGTTTAGGTGACCTACACATAAAGAACATCTTGACCCACAACAAAGGGTAATGAAGCCTTCAGGGCTTGCTGGATGCTCATAGCACAAAATGCTCAATGTTAAAACCAAAGTACCAATCAATCATCACATGGCTCCTCACACTAGCTTGGAGTCCAGGAGAATTACCATCATCAAGACCTTACAGCCTTATTTAGGCACCTAGAGACAGATTCAGAGAGCCTAAACTCCCTAATTTCTTACACTTATCCTAGCCTATTCTACATCTGCATTTTGTTTTTAGCAGACTCAAGGCAGGTCTCAGCTCTGCCCCTGAGCCAGGCTGTCTGAATCCCTTTTCAGGCTCATGTGGTTTTCAGCACCACTCAGTCACAAGAGCCTACTGAAAGGCAGGTTCCTTGGTGTTGCTTCTAATTCCCATTGATTTCAATTAGAGCCATGTGTCTAATTATGTTTGCAGATCTTTTTTTGCTGGTTTTATATTAAGGGGATGCCTAGAAACAATAAATGTTTCTTTTAATCTAACTTTCAATGCTGGCAGATTATGTCTCAAGTCAGTGCTGACAGGAGCTCTAACAAGGAATCTTGCTTTAGATTCCCCTGATAATAAAATCTTGTTTGCATATATAATAATAAGTGTTCTGGATTGGAACAGGGAATAATTTTATAAGGATGAATCCGATCTACAGTTCTACAACAAGCGACAATACTGTAGTGTTCATAAAAGGGCAGGTTTGGGGTAAAATCAGTAATCTATTTCAACCAATTCAAATGCCAATATCCCATCTGCTAAGTCTCTTTATTTTATATCAGTCTGCCATTTTCTCTTAGTGGTAGCATCAATAAACATTGTTGGTAATCATCTGCTTGTGCTCTAATGTGGCATATTCAGTTTCATTGAACAAAGCCAGGCTGAAGATCCCCAAAGGAAAACAAAAGTGAGTTGTTTAGTTGTGATTCAGACCCATGTCTCTGATTTAAGAATGACTCATGTTGCATAATCACCAAACCTGAACATAAATAGGTTTTATGATATACAAAGCTAAATGCTAATAACAGCTGTTTTATTTATTCCAAAGAATTTTTCAATTACATGGGGTTCTTTTCTTCATTTTGCCAAGTGCAGTGAACATTTCAAAAACAGCCATTAATTTGAGGAGTTCACTAAAAATAGTATCTGTATCTGATGATGTATAACAGGATTCCAGCTGGAGAATACCACTTTGATTTACAAAAGGATTTGTTTCTCTTTCCCTGCCTTCAGATAGATTTGTAATCCACAGAGAAAAGATGCTGGATACCTAAGTCTAGATTCAGGTTTCCCTTAGCTGGCATTTGCCATAAAATTCCCAAATACATCTAGCATACTCACAGTCTGCAGCCAGATATGACCTAAAATATGATTACAAAGGTGGGGTTTGCTTCTCTGGCACTGTAAAATAACAGTCAAAATAAGATAATTAATCACTGTCAGTCATAGTTACAATAGGCCCGCTAATCAGTGGTGAAGGGAATTATAACTGGCCACATACTCTGAGAAACTTGGAGATGATAAGCCCTGGCTTGCACAGTAACTTCAAAGCCTCACAGGTTTTGAGTTGCCATCAGGGTGTTTGGGTTTCTAACAGGAACAAGACAGCAACAAACTTGTGTCCTTCAGCCTTAAAAGGCTTGTCAATAAGACACAGAGGTTCTAAAACTGTCCAGTTTTGAGAGCAACCTGATACACATCTTAACATAAAGCTGGAATACCAGCCTGGAAAGGAACCTTCAGCAATCAGCTAAGTTCCTTGACACTGCTTGCTGCTTCAAACAAACTTCCCCCATTCAAAAAGACATTTCCAAAAAATCTGCATTCCTTGATATGAAAACATTCCCTTACAGATTATTGTCAGGACAGGCAGCTTTTCTGACGGCCCTCAACAGCCCCATGCCCCTGGAGGTCCACTCCAGAGGTGGAGGACACACAGCTCAGCACCGCTGAAGGGCAGGAGCTGCAGGGAGGCTGGAGCAGGCTGTAACCTCCCAGTTCTGCCATGAGGACAGGTCCTGTAAAAGATCCTCATGCCTGTCAGCTAATACTGTACCCTGCCCTGGCATTGTAATGGAAACGGCTGTGCTTTCTGAAGACATCATCTTTGACATGAGACATAAAACCACACATGTTTGTCATTTCTATATTTAACACACCGATGTTGAGCTTGGGGAGGAAAGAATAGCTTCTGCTAGCATAGATCAGAAATGTCTTTTGAGAGGTGGCATGTAAAACCATATCCTCAGAAAAGATGTTTAGTTATTACCAAAAACTCTGATGTTAGCACTGCTCTCCCAAATGACTAGATACCACTTTTCAAAGGAAAGACTGTAGAAGAACAAATTTACTAAGTTTACAGATTATATTCTCGTACATTTGTATGGTCATGGATGACAAAAAAATCTATGACCTCAGCAAAGAACCAGTGTTAAAATCACCTAAATAATCTATTACATTTATTCTTCAAATAATATTATTTACTGTAGCATTTACAGTGTAAATGACATATATTAAACAAGCATCTTGTTGTCTAAGATGCTTAGACTTTTATACACACATAAAAATAAAATAAAAATACCAGCCATTGGAAAAAAGCACATTTAATAGTAACATTCAAACATTGTTCATATTATGCAATTCATTCTGTAGGTGTGGCTTGATCATATTCAGCATAATAGATCATTTGGAGCACAGGCACTGGCAAGCCTGCTGCAGTCCCAGCTGGCCTGCTGTCTGGGCTATACATTTTTTGTGCAAGAAGTAAATCCTGCTTGAAAACGTTACTTGGGCCTGAGATTTACTATTTGGCAACGTCACCTACACTGATGTCCACACACAACGGAACAGCTCTAGGAAAGGTGGCAGCAGAGAGAGCCAGCCCTGGCAGCAATCCCCGCCCGAGGGACTGCGGCCGCCCAGGGAGACTCCAGGAGCCACAAGAGGGAATGGCAGTTCATGCCAGAAAAACAGCAGTAATACATTCTCCCCATCCCCTCCCTGGTGAAATGAATAGACCATTAGAAGCCAAAAAAGAAATCTATATTGAGATACTGCTAATGTTCTAACAAAGTGACACAAACAAGTTACACCTCTAACAACTCACCTTCTTCCTACTCTAGGTATTTATAGCAATCTCTTGAATTTGACTGATATACCATAGTCTATTAATTGTGCTGATCTCCCCACCCCTTGCCTTCCCGAAAAAAATGCAGGATAAACAAGGGGCAAAGTGAAAATTTTAATATAGAATTTCCTCGCCTCAGTTTATTTGAGTTAGATATTTAGGACTGAGTTTATCAAGCCAACTGGTGGGCATCCTGCACATGGCATAGCACCTAGCACCAGCTTCCTGCGTGTGCTGAATCATGGCAACTGATTTTACAGGAGCCAGTGGTACATTCACATACCACAGAGCAGAAACAAGCCTTTTATTATGACAGTCTCTTAATTAGAAAGTTTTTAATAAACCAAGTTAAAAAAAACCCCAAACAATTGACCGATTATTAAACTACCTTAGAATAAAATGTGCTGTTACTATACTTGAGCTAGAACAGTGAAAGTAAATATCTCCAAAAGAAAAAGCAAAGTCTTCTATAACAGAAACCAATTTGATATGGAAATGGGTCAACAGTTGCTTAAGATGTAGCACAGTTTTGATTTGATCTGCTATATTTGGACTCTGTAAGAGGCGCTTCCAGTAACATCGGTATTGCTTATACATGAGACTTTTGCATAATCACTGTATGAAGCATTAGAATTCTTCAAACCAAGAATGATTTTCAAAACGAATATATATATATATCTATGTTAATAATGTGGATTCAACAGGATTTGCTGAAGAAAAAGAACAACAGTTTTCTAAAACAATTAGGATTCATGATACATTTCTTGGCAGACTATTGTTCAAAAACCCACACAGTCCTTATCCAAAAGAAGCCCAGATGCAGCCACGAGCACCAAGTTATGCTTAGCACTTAGCTCAGAATACATGCTGGTCAAACAAATAGAAATATAGAAATAATTGGACATACATTTGTGTTACAAATGAAAGCCTGTATTTGTAGCAAGCTGTTTTGTATAATGCTGCTTTTCAGACACAATCACCATTTGATTTGTTCTTAAGGAAACAATCAGATTTCATTTTAAAATTTTTCATTCAAGGATATTGTATAACATTTATTACTTCCATATATCTCAGCTGTTAGCTTTCTAGTCCACCTTGTTATTTCTATGGAGTCCCTGGTAAACTTTGTGTCACCAGAAGAATTAATCTGATTTCACTCCTGAAAACCATGAAAGGACATTTCACCATGCTTACCACCGTATTAGGGAACCTACCCCAGCCAGCAGGCAATTTTTCCTTCTTTTTTTCAAGCTTGGCCTCCACTCACACTTGCTACCGATACAATTGTGTTGGTTCCTCCTTGCCTTTGCATTCTGACCTTGGGAAGAACACACATACTTAACGCCTGCACTTCGCAGGCATTAAAGCTGTAAGTACTGTCGAACGATCATGGTGTTGTTTTTAAAAATTATAATATCTTCCTTTAAGTACACAGTGGCAGTGAATAGAAACATGCACTTTTTGAAAGCAAAGTGCAGGCATTAAATCAGCTATTGACTCCTGCAGAGCGATCAAAGGAATTTGACCTTGGCTGTAGATGAGGTCCTAGCAGCCCTCACAGCACAGAGCCACAATCAGCTGCTGGGCATGGGGAACCTTAAAAACCAAGAATTACAGTGACCATTTTCAATTTATCTGTGTGTGCTGTTTGACGCTGAAAAAGAACACATTCAGAGAATATTATCATATGTCATAACATTAGCATATTATCTCTGCAGAGACATAAATGAGTTATTGTAGCCCTGGTAAGCCAGAGGTTTGCTGAAATCAAGAGGAATTGAGAAGGTTAGATCTTCACACAGACAACAAAATGAAACAAAAAAATGTGCCAGGGTATTTGTGATTAATAACAGTGCCTCTAAAATCAACATGAATTATAATTACATGGGTTACTAACCTTTACAGAGTCCACACGAATATCCATTGGATTCCCCTGTCTGTTCTGCACCTTATATGGCAATAAAGATGATATTCTGAGAACAAAAGTGTCTACAATACATGTCTCCACCAGGGTACAGCCCACTCTGTTGAAGCATATTTTAACCTAATAATTCCTATAGCATATTGCAGTTTTTATACTAACTGCTATTAGTGAAAACCCAACTATTCAATCCTGTGTCTGGCTCTGTAACAGATGTCATACATATTGTTTAACAAGTAGTTCATGTCTCTTGACACCATTTTACCACTTGTAAAATAAGAATGCTATGAGATCATTGAATGGTAGACATTATAGAAGTAGAAAGCATTGACTATTATTTGTTGTTTTATTATTATTTAATGTAACATATGGATGAAAAATTCTGGCTTGTTTGACCAGGAAGACAGCCCTATATGTTTAAAATTAAATTAGCATAGAAAAAAATTAAGCAAACAGACTATCTCAAACAGGAAATGAAATAAACAGTATGGAGCTCTTTAAATACATAACAAGTAATCAGCAAAAGGGCTGTGAACGGAACCTGAGTGGGAAGCTTGTGACCAGTGAGGCTGATACTGCTGGAAGCCTGAATGAAAGTTAAAAGGCTCCATGACTAGGCCAGACTATACAGGCAATTAGAAGTGCTGAATGTTGCCAAGGCATCAGGCCAACAAGAATTACAACTCAACAAACTGAATGAAGGAGAGTGGGGGGAGGAAAAAAAAAGAAAAAGGAAAAAAAAAGGAAAGGCTTTAATTAAATATTTGAGATCTCACAAGGGATGGGGAAAGTGCCAGGTAACTGGAAGATGGTTAACTAAACAGAGGGGGTCTGTTCACTCATTAATGCGTGGGGGAATTTACAAGTGTAACTTCTACTACCATTAATTGGAGCTACAGTAAATGAGTGATGCCAGTGTATACTGGTGGGGAAAGACTCTTATCACCTAGTCTGGTCTTACCTGGTAAGGGTTCATTGAAGAGTTATGAGATGATTTATGAACCTGAATGAAAAAAGTCACAAAGATGAAACTTCTAGAAATAAAAATTTCTACTACTTTGAGTGCAGGGTGATCCCAGAATAATGAGATATCTTCTTAAGAACTTTTCCTAGCAGTGTTTTTTCAGAACTGTGCAAACATTTACTCTGCCCTGCACCGCAGAAAACTCAAAATAACCATGTGGGACATGTGTCAGGTTTAGAGCAGATTGAAAATCTTCATTTCTGCAGTTGCTTGTCAGAAGGGTCACCAGTTGGGATGATTTGATTGTGCCTGTGCTGAAATGAAACAGGGAAATGAAGCCAGCAGGCCACTTACCTGCAGAGAAAGAGCAAGAAAGAGAAGAACAGAGGTACTTGTGAAGGGACTCAACACTGGTGAAGGTGGGGTAGGAACTCCAAGTGTACTCCATCACCAATGGACCCATTTTAGAAACTCTGTAAATGCAATTACTTCAGGTAAGCTTATACATATTTTTATGCAGCTCCAAATTCCATGGCTTTGACAAGGCCTATCACACGTCAAATCTTAAATGTATGTTAGTTATAATACATCATTTTGCTGTCCACTTTTCCTCCATTAAATTTGAAGTTTACTCAAAACAGAATTTTAAGCTTTGTTGTTCCTATAGCACTACAATAAAGGCAGAAATTAACTACCAGCTAAGCAGAGATTTGCATTTTTTTTTCAGCCATAATCAAAGAAACTTTGGAATATATAAAATATGCTGTATTTTCAGAGCCCTTGAATGAAAACCAGAAATAAAATTTTAGTAACTCTTTCAGGAACATAAAATGGAGAAATAAGGGCCAGGAAGTTCATGTCATGGTACTGTGTTGGTTGTTTTGTCACAATTTCTAAGTAAAAAGGAGCAACCATCAGAGTTTCAGAGGGTGGCATTTAAGAAAGGGCAGAATTCAGTATCCGTTCTTCACATGACTGTGTATCATGGGATGGTTTAGAGTAAGGAATCTATGGAAAAAAAACCACACATAAGAAAAGGCTATAAGTCTTCACCACCCTGAGGCCATATAAAATCTTGTTAAAACTCAGGCTGCCCTGAGACATTCAAGAACTTGATGTCTCAGGTGAAATGTGTCCCTACAAGCACATTTTAAAAGATTTATTATTCTCAACATTTACTAACGCTTTACCAGAAAAGCAGTCAGGTAGCCACCTCGATAAGCCCAGTGTTACTTAAACTTGGACTCCTATTCCATTATAGGAATAACAGAGTACAGGAGAGCATTAGAACAATAAATTAAAATTATTACTACAACCAACAAGGAATGAGAAAGATAGCCATTAAAGTGTTTACAGTGCTTGAAGACAAATTTCTGGTCACCTCCACAGTATTTACCTGCCAGGAACTATTCACTCTTTTTTTCTTGTCTACCCTCATGGAAATACAGGCATCTGTAAAGGACAAAACAGATCCACATATACAATTGCTATGAAAGAGAGTTTATTTCAGAAATACATCCTTTATGACCATAACAGAATTAATTACTAGACAAGAATCAATACAACTATTATTTTTATATAGAACTTAAATGCTGACACAGGAGCCACTCAATGTCACTAGCCAAATCTGCTAAATTTCTTAAGATTAAGATGGGAAAAAATGGAAAATTTTCACATTAAGGTGGTGGGCTATATTGTAGCTTAATTTATAATTTCCAGGCATATAAGGCAAGCATAGACAGACCATATGTCTTTTCTTGGCCTTTAAATGCTCCTATTTTCCACTAGACTTGCCTTTTTCTCCATCTATTGGCAACCATACCATTTGCTATTCAGGTGATTGGCTGTAATGAGCCAACTCCTGTTTCCATATGAATAACCACTTTTTTCCCCAATTACTTAAGCTGCCAGCAAGTCACTGGTGTCATGTTCTTTGATGCAAATCTGACTGTCAGTGGAGAACAGGACCACATAAAGGGAGAATTTACGATGATACCCCTAGCTTAATATTTTTTTGTAAATGCTATTCA
Source organism: Brachypodius melanocephalos (assembly GCA_013398615.1). NCBI lineage: Eukaryota > Metazoa > Chordata > Aves > Passeriformes > Pycnonotidae > Brachypodius > Brachypodius melanocephalos. The sequence goes on along the minus strand of VZSR01003282.1, from coordinate 16,319,978 downwards.
GTTTAGCTTCCAAGGAACATGGGGAAGGCAGCAATGGTCCACAGTAAGAAGTAAGAATATCTTTAATTGGCTTTGTGCTCCACATGCCCTTGTAATCAGCCTTCCCATATGGTAGTCTGAAATAAATTTATCAATCTCAATTTACGTATTTATGTCACTTTAAAAGGTCCATTTTAGTCAATATCAAAATCCATAAAATGTCACATTTAATTTTAAAATTGCAATTAAAAGAGTTAGAATACCGAACATATAGTTTGATATTTGCAATTTTTTGAAATAAGCAGACACATAGAAAAGCATGGGAGAGGGGATTTTCTGAGGCAAACGAACACCAGTTATTAACAATACAAGAACTAAATATTAATTTTAACTTACTTTTTTAAAAGGTCATTTTTTATTAAATCATTCTTAAGTGGGCTTGGATATTTTTTCACTTAAAGGGAAATAGCTTACATTTTGCAAACCAGGATACCTTATTCTTGAAATGCACCATGATAAATGGGATCATGGGGTAAGGGGCAGATTCCTTGCTAGTGTTGGCACTCCTGACTGCAAGCACCATGTTTGACAGTAAATAGCTACAGACTAAACTATTTTCCGTTTTACAAATTGCAGTATTAAAATTCTAACACAGAACAATAAAAGCAATGTTACCCACTATTCAAAGCTTTGTCCATTTACTGCCTACCTTCAAACCCGTATCATTTCAGGATGCCTCTCCAGATCACCATCAAGTAGAATTTCCAAGTGTTGTTCATTTTTTCCAGGTGATTCCAGTTACACACCATTTTAAGCATGTGAGTAATTTTGTGAACACCTGCTTCTGCAATATAGACACCAGCAGCCAATCTGAAGAGAAAGACAAATTCAGTATGTATTTAAAACTTCTCTTGATTCTACAAATCTCAGATTCAGTTCTGCATGTTTCCACGTGCTCTCAGGTCAGACTTCACCTATCGAATAATTAGCTCCTGTAGGAAGCTCTTTTGTAACAGCAGGTGTCCTTAACAACCACTGCTCTTTTGTTGAAAGGGTTTCTGGATCCATTTTTTTGTCACTGGAAACACAATCATAAATTATTGTTTACATAAGGTTGACAGCACTTTTTACAGAGCTGAGACAAAACAAGAAGCCAGCAAAGGGAAGAGAAGTACAAAGTAAAAATATTTCTTTAACAGTCTGCTAAAAAGTAGATTATATTTGATTGTGCTCATTTACAAACAGTATAGGTCCTGTCTAATATCTGTAAGCAAAAAGAGAAAATACATGCTAAACCTGAAATTCATTAGTGAAATATATTTAATACCAAATGAAACAAAACAGTAATGTTAAATTCAGTGGGCTTAATAACCTCAAAGATAGAAATATCTTTTTAAGTTTAAAGTTGTTGTTTAATGACAACCTGATTTTATTATTGTTATTGGCCTAAAACCTGATTTTAGGAGCACACATAAAATCAGAGCAGCTCACAGGTTTCTCTGATTACTCAAGATCAGGACTGGATTAAACTGCACTAATCAAGGTTTTGAATAACACATAAATAAAAAGATATGACAGTCATTAACTTTGGTACAGAAGTTAATCAGAATTTGTACTAATCATTTCTATGGGTTTTTTCACCAGTGCCTTTTCAAAGACCTTTTAAGACGATTGCCCCTTACAAGGTGTATTTACTCGAGCAAAGCTGGCTGCCACAAACTCCAAAGGAGCATTGCTGATCAGGTACCAGAACAAGAGCATGTAGGCCCTGGAAGGAACAAAGAGATGCCTGATTGGATTTTCCAAAGTTAGGGTACCTGCCTGCTCTCTAGCTGCCTAAATGCTTTCAAATCTTTTAAATTCTAATGGACTAATGCAAGGCACAGACTAGCTGGTGCCTACATTTGAAATCTGCTCTCAAACCTCATTTGCAGATTGGCCAGATGGTCATTAGTGTGGAGGTGTTCTCCAGGCAGACTTGCTTTCAGGGCAGGGTTTTTTAAATTTTGGAGGGGGTTGGGGAAGTAAAAAAGGAAATCTTTTTTGGGGTTTTGATTTTTTTTTTTTAATTTGGGAGGGAGGGTTGTTGGGTTTTTGTTTTTCAGTTAAGATTAGTAACAGCTAGGAAAGGGTGAATAAAAGCTGAGCTACAACAGAATATTCTCTAGTTTGGTGTATTTAAGAAAGTGCTTGCAATTTAATCCAGAGAGACCAACAAACAGAAGACTAAAATAAAAAGGCAGAAGGCTGCAGTGTCAAAGTGCTGTTAAAGTACATGAGAAAAGCAATTCACTTGGGGTTCAATGTAACACTTCTAATAATGAGCTTCCCATATTTAGACACAAGAGATAGCAAATTCAAACCCCCTGGAAAGGATACAATACAGTTATACAACAACATAGCAAACTGTATTTGCTTTGTTATTACTACCTATGCACCCTATGGTTTCTGTAGGGAAGATGATATGATATCTTCATATCGCAGTGTGTAAAACAGTCTGAAATCTCTCTTTGACACCAGTAATGCACCAAAATCCTTCCTAAATATTGAAAGACCTCCAACTTCATGCTAAGCTTGATCTTACTCATCACTAAAAAAAATAAATGTTTTGTTACTGCATTTCTCTCTGAGAGGTTTTCAAAATCCTTCCAGTCAGTACATGAGATAGGATACATATTGTCGGGGATAAGTTGTTAAAGTGAATTTGAAATGTGCTTCTCAAAATATCGTTTACACATTTACCAGATGGTAAAATAAACATGTAAATTGTTATCGAGTATACACCAACTTTATACTACAATTTTACCCACTGTAGAAATGGTGTAAAAATGTTGAATATAGTGTTACTTGTTCATTTAATAGTTTATTAACATTTTAAATACATTTAGAGAATAGGTTTATTTTCAAAGAAAAAAAATACTTACAAAAGCAGAATTTTAAGCCATTAATCAGGCCAAATTAATGCACTGACTTCTGCACTTATCACTTACCTTATCAATAATATCATTAACATAATTATAGTTGGTTTATAAGTATTTTCATATGCATAGATGTTGCACATATTTAATCGTGTGGGTTTTAAAAGATAAATTTAAGTTGAAAACGAGCTACAAAAGGGATTTTAGGAAGTATAGTTAGCAGCATGTTAGTTAAATGATGTGTGTTTTGGGGTTGTCCTGTGGAGACTCAGGATTTGGGCTCAATGGTCATTGTGGCTCCCTTCCACCTGAGGATAGTCTATGATTCTGTGCTTCATGAGTAGCTGCACTTAGACCAACAGGTCACTCTGTCACTGGAATTTCCTCTTTCAAGACCCACCATACACATTCAGAAGTAGGAAGATGTGAATACTTTTTGTATGACAAAGCTGAAGGCACGTGCTAACAAATCCTCTCTCAAAGAAGAGAGAACTGCAACTGTTTAGCAGTATGCTGGAATTAAAATCTTCAGCTCAAGGAGTAACCCTTGTCTTTCTCTAATATACGAGGTCCCATGCATGTAATCACTAGCTAATGACTAGGTAGAAGACAACAGACAAAGGATTTTGATGAAGACTGTGGCTTGTACCAGTTATGATTGGTCTCTTCTCTTGTAATTCTATTTCTACCAACACAGCTCATCAATTACACTGTGCTATAGCATTTTCTTTCTCACATTTCAGACTATGCCAGCTCCTTTTTTTAGAAAAATAATTTTATTATTTTGGTGTGTTAGATTTAGGATCTTTCCTCACTTATGATGACACGTGTTGACTCAGCATATTTTCAGTCTTACGCCCCCAGCAGACTCTGAATTATTTACTCCTTAGATATGAGCATATCAATCAGTCTTCAAAATATCTAATGACTTCTTTGGTCAATCCACAATAGGGGCTTGGCTTCTCATACATCTTGTTGGAATTATGTTTTTCAGAGGCTTTTCACAACACCTAAACTCAGTCTAACACCAGCCGCGAAGCTCTCGTTTACAGCTGCATTGTGGCTTTTCTATCATATGCCCTCAGCAGTAAGGTGTTACTACATAAATACAAAAGATACGTGATTTTCAAAAGTACTAGCACAGAGCTAACTTAAGAGATAAGTTGACCTTATTAATGAATTCTAGAGGAATGCGCATATCTAATGAATATCCTCTATTACTAGGTGCCACAATATAAACTCTTAAACAAAATTATCTTTAAATAATATTACTGTTATACAAGGAGCTAGCAGAAAAGTAATAGACAATGGACTTTAACAAACCTGTCTGGTTTTCTGACTCATAATAGGAAAGTCTGTAATTTAAGATTCAGAGGTCAAAACCTGCTCCACACTGGGTGCTTTATCAGTGCTCCAGAAGAATCTTCCAGAGAAAGCCAACTGCATGTGAGCACGTTTAAAACACTACTTGTAATGTCCTTCTTCACAGCACCACAGAACCATCAAGGCTGTAAGAAACCTTCAAGATCATCTGCTGCAACCACCAACCGAGCACCACCATAATCACCCCTAAACCATATCCCCAGGTGCCACATACAGACTCCCCTTGAACATTTCCAAAAAGAACTGAACCGGTTCCCTGGGAAAGTTATTCCAATGCCTAACCACTTTCAGTTAATTTTTCTTTTCCAGTATCTAATCTGAACTTTTCCCGGGTACAAAGTAAGGCCATTTCCACTCATCCTTTTGCTTGGGACATGGTGAAAGAGATCAATCCCACCTCACTACCACCTCCTTTCAGGCAGTTGTAGAGAGCAATCTACCCTTTGGATTATTCTCTGCAGATTAAGTATTTTGCAAAATATAAACAAAAATGTTTGATGATATTGAAAAGACAATAATAATAAGGGTTTCACATGGGAATAAATTATGATTTAACTTTATTAAATACCCCAGAATCTCTGGAAAGGTCTGGTTTAAAAATCATTAAGCAGAAACATAAGTTCAAACCCAAAGAAATAGTCTAAGTGGGATAGGGAGAAGATGGATATACACAGACAGGTGTTCAATAGCACACAATTCCCAGCATGGCTCTATTATGAATCAAGAAAAATATGGAGAAGCTTAAAAGTCTGACTACCAAAATCCCTCGTGCATTCAAGGCATGCACTGGCTTTGGTGTACACACAGGTACTATAGCCTGAAACACTAAACATGAGAGGGAGCTGCCGAAAGAAGCAGAGTCTTCAAAGCCTGAGCCATGGAGAACCAAACACCTCTGCCAACTAACTTCGAAGCAGAGCCTGAGCCAACACTTCTGTAAAGACAGGGTGAGCACTGAAAACTTGTAGCATATGCTGCTATTTACATAACTAATTGTAGCATGCACAGTCAAAAAACAGCCTCTAGCTTTAGCATATACATGCAAAATAATTGATTTTATTATGTACAGAAAATTAGAAGCTGTCAGAAACAAAGCCACCAGTAACAGCCGCGAGGAAGAATTTCAAAGTTTCATCGCCTAGATTGCAGAGGCTAGTCTTCACACAGTTGTGAGGTTTACAGCTAGAATATAAATCTAGACAAGATTCAGTGACAGCTGATACCCTATCCAAGCTTTCGGTAAAACTGACATACACACACCATAGACTGATGGTGGAGACACTCAGGAAAAATATTCCCAGTCTCAGACTAGCTGTGGTTTGTCATTGCAGGCATTGTAATACAAGATTGAACTTCACAAAGGATATTGCAGATATAATAATAACAACCTAACCTTACACAAAATGAAAAGGAAGAAAAATATGATGGCATGGAATAAAAGCACTAGCTGAGTTGCTTCTAAATCTCTGATGAATAAGAAGAGGACATCAAGATGGGGAAAAATATGGACGAAAAATCTGTATTACACTGACTATTTTTCTATGGGGAAAAAAAAACCCAACCAAAAAACAGTATTTATCAGACAAAACAGCACATAAGTATAACCCAAAAAATATGCATAATAGTTACGGAATGTTCTTCTATAATTCAGAAATAATATTATTTGAGACAATATTTAATCCTATAGATTAGTGCTATATTGGTTTAACATGACATGCTTTTCTTGCAATTACAGAGCGGACAACAATTTTTTACAGGTTTAAACATTTTCATAAAATAATAAATTTTAAGTAGGTATTTCAAGATATCCTCTTGCCAATAACCTTTTTGAAAATGGTGTTAAAATTCTAATTTTTTTTCTGTTAAAAAACTATTACAAATCAAAGATCAGCAGAGGCTCCATAAATTATAAAGCAACACCCATGAAAACAGGACTTCACCTGTTACATGCTGTTGAAGAAAAAACTCAGAAATGGACACTGATTATACAACTACAAATGCTAAAAATGTTTTACATTGTAGGTTCTTATAAAACACGTCATGTTAAATGTTTTATAGGAGGTAAACCCTTTACAATCACAAGAAAATGTATGTAAATGAAAATCTAGAAGTTTGGGTACAAAAGAAAGCAGCTTTGCATGGCTCTCCTCCTCTTCGCTAATCCTGAGCAAGGCTTTCCTGGTTTAAGCATCCTCCACAGAAGGAGTTGCAGGAGAAAGCACTCGTCTGCATGCTCTGGTTCTAAACACAACAAGCCATGGAAGAGCCAGTTAAATGCCCCCCAGTAAGGAAAGGGATGGTGGAGAGACAGGCAGGGTCTGGAGCTCCTGGGAAGCTTTGGAGATCAAGCAGGGGAAGAGACCAGAAGCTACCTGGGTGTAGCTGGTGTATGTGCACAAGCTCGGAGCTCTGCTGCTTCACCACCCAGGGATGCAGCGATCGCATGCATTATCCTAAACGACTCAGGGAGAGCAGCTTTTGGGTTCGAGATAAGCCCATCTCCTACCTGCCTGTGAAAGGGATCACCAGCTTCCTCCTGTCCTGCCCTTGCACCCACCAGCCTGGCAGCCTTTCCCATGCAATAGCACCATCACCATCCAAGTGACTTCAGAGAGCTGAGCTGACAGCAAAACAACCCTCGTGAAAAGGGTTGAGTACACAGAACTACACTTGAAATCTCCTAGATCCTTATCCTGAGGCAACTGTAGATATTAAAGCAAAGTCAAAATTAAATATAGCTACAGTTTAGCACATTGTGTATTTAGCACAGGCATTGCCCTTGTCCCTCTATAACTGGGAAATGTGACCGCAGTGACAGAACTGCATTTTAATTACCAGCAGGAAAAAAACCACCCCAAAACCCACAACAGAGAGTAGTGCCAAAGCAGAAGAGACTTGGGCCCTGATCCTACAGAGAGTTATGTGCACACATACACTAAACTTTACACTGTTACAGGACAATCATTCGTGTTGTTTCTCCAGTTACAGTGTATTTGGAAAATAAACATATACCAGTAATGGACTACTTTGGGGGTTGACCTTTTAGGTTACATCTGACTAAATGGCCTACAGGGCAATATAGTCCTGAAGAAATCTTACTTTCACATGCCATTAAAATAAATTAAGTTAATTTTTATAGGCACAAATTTCATTTCTGCCATTACCTTTCACATTCCTTTAATTTACATTTGCTTATACAAATGAATCCATTTGCTATTTTAAAAAAAAAATCATTATTCAAAAATAATTTTTATTTATAGTGATGAGAAAGAAGTTATAAGTAAATAGTATATGAAAATACAGCAACTGAAACACTGAAATATTTTAAAATATGATACTAAATGTTAGCATCAGAGGGTTTTTAGTATTTAACACAAAGGAAAAATGAGCTACACTAGATAACACTTCAAAGAAAGTGAAAAGGATTTGGGCATTACAAAATCCTAAACACTTATAAGAAGAATTGAAATACCTGGTTAACTCCTTTCCATTCAATTTCTGAACAATACTTTTATATTAAAAGAGCATAGCCGGCCTAAATACTGCCTCCAAAAAGGGGCAAGTTCTTGTATTATGCACACCAAATTGCTTTTGATTCCATCATTAAGACAATTAAATCATCATAATCAACCTTGACAATAAGCAGAAATGAAGCTTCAATTATTCTTACAATCTAAAGAGTGAAAAACAAAAATGTAAGTAGAGTAAGATATCCATTGATGTTTTCATAATTATTTTACCATGGGAGAAACAAATTTGTGTATCAGTTTGTATATCAATTACTACTTGGTCCTACTCTTTCCATAAAGCAGCATCTGCTTTTGATAGTATCTGAACCACAAGAGGAGACAGTCAGATTGTTTCAATACAAAGCAGTATTGAACCACTGAAGCCCACAATATGACATAACTATACATCAGCTGAGAATTTAATCCATGCTATTCTGACCCTAACTCTGCAACAAATGCCATCCTCAATGTATAACTGAAATAACTGCTCAACGATGTGCCCAAGAATTAAACTGTAAAAAGTGTAAAAGTCATTTAGAATCATAAGCACTGGAGATTTTTCAGTGGTATTTTCATAATTTCGAAACACAGGTGACTAAACCACTTGGAGATTTTTGAAAAATGTCCCTACCCTCACCACTTGTGCACGATAGGTTCCATAGGAAAGTCAGGAACTGACAACAGGAAGCAAAGCCCTTTTATCTCTCCCTCAATACCCTGCATCTGATTCAAGGGAAAGGCTCCTTCTCCGAAATGTAAGAGTAAACGGAGCTTCCAGGAGAGAGCTTACACAAAGCTGAAAGTAGTACCTATGCACAAACCCCTCCTGCTTTAGAAGCATAGTGGGGAAGCAGTGGGAATGTGGGGAGAGGGGAGATGCCTCGAGGGTTTGCCGAGGCGGGGATGCAGCGTGAGGAGCGGCTCTTTCTGTGTCACTGCACCTCAGATCTCAGTCAGTGACGTGCAGGCACCGATGGCAGAGCAGAGGCGAGGCAGAAGGTGCTCCTGCCAGGCCCTCGAGTGGACTTCCCAGACAATGCAGGAGGAGCCACGGCTTTCCCCAGGGCCGCAGAGCAGCCACCATATTTCTGCAGTGTCTCCAGCAGGAGGTCTGGGACTGAAGGGTGAGAGACCACCGATATTTTGAGTTGGAAGTCAAAAATGTGACAGCAAACATTTCCACGAAGGGAAATAAGCTTTAATCAGGGTGTTGATCAATTATAAAACACATTTTTTAGCTTACATTTATGATTTCAGTTTAATTCTTAGTGGGTGGGTGGGTGTCTTCATCTAAACTAGGACACCTTTCAGCAGCATAGAATTTCTCTCAAATCAAAATATCCACGTTGCTCCTTCACCCTTCAGTCCCAGACCATTATCTGCTTTCTGGATAAACAAAAGTAGCCAACGTATAACTAAATATGGTTAAAGAAAAAAGCTTACTTACAAAACTGAATTCCAAAACATGGCCCACGGAAATTGACACGAGTTTTAGAAAGTTTAATTTATGTGCCAGTACCATCAGTCCAAAAAAAATTACCCAAACAAGCCAAAAAATTATATTTCAAATGACTGAAGTGGGAGCTTGGATGATGTGCTTTGGTAACTCATCAATGTTTCTCTTATATTTAAAAAAAAAAATCAAATTATTAAGTGTATCCTAAATCAGTCAGTCACTTCAAGGTACATGACTATCACAATTATTGAAAAAGGCCTTGATCCTGAAAACATTTATGTCTGTGAATTTTTAGACAAGTGAATAGTCTTTGTAGGACTGACCTCTTACTTTACGTTGTTCACACATATGAACTTGTATGCACGATCAGAGACTAAGGCAGAAATACACATTTACAAGCTATCAACATTTTACCTAAAATGTCTCATAAAACGGATTCAAAGTCATTACCAGCTGTTTCTTATTTAAAGCTTAATATCCGTGTAATACTGTAGGCAGTTTTAAACAGAAGTATCTGAAGTTTCTCATCCTTTTCGCCTTCAGTTTAAAAAAACATTGGCCTAAAAAGTCATCTTAAGACCAAGAAGATCGTCCATACTCATATCAGCCCCTTAGAACTAGAAACACTCCAAATACGACAAATCACAGTGATAGCATGAATAAAATATCATGGGTTTTATTGGGTAATATATTTTATAAGGTCAAAAGTTACACCTAATCAACAGTGGCAGCCTTGGATTCTAATGCATTCACAATTATTCTACATCCCAGAAGTAAAATATTACACATGCTCCAAAATTTAAGAGTTAAATATATATATATTTCAAACAGTATCTGCTTTTTTCAGACACACATATTTGAACAAATGGGCAGCGTTCAAGGGACCATGCTCTGAAATAAGCAATGCTTTTGTTCGCATTTCCAGATTAATACGCATCCTGATAAAAGCATGAAGCGTTACCAGTAAGCTGTGCGGCTCTCTAGACCTACCACAAATGTATTATCTGGAAAGAGCTGGGTTCTGAATGCAAACAGTCTGCTGCCTTCCCTCTGCTTATCACTCTGCTGTTTCAATATTTTTTTCTTTGACTTTGCCCCCGTATCTTAGCAAGTGACACATTCCCTACTGAAAACCACATTTATGACAAGTTTTAATACTTGGAATGAAAACTTGTGTCCATTCTGCACAGAACGTACCTGGAAAGCGTACTTTCACGCAAAATCCTTTCTTTCTGCTTTTCCCAATACACACACGTTCTTTTTTTGTATCACAGAGATTTTAAAATTGTCCTATGCAATTTAAATAAGATTTCCAAAAACAGTAACCTTTTTGCAGGGAAAAATCGGAGCATTTCCAGTTGACAAAGTAATTTGCGAGGGACATGCAAAGCACCTGAAAAAACAGACTGCAATGAAAACCATTTTAACTATAGCAACAGCACTCACTGCATAATGTTAAAAGGAAAATTATGCAATTAGGTCTCTTATCAGACTTATGAAAATTCAGATTATGCCATTTGGGGGAGTAAAAAAAGAAAAATCATTGTTCACCACATCTCCCTTGAGCACTACCTAGGGGAGGGGAGTGATGACCAGACAGCGAAAATTAAGAAGAACGTGTCCCACCTTACGCCTATTCTGCCAATCTGTCGCAGTTGTTCTTCTAGCTCCATAGGTTTACATGATTTTTTTTTTCCCTAATTTTTTTCTTTTTTTTTTTTTTTTTTTTATGCTGACAAGTAATACAAGACAGATTCTTGCCTTCTTAGGATCTTGCAATCTAGTTTAGACATAGCACGTCAAGTGGTGATGAAAGAAGGTTAGGGTGGGTTTGAAGAGATGAGGATTCCAACAGTAAACGATGCAGAGACATCAGTTTGGTAATGTACACATGTTTTGCATGATTCATTGGACCAAAATGGCCAAAGGAACTTAAAAAGCTGTCAAAGGCATCTTTACCTCTGACCTACCTAGTCATCCATCTGCTTCCTCATACTGTCAATCAAAACCCTCCCATCCTTATCACTATTCTATTACACACATTTTCCACAACCATTTCTCCTCCAGCTCTTAAAAAATATCTTAGCAAACATTTCAATCAGTCATTAAAAACCTTGTTAAAATATGCAATGTGTCATCAAATATGCATAGCATACTCGTGCAAAATCTGTAGAGCGTAAATCACCGTATTACATTTGATATAGTATTAATGTGAAACATCATAGAAAGTATTACCAATAGGAACTGCGAATTACTTTCTACAGATTGAAGCTTGATTTTGTGCTATATTAAATAAAGGAAGGGCAATTGAATAGATGATTTTACACAATAATTAAATAAAAACCCATTCAGCATGCCTAGAACAATAATACAAACTACACCTAAAATTCATGCAATTAATTGCTGTTCTAACAAATTCATACAAGGGGGTTTACTTCAACTAAACTGCACACCCTTCAATTTAAACACGCCAGGTCAAAACCCGCGCATTGGCTCCTCAGTGAACGCAAACACTTTAATGGGTTGGTAAACATATGTTTAGCAGATATAGAGGTGCACCTCTAAAAATAATATTCTAAAAAACTGTAATAGTAATAAAGTGACCTACCGACAGGAAATAGCCTGTTTAACTTCTGCAGCCCTTATCTCTTCCAGTCTCTTGCACAAATAGTTATGGAATTATCCTGTCGAAATAGTTACCGAATAACATCAACCACTCACGCACGGGAAAGAATTTTGTTCAGACCTGTCACACGTTACGTATTTATTCCAGACCCGCTGGATAACCCCCGCTAAATAAAACCTGGCGGAACGTCCCTGAGGAGCGGTGTGCCCGGGGTGACTGCCCGGCGGGCAGCGGCCCCGGCAGCGCGGCGGCAGAGGGGCTGCGGGTGGGGCACGCCGCGATGCCTCGGGCCGCTGCCTTTGCCCTCTCGGGGGGCAGCGCAGCGGGACTGGCAGCGGCGGGGGGAGAAGGGGGCGGCTTTTGCCGGCCGATAGGGGGGAAAGAGGGCCGGGAACATGTCAAGGGTTATTTAGGGTGCGGGAAGCCCCGGAGAGGGGGCGGGAGAGCCCTGACGGCGCGGCTGAGGGGGCAGCCGGGCCCGCCGGAGGCGGAGAGGTGCGGGCGCTGCGCGGGGGAACGCGTGCGGCACCCCGGCCCCCGCCGCTCGGCAAGAGGCGGCCGGGGAAAGGCGGGCACCGCCCGCGCTTTCCTGAGGGGCGGTCGCGGGGGGCATTGCCCCACGGCCCCTCTCCGAGTCGGATCCCGGGACAGGGCCTTGAGCCCGACGGCAGCGCGGGGCGGATACCGCTCCCCACAGCCCCGAGGGCGGCGGAGGCGCTGGGTGCGCAGGGCCCCGCTCCTTGGCGGGTGTGGAGGGGCGGAACGCTGTTGGGGTGCTCGGGTGGCCCCCGCCAATACTGCGGCAGGCCAGAATACCTCTGACGGCTTCACACCGTGCTTACCCCACCGCGGAACCAAGAGTAAACCCGGCCTGTTCCCTCCCGGCCCCTGCGGACTCGGTCCACGAAGGTGCCGGGCCGGCGCCTGTCCTAAAGCCCACAAGTGGCTGTCTCTTAAGGGGACAGAGTCCCGGGAAGGTCTCAGAGGGACAGGCAGTGCTGCAGGAGTGGGGGCTCGGCTCCCCAGAAAGGGCGCCCGCCTTGGGGGCACTGTGGGGCTCCGCCAGGGCAGCCCCCGCCCTGGGCAGGCGAGGGGAGGCTGCGGGCGGGGCGCGTTGTGTCCCTCGCCTCTGCTCCGCCAGCGATGGCACCCCTCGCCCCGCGCCAGGCACCTCTCCCGCCTGCGAAGTCAGGGTTTTTAAGCGTCAAACACAGGGATAATTATAAACCTCTCAAACCCGACGGGGTTTCATCTCCCTCTTTCACCGACCGCAAGCCTCCACTCTTGGCCACGCGGCGTAGGCACTGTCCCCTACGCTCTTCCACTCGCTCCCCCCTCAAAGAAGGGAAAACGCGGGGCAAGCGGAGCAGCTCCAGGGAGAGCAGCGGCGGGACCCCCGCTCCAGAGCCTGCGGTGGGCCGAGAGAGGGCGAGCCCGCCAGCCCCTTCCCCTTGCTCCCACCCGATCCCTTACTTGCAAACCGGCGAAGTGCTTTTTCCAATACGAAAGTAACGTTTTGCCAGGTTTATTTTACTTGTTATACACAGACGATACAAACGGGCAAAAACCGAAACATTTCTCAATGGAGCATGTACTGGTATAAATTATTCAGTTCCACAGACGTAACAGAACAAATATAAAAATCACAACATTCGATTTACAGAAGAGTCAAAAATATACACACGTTTATGACCCTGAATTTCTATTAGGAAATTTCCCCATCCAGTGTAATCTAGACTGAATATTTAGCCTGATGCATATTTCAGTTCGTAATTTTTTTTCTTCCATATAAAAATGCGTTAGTTTTATAGATTTGCTACTCAGAATTCGAAGACTTATTATTCTGCTTCGCCGGGGGGGAGTCCTGGAGGGATATTACTTCTCCTTCAATAGTATACTAAGAGGTTTACAAGAAGGATCATTCTTACTTTCAATGTGCATTCGATTCCCCAGGAAGCCAGATCTCGGTTAGCTACTTTATGAAAAAGTCAGTTCCAAAACTAAATGCAGTAAAATATACAACTCACAACTCATCTTCACTGGACTACACTATGGTTACCAACAATTCAGTCGTCTATATCTTTTTTTTTTCTTTTTTTTTTTTTTTTTTTTTTTTAGATTATCCATTACAAAGATTTACAGCAATATAAAGAAAGGGGGGGGGAACTGCAAAGAAATTTGAAAATAGTTTGTTAGCATATTTGGCACCTGCGGGGACCAGTAATGGATTTGGCACTTGGGGGTAGGAGAAGGGAGATTCCACAAAAATAATAATAATATTGCTGATCTCGAGTTACTCCTTTCAAAGAAAAATAAGAAGCAGTTAATTTTGGTTCCAGAAGCCGTTATGCTCCTTTAATCGACTTTCCTATGAGACGTATTTCTGTTCTTTTGAAGGGAAAGCTGAACTATTCCTTAGCTGTGTTAGCCCAGGGCACCACGTAATTATTTCATGCGAGGAATTGGAGAGAAAGTGAGAAACCCATTACCCGCTGCTACAGCTATGGACCACTGACATTTCCAGAGGCATTTAGGAAGAGTGTTTACCTGGGGAAGGACACGAGGAAGAGGGAGCAAAGAGCGGGGAATGGGGTAAAGAAATTTAAACAGGATCTAAGTTTTGTGACTTAACAATGAAAACAAAACAAAAAAAAATCCAAACAAATAATAAATAAACTGAACCAAAGAAAAGTCATCTGTTACAATAAAATAAATACTATGTACAGGCATTTCACAGGCTGTTTTCCCCACTATTACTGTTCCCCCTAGAATCCATCCGTGGTAAAAGGAAGGAAGCGCTGTACGGTTTGAGAGTCTAAGCATCCTACTGATCAGTGGGTTTCGGTGCGGCAGTGCCCCCCGCGCCCCCGGGGCGCCGCCGGACCGGGCCGGGCGGGGAGCGGGGCGGGGAGGCGGCGGCGGCCGCGGCTCAGCCTGCCTCCCTGCCTCCCTGCCGGGCCGAGCCGGGCCGGGCCAGGCCGAGCCGAGGCGGGCCGGGGCACGGATGGGGCACCTAGGGGCGGGGGTCAGTGCGCTAACGCGGAGGAGTTATTGTGCAAAAGGACGGCGGGCCGGCGGCCGCGCCTAGCTGTGCGAGTAGAAGCCGTAATAGCCGATGTCCTTGGCGCAGGTCTTTTCGCAGTCCCGCTGGGTAAGCACCTCGCTCTTGAGGGGCGAGGAGCTCTCGGACACTGGGGTGTCCGAGGGGGAGATCCGCCTCCTTTTGGCCTGCTCGTAAATCCCAGAATCGGAGGAGTCGATGGACTTAATGGACGACGGCGTCTCGATCCAGCTGGAGTCGGACAAATCTTTGGGCTTGGAGTCCTCGGCGCCCGGCAAGGGGGACCGCTCGGGGGCCAGGCTCTCCGCCTCCTCCCCCAGGTAGGGGTTGCCGGCGGCCATGCGCGCCGCCGCCGCGCTGTTGGGCCAGCAGGAGAGCACGGAGCCCGACTTGCTGCAGTACTGCGGGGGGCTTCGGGCCCCCCAGCCCGAGGGGTCGGCGTAGTAGCCCAGCGGCCGCCCGGCGCAGCCAGCCGCCTGCAGCGGCAGCGCCTTGACGCCCGCAGCCGCGTAGGACAGCAGCGTGGCCGCGTTGCCGGCGAAGTCGGTGGCCGTGTCGTAGGCGGAGGCGGCGAAGTCGAGGCGGTTGTTGGCGGGGGCGACGAACCAGCGCTGCGGCGAGGGGGCCCCCGGGTCCTCGGCTTGCTGTGGGGAGAGCAGCCCGTTGGTGTGGGGCACGCTGCGGTCGGCGCCGGGCCCCGGGCCGGCTCCTGCCCCGGGGTGGAAGCGGGACTTGGCGTAGTTACTCACGAACTGGTCCTGGAGGAAGGAGCCAGCCATGGCGTAGCGGGCCCCGGGCACGATCTGCGAGCGGGGCGAGTCGTTGGGGGAAGGCGTCAGCCGGTCCATGTCGCAGCCCGTGTAGATCCTGCCCAAGAGAAGGGGAGAGAGCTGGGTGTCCGCCGCAGCCCGGCGCCCTCCTCGGCGCGGCACCGGCCGGACGCGGCCCTCGGGGGACGAACGGGACGGCGCCGTCCCAGCGCGCTCCGGCCCGGCCCGGGAGCCTGCGCTCCCCTCCTGGCTTGGCCTTCGGCATCAGCAGAGCCGAGGGCCTTTCACGGGGAAGAGGAAAGACGGGGGCAAGCATGGAGAACAAATCTTTCGGAACCGGTTGGCCATTCCTTGACGGGGCTGAGATCCCTCTCTCCGGTCCGAGCCCACAGCCCAAAGGCGTGGAATTCCGCGCGATGACACGGTGACCGGTCCCACCACATGCGCAACAGGCAGCCCGGTCATTTGCCGCGAACAGCGTGAGTGGCAGACTACGGAATTCTATCGGCTGTTTAACACTTATTATTGGGATTCGCAGACGAACCATCAACATTTTACTGAGTTTAAATTAAGCTAATCTTTAAACACCTACTGTAGGAAATGTAAAGCCAGACAGACACTTCCAGTGTTCCCTGCTTGGCCTATATATAATTCTCCCATGCTGGGCTGCAATTTGCGATTATAAAAACTTTAATGGATGAATAACTACTATCTGTATTTAATTCAGGCTAAAACTGTGCTTTAATTAACCCTCCACGCCTCCTGGAATTTCTTATCCAAAATAAACTTGGCCCTTAAACAAATTCAACGTGCTAGACAACATTGAAGCTTCCCCCTCCCCCCGTCTCCTTTCAAGTGACGCCCTATAAAGTTTTTTCCCTATCAAAAAGAGAAAAGCACTTTCGGCTGGGGCCGAAGGCCACGCAGCCTTTCCCAAGGCCGCACATAGTCCCGCAGAGCTCCCGGAGAGCGGGCAGACTCGGCTGCCGCCCTCCGTGGCACCGGGGACCGCCGCTGCCCTCCCGGAGGCAGACCTGCTCCCCGCTACACCCTCGGCGACCCCTGCTCCTGAGGGAGGGCAACCGCACCACAAGCTGTTCCCTGGGGAGAGCTGGAGCTCGGCCCCGGGCCCCTCTCACACTAGGTCAGCTCTCGGCGTCCTTTCTATCCCTGCCCTGAAAGCCTGCTGCTGCTGCTGGTGGCTGCTGGACCGCGGGCCGGCGGGGAGGCTGGAGCAGGCGCATGGGATGAGGCGCTCGAGGCCAAGTGAGGCCGCTCCCTGCCACAATTTAGAGAGGAAAATGTTTGCCTCCTCAAAGCCGGGGGTCCGTCCCACTGACCAGAGCTTGCAGCGGGACAGGCGACATCCCTGTCGTCTGTTCCTCCGGGTGTATGGGCAGGCCTGAGGCCGCCACCTCCCTCTGTCCCAGGCTGGGCAGAGGGATACCGGGCGGGTCGTACCCCGGCCAGGGGGCTCCTGCCTGCAGGGCCTGCAGGCCGGGATAGCCCCATTTGCGTGCCGAGGGCCGCGAAAGGCGGCGGCGGGGCCGAGTGCTGTTGCGGCCCCGGAGCCGCAGTCGGAGGGACACCAGCCGCCTGTGGCAAGGGCGTCCAGGCGGGGGGGTCAGACCGCTGGGAGCGCCTCGGAGGCGGACGGGCAGAGGCAGAAGAGGGACAAACCGCGATTAAAACTTCAGGGGCTTTAGCTCCACCCAGAAGGGAGAAAGGGAAAAAACAAATCAACCCCGGCGAAGCATAAAACGAGACGAAAACATTTCCCTCCAGACCCCGGCTCTGCGGACCTCGGAATGATACAGACCCAGCGGGTTGGCGGGGACTGAGCCCCTGCTGCTCGGGTGCTTCTTTCGGAGCCCTTACGCGCAAGTGAAACGGAAGCTTGGAAAGAGGCGCCAAGATACGTGCCAGGAAAAACCAACAACAAAACAGCCGCAAGTGCCAAAGCGAGATGCGGACTCAGGTGCGGGCAGCGCGGCCTCAGGCGCGGAAGCGGCCGCAGGACTGCGCAGGGCCTCGCCGCAGGGACAGCCCCTGTGCGGAGCGGGCGTGTGCTTCCCTCCCGGAGGGCTCTGGAAGAGCCTGACATTACACATCTCGGTGTGAAATGAGGCAGCCCTCATCCTAAATCTCGCCCCTTTGACATGTGTGTGCAGCCGGCAGAAGGGTAGTAAAAATCCGGTTTACTTACGTGTCATAATTGTCTCGGAATCCTTTTGCGAAAGGGTTGTGATCTATTTTCAGCTGTGTGATCTAGAGAAAGAGAGGAGCAGAGCACACGTTGTGAAAGCCTGAAAAATATACCCCACTGCAGCCAACACGTTTTTAAAGGACCAAGCCTTACTCTAGCGAATCATAGTGCCTTTAAATCGCGAAAAATATGCTCTGGTACGCTTATAGCAATCACAGTCTAATTTTAAGATTTACGTTGTTGTAAAAAGTACGAAAAAAATCAATATTTAACCTCATATTTTGAGATGTGTTCAGCACTCCTAGTGCATGGGTATGAATATACTGATATCCAGAAATTAGGCAAAACGTACCGCAGAACGGTAACTAGGAGTTTGCTTTTGCATCGAGCAAAATAATTAAAGCGAGAATGTGGACTGAACATATGTCATTTGAAAAGGGGGCACCAGTCTGTAGCAAAGCCAGACCACTCCGAAACGCATCCAGGCATTAACGAGCTTTTAATTTGAGGAAGTTGCTCCGTCACCCCCAGCGCAATCAATGAGGATGTTAATTGATCTTTGCAGACTTAAAGCTCAAGCTAACAGCTTAACAGCTAACTAAGCTGTTTCCGACTGAGAGATAAACGCCGCGGGCCAGCGCCCAGCCTCGGCCAGAGGGGCAGGATCGCGCCCGTCCTGGCGGGGAGGGCGATGCCGCTGCGGGTACCCAGAGGGGGCTCCTGAGGCGAAGGCGGCCCAAGCTCCTACGGCCGTCCTCGGGATGGCCAGGGAGGGATGGCACAAAGTGGGGAACAGTGAGCCCCATCTTCCGGCACCGGAGACCCGGGGGAGGGTGGGCAGCGGCCGGGCCGTCCCTGGTGGGCTGCCTTGCGGGGAGCGGGGGACCGCGAGGGGAATAAACCGGGGAGCTCTTTACATCGGTGTTTTGGTAGGCGGTGACGGCAATGAACTGCGTCTCGGGGAACGTGAATGTCTGAACTCTGCCCGGCTGGTTGGTATCCTCCGTCCCGTCTTCGTTCACCTCCACCACATGCAAGCGAGGTTGGTACTTGTGAAGGGACTGCAAAACCACCATCTGTCAGGCATGGCAAAAGGAGGGAGGGGGACACGAGGAGAAAAGAAGAAATTAGAGTGAGGAGGACGAGGAGAGCGATGCCCGCTGGCCGCTGCCTCCCCGGGACGGTTGCGGACTTGCCCGGCCGCACCGGACAGCGGTGTCGGTTTGGGCAACACGCTCAGGGCCGACGAGGCCCGTGGCAAAATAAAATGTGAGGACTTTCTCACTACCAACCCCCAACACCCCCCCCCCCTTTTATTTTCACCTAACGACACGATCTAGTAAAAAAAATGCACGTCCTTTCGGAAACTGTAGGATTTTAACTAAAGAAATAAAAATAATTCTGGCAGCGTCTGCGTTCTCCCACTGACCTGCCCGTTGTTGTTTGATGCTCCTTTATTGTTTGTAAGTTTTAATTTCCCAAAGGAGATTTCCTGACGCATCCAGTGGGCTCCCGTGTTGGGGGAGTCGGGATGCATGTACACCCGGTTTCCTAAGCAAAACGACAAAAAACACAACCACATCACAGTTCTCGCCTGTACCCCGGTTCTGCCGCTGCATCCGCACACGAGGGTGAAGGACCCGGTTAAGTGGCCAATATTTTACTGCCAAAACTCCTTTCGTTTTAAACGAAAAGGATTAAAACAGCTTTTTTCCCGAATACCTTTTACTTTCTCCTCCACCCTCCTTTTTTTCCCTTTTTTTCTTAAAAAATCATCGTTTGCCCATTTGCGTTTAAGAAGTCGCCAGAGCCAGTCCGCAAAGGCATTAATTAATCATTCTCACCTACATATGTGTCTGGAAAAGTGTTAATTGGAGGAACTTGCCTTGTACATTGGTGTCCGCCTTGCCGCAAGGAACCCATTTGCCTCCCTGAAATCTCCAGTGATTGGGATCCGCCAAAATTACATCCACAAAAATATTGTAGTGAGCCGTAGGGTCGAGACCAGAAATATTAAAGCTTAGGAAAGGGAACATGCGCCTATAAAAAATAGGGAAAAAAAGGAAAAAATAAAGAAAAATAAAGGGAAGAAGGAAAACAAGCCACCGGTAGCGACGGGCACACGCGGAGCAACCAGCCGTTGTGCTTTATCCTCACGGCTCCCGATAGCGACCGGGAAATAAAAATCAAAAGAAACCCCCTCCCCGGAGCGCCGAGCTTTCCGCGGGGAAGGGATGAGGGCAGCGGGCGCGGGAACTTGCGGGAAGGCAGAGAGGGCTGCCCCGGCGGCGACCCTCACCGGAGCTCCCGGCGACCAGGGCAGGGGCCCCGGTGACGGGGGGACGGCTCCGCCGGGGCGACGGAGGCTCCGGGCGGCTCCCCCGGCGAAGTCCGCGGCTCAGCCCCGACACCCAGAAAGGTCCGCGCGGTGGCTTACCTTCCCTGCTTCGTGATGATCATCTCCGTCTGGTGCCGGTGAAATTTCAGCCAGAGTGGCCTGTTGCACAGGTAGACCTGAGCCTTGCCGGGAACCAGCCCCGGCTGGGTGGAGGAGAACTGGTAGAAAGGTGCCCCTTGGTAGGAATGGCCATACTGCTGGGGGTACGGGTAGCCCGCCGTGGGGTAGCCTTGCGGAGAAGAGTTGGACAGGAGGCTGTTATAAGCTCCGTTGGTGATCACAGGATGATGAGCCATGTAGCGGCTGGGACTGGCGATGGAGAAGGCTGGGTGTGCAGGTCCATGCTGGCTGGGATAAGGGAACATGGTACTAGGAGCAGAGGCAGCAGACTGGGGCTGGCTGGACTGAGAGAGCAGATAGCGATCTGCAGCAGATCCATCGAAACTGTGACGAAGCTCAGAGACCCCGTCCAAGACGGGAGAGAGTTTATTTCTCTGGACGTCCCCTGGTGTGTCCTTGGAGTCAGGAAAATTGTCTGTATCTGACTGATTCGTCATCCCCCTGGTAATTTTTTTCAAAGGTGAACTTCTCTCCAGGTTGTCAGTGGTCGAGATAATGGGATGATCATGCAAGGCAAGCTCAGATCCGCCTGCATGTGGGTAACTGCTGCTCACATTGAGAAATTTCTTGGAGAGCATGATAGAGGGAGAAAGACAATGCTCCAGCTGCATAGCTCTAGCACCACAGTAATAACCCTTCAGTCCCTGGATCTGAAAGGGCTTCTTAGTATCAGAAGCTAGACATCCTGGGACCCACACTAGGCAGAAAGCACTTCATCTACCAAATGCATCCCAAACGTTTGATTTACTTTTTTTTTTTTTTTTTTTTTTTTTTTTTTTTTTTTTTTTTTTTTTTTTTTTTTTTTTTTTTTTTTTTTTTTTTCTCCCTTCCTAGGGAGAAGAGATTGGCCAATTGACACTATGCAGCAATCAGGAAAGACTCACTTTTGATCTTGCTGCTTGTGGAGAGGATGAAACGGCTTCTGCCATTGGTTAACAGCTGACAGTAATTTAATTAGATAGACATTAATTAGGATAATCACCTGGCTCCTGGTCGCGACGATCATGGCAAATTGAAGGAGATGATTTTATTGTGAGATAGAAGGAAGGGAAAGGGGGAAGGGAAGAGTGTGTTTTCTATGAGAGCTCATTATTATGTGACCTTTCTAGCTTTTTAATTTTTTTTTTTTTGACTACGCCTGGAAGATAAATCCGAACCCTGCGATTCCCCAAATATTGCGCGCGTGTACCCCACCTTTGTGCGTCAGGGAGGACAGCGGGTCCTGCGCGCTTTGGGGGAGCGATTGCGAGGGGAGCGCGGGGCTGGGCGGCCGCTGCCCTCAGCTCACCCCCGCGGTTTGTCCCCAGCGGGGCGCAGTCCCTCTCCCCCAGCTCTCCTGAGCCATCCC